>VZSC01016336.1:98804-118775 GCA_013398225.1 Steatornis caripensis
GGGGTGAGATGCAGGGGGGTGCGATGCAAGGTGGGGGTGCCATGCAAGGCGGGGTGCGATGCGGGGGTGCGATGCGCGGCCCTCGCTTGCCATCTGCTGGGCTGGCCCCGCCGTGCCGCCGCACCCCGGCCCTGCCTGGGGCCCTCGTCGAGGGAACGGAGGAGAGATGGCTCCAGGCGGCGGTGGAACAGGGCTCAGCAAAACCCGGCTCACTGCAGGCGATGAGCCGGACTGTAATTCAGTCCCCGGTCCAGCCGTGTTACCGTTACAGCTCGGGTCGCCTCCCTGCCTCCTGCTCAGCTGCAGTTGGCGTAGGACAAGGCAGGGAGCGGAGCCGGGCACAGGATGGCACGGCGATGCAAGGGCCAGGCACCCCAAGGCCGTGCCGCTTGCCAGACCCGCAGCAGGACGGCCCCAGCCCCCAGCCCTGCCGGAGNCCGGGCACAGGATGGCACGGTGATGCAAGGGCCAGGCACCCCAAGGCCGTGCCGCTTGCCAGACCCGCAGCAGGACGGCCCCAGCCCCCAGCCCTGCCGGAGGAAGGAGAAGGTGTCAGCATCAGGCAGCACCAGCCCCCTGGCTGCTCCTGCATCCCAGCGCGTAGGAAAGGCTGCGAGGGGTGGAGGTTCATGCTCCCAGGCAGGCAGGGAAGAGACCCTATTTCCCACCTTCCCCAAGTCCTTCTTTAATCTCTTCACTGGAGAAGGAAGAGGTTTGCTGCCCGAGGGAGGACTCTTCCTTTGGCCAGTCCCAGCAGGCGCCTGCCCCAGTGCAGTGAGAGAAGAGGATCCCGCTTTCGCCACCAGGTCTTCAGGGTGATTCCGTAACTCCCACGTTTCCCTTCTTTCTGGGCCATTTACCCTTCAAAGGGATGCTCTGTGCCCCACCTGCCTCCTTTGCCAGGCTGCCAGTCTCCTGGCAGACCAATCTCCCTTCCCGCACTGTTTCCAGAGCCCGTCCCGACACGTGGTTTCTTCTGGAGTGCAGGTCACCCCAGGTGGCCCCAGGCACTGGAACGCGGTCTTCCCAGGGCATGCAGAGAGGTACAAACACCCTGCCTCACTGGGTGTCCTTTGCCCAAGGCACCCTGCCACTGCCATCGTGCCAGCAGCTCGGGACTCACCTGCGGCTCACCAGCCCTTGGGGCTCTGTCCTCTCCAGCGCTGAGCCTCCTGCTCACCAACAGCCTTGCTGCAGGCCCCAGCACACCCACGGTGCATTCGGGTCCCTCCCCTTGCTCTGCATGGCCAGAGAACAGAGACCTCCCAGGCTGCCTGCCCACTCTGGGGTGCAGCGCCCAGGGTTTGAGCACCATGGGCATATAGGTGCAGCCCAAATGGGCCTTTCCTGGGGATCAGTAGCACTGCTCTGTGCCGTAACAACTCTTCTGTGCCACCTGGGAGGGTCGGTGGGCGCAGCTCATGGTAGTTTTCAGGTCTGGGTGCCCTTATGAGCATGTGTGAAATGAGCACAACATTGCCATGGGTGGAAACAGAGACACACACCTTTGCCTCTGCCTGCTGTCTCCCAGGGCAAAGCTGAGAATCTGGGGCTTGAGTCTCATTTATACATGAGCCATTTCACCACTGACATAAACACCTGTTTCCAAGCATAAGGGGACACGAGAGCCAGACCCCAGTGGTCTGCTGAAAGGTGTACAATGAAAGTGGCTTAGGAAAAAGAAACAAGGTGCAACCTCACTGCAATGTCCAGCGTATAACACCACTGCAGAGCGATGTTACTTGGATTTTTCCCTGCCTTGAGCCTGCCCATGCCAAGGATGCCGTACATTAACACTGCGCAGGGTGGGCCTGGAGCTGTAGCTACAGCCCAAGACCGAGCACTGTGGGGAGACGAAGGGTGAGCCTGCCCTGCAGCTTCCCCAGGAAGACTGAGGCAGGGAGAGGCCAGAGCGATGCTGAACTCGTGTCTGTCTGTGCCCAGGCCACACATCAGCGCCAGCTGTAGCACAACCATCACTCTTCCCAGCCTTGGGCTGGGGGGATGCTGTGGGAGTAGGGATGCCAGGAAAGATGTGCAAGGCCTCCGCAGATACCCTCTGTGCCCCCATCAAGCTGCAGCTCTGCAGGCACCTCAGGCCCTGCTCTTCCAGTCCGTCTCCAGCTCTGTGTCATCCCCCTGTGGCTGTCCTTGCCCCATGACAAGGGGACTGGCATGTCCCTGCTCATGCTAACTGCCATGGTGAAGTCATGCCCTGGGCAATGCTGAATGCGATCAGCATGTCCTGCTTAACCACAGATCCCCAGACCCAGAAAACAGCTGTTAGTGGGGGTCAGGAATTGATTTTGTGCCTTTTCACCTCTCTGCAGCTTTCTGAGCTGCAAGCCCTGAGCCTCACCTTTTCCAGCCATGTGATGCTTCATTTTCAGGAATTCCCATTCCTGCATCACCACCGTGGCCGGTGTGAGACCTTACAACCCTGTCTGCGGCCACCCCTTGCTCTGCAGCGACTGCTATGGCAGGCAAAGGGACACGCGTGTCCTCAGAGGCGCAGCAGCAGCAGCAGCCGCAGCCGCAGCAGCAGCCGCAGCAGCAGCAGCAGCCGCAGCAGCAGCCCCGGCGGGGGCCCGGCCGGGCAGCCGCGAGGTGGTGCCGTTTCCCCGCAGCTGCGGTCTCGCAGCCCCGGCTCTTCGGGGCTTGGGCGGGGAAGAGGCCCCGGCAGCCTGGGAGCGGGTGGCTCGGTACCGTGGATTCGTGAAAAACCCCTCCCCCGGGGCACTGGCAGCTAAATTGGTGTTTTCATCAGTGGGAGGATGCTGTGCGGTGTCTTCTCCTGGTGAACATCTCATCTGACCGCTGAGCGCTGCTCTTCAGGGGCCCAAATGCTGTCCACAGGCTTGAAGTCAGCAGCAAACCTCACCTTCAGCACAAGGAGCTCTTCTAATAAGCTTCATTATGTACCTAAGCATCTTCAGGTGCTGGGGATTCTACTCCTGTCTGCTCTCACCTCCCAGCTCCGGTCAGGTGCCACCAACCTTGGGCTTACAGCAGGGGTCAGGAGGCGATGTCCTTAGGCACTGGAGGAATCTGAGCAATGCCGGCTAGTGGATAACACCTTGTCTGCAGCCCTGGAGGAGCAGGTGTTCACAGAAAGCGGCTGCTGATGTTGGCATTGGAGCACAGCACGCTCCTGGTGCCACAGGGATGTTCCCAGTGAGACACGAAGGGAAGATGTCCACAAACCTGCCTGGCAGATGGAGGCTGTCTTGTGTGAGCTGGGAGCAGCTCACTAGGCTGGCTCTGGCATGGCTGGGGTTGAGATTTGACTTGTGTCTTGTTTGCTTCAAACCGATTTGGCCTTTAGCGTTTGGGTAGATTAGGGCTGGGATTCCAGAAAGCCTCAGCAGCTCAGGCCATGCCTCTGCCGCTCAGCTGGGCACGGTGTAGGGAGCCCTTGGTTTGCTCCCGGCCTGCTGCTGGGACCACGAGTCACAGAACGGAGATGCCAGCCCAGATCCCCAAAGCAGCAGGGCCTGCCGCTGCTCAGGCTTGCCTCGGGCAGCACCCCACAGTCTCTGCCAGCAGCCTGCGGCTCCAGAGCCCGCTCAGTTGCGAGCAGCAGCACCTTGCATGACGTAAACAAATCCCTGTTTTTTTGAAGTGGTGGTGGGATTTAAGTGCCTGCTTCCTTGCCCTCCTTGGGAGTGCTGGCACGTGGGCAGGCCTGTAGGGATGAAGGCAATTCCTGGGAGGCAGCAGAAGGACCACGAGCACCTGGTCAAATTGCTGTGCCAGCAGGACCAGCCGCCTGTGCCACTCCCAGCACCATCACACGCAGCGGAGACCACGGAGCGCACCCCTGCTCCCAGCAGCAGCAGGGTGGAGCACAGCACTCTCCCGAAGCCAGCGTGTGCAAATGGGGTGTGCAGGCATTTTCGAAGCACGGCTGCTGCTGTGTTGCCAAAGCCCCTCATTGCAGCACCTTGCATGGGCCCGCACTCCCCCGCCCTCAGCCCGCAGTGTGGCACTTGCTGGGGCGAGAGACGGCCAGAGCACTTGCAATGGGGTTCGTGCTGCTTCTCCGTGGCCATGCTCCTTCAGCTCCACGTACTGCTTGGGAAGGTCACCTCTCCACCCAGCCTCTGCTGATGGCAAGGCTGAGCTCCTGCTGGGCAAGAGCCTGATGGGGTCCCCTGGCCTGGCCACGTCGCACCGAGCAGGAACTACAGCCCCTGTTGAAGTGGCTAAAGGTCTCTGTTCGAAGCTGTTCTGGAAATGATTCTGGCTGGAAAGTCGTGGGGGTACCCGGTCCCCAGCCAGAGGGAGGGCTGGAGGGAGGAGGAATCTGAGCGGAAGGGCTGGGGGAAAGAGGTGGGAAGGAGGGACCAGGGCGAACAGGGAGAGAAGGCAGGCAGGAGAGGGAGAGGAAAAGCGGGAGGAAAAGGAGGGGAAAGAAGCTCATAGGAAAGCAAAGCGTGAAGGGGGAAGAGAAGCAAGAGGGGTTGGGGGAAAGACAGACATGCAGAGACACAGAGGGTTTTGTAACAACTTAAATTCATTCCAGACAATGTCCGAGGAGCCCTGGCAGCACGGGTTGAAACAAACCCTGCCTTTGATTTTATGAGTTCATTATATGTTGTTTGGGACAGTGATTCACGCGTCTTGGCTGCTTCACATTTTCCCTTGTGTCACAAATGAAGAGGGGACCACGAGATGGATTCTTTGGGTGGAAAATATTCCCTCAATTGTTAGGTAGACGTCTCTGTGCCATGCAGAAGTCCCGGGAGAGTGGTCTCCTCGGCTGCCCCAGCTCCCCGCACAGCACAGACAACCTCTGGGCCTTGTGTCTTGCTCCTTCTTAAAGGGAAAGCACTGGGACCAGCCAGGCAGAAGTACGGGAGAAGATGCCCGGTGGTGGCCACGTTTGTTCTGCACCCGGCCTTCCCTGCAAAACACAGGACGGGCCAGAGGATGGCCACCTGGGAGAGCTCAGATTCATCTGGGGAGGAGATGCAGCCACCAAGGATGGTCCTGTGAGAACAGTGTCCCAGAGCCCATCTCTCCCGAGGGTGAGGGACCCCAGGGCTACAGCCCCAGGATTGGGGACCATGCCCCACGGTCACACTGCAGCACTGCCGTGGGTGTTCCTCACCTCCGTCTCCATCCCAGGAGCATCACTGCGTTTACTCATTATTGCTGCCTGAAGGTGCGAGGCGCTGCTTGAGCTCCAGGCAAACCCATTCAGGAACGGGTTGGTGGCTTTCCTAGACCATTCTGGTTGGATATATTCACAACCCTAATATAGGCCCTGGTCAGAAAAAAAACAAATCCTGCCTGAGCCAACACCGAAGTTTGCATTGGAGCTGATGATTGAAAAACACCAATGACTTGGTTGGGTATTGTTACTATTTTTAGCTTCCTGTGTCATTTCAGGTTTTCCAGTGAAAGGAAGAAAAAAACGCACTGATTTTTAAAACATGTTGCTGGTAGAGAAAATGCAGGCCTCAGAAACTGAACACCAAAAGCTTTTTGCCTGGCGTTTTCTGGTTTTGATTTATAATTTCTCTTCCAAATCCAGACAAAGTTCAGTAAAATTTTTCATTTTGACCAGAAAGCCATTTTTCGGTGTGGTCAATTCTAGCCTGAGCCCTAGGAAACGACAGCGCTTCTAACTTGAACAGCCGTGACCCAGCCTGCAGAGCTTCCCACGCTGGCGTATCTGACACCGAGCAGCGCGAAGGTGCCACAAAGATCCACACACTCCTCTCGGTGCATGGGAACTTTTGCACAGATCTGGATTAGCTCGTAAGGAGAGCTGAGACTCACAGGCTTGCACTGGTGCCAGATGAGCTTCATGTTGACTCCGAGGCAGAAACATCATGCAGAAAGCCCACCTTGAGGTGGGCTGTGGCAAACAAGACAAGAAGCACTGAAGCGGGGTTGCTGAAAGCTCGTAGGCCGGTAGGGGAGGACTGATATCCCAGCCCTACAACCACAGAGATGCCCTGCTCTGAATGAGTCCCGGAGACCCAGTTACCCCATGCTCCCTTCTTCCTTCAGGCCTGGGCTAAGGCACTGCCAGTCCTGCAGGGAGTCTCTTCTGAGGATAAAGTGCAGTCTTTATTCTGCTGGGATTGCAGGCCAGCATCTTTCCCCGGCACAAGCTTCACTTCAGGAAAACGAGGGTTTTTTTGGTTTGAATGTTGTTGTTTTTAAAGAGAATTCTTAGGAAAAACACTCGCTGAGACAGATCAGCTCATTTTCAAAGTTATCCTGGGGCAAAAGACAGAGGGTGTGGGCTGCGATACACACCCACATCTGTACAATAAGGAAGGCAAAAGCGCAAAGCAAAAACAATTGCATGAAAAGCTTTTCAACAACAAAGTTTGCAAACCCACAGAGCCCAGGCTATTTCTTGTGGTCAGTGGGTAAGAGTTCCCAGATAATGGGGCCTGACAATGGAACAATGGGGGCCGAAAGACGCGGCTCATGATTAGGAGTTATATAACAGCGGCTGGCATTATTAATAACACTCATGTTGTGCTTTATTTTCTTAGTTAGCACTTTTCAGGTTCAGAGCACTTTACAACCCCTGGCTATTCCATACTTGATCCTCGGCACGAGGTGACTAGGAGGAAATGTTGGCCTGTAGCAGTAGGAACACCCTTCACGCCTGCTTCTGCCACAGACCTTAAAAGGGAGGACAGGAAGCGCTTCTCCAAGTGATGGGCTTGCACTGACTATTTGGGACCTCTCCCGTTCCCCACAGTCTTACGGGTGGTGTAAGACCACAAAGAAACATCATCTGGGAAAACAGAGTTTTCCTGGGATGAGTTACAGAACTCTAACGTTTTCAAAGTGCTCCTTTTCCTGAAGAACGAGCAAAGCTGGGACTTTCGCTAGGATGCAGGAGTACGGTAGGGTGTGATCCCAAATGGGAACCAGCCCTGGAGGAGTGGTCCACAGCCAGCCTGCAGCAATGGCGTCCGCCTCTTGGCACTGCTTTGGGAGCAGGAGTGAAACGTCCCACTGGAACAAAGACAACCCTGATGGCTGCCTACCACGTCCTTGGGACGTGCCGATGGAAGCAGCAACCATGGCTCCTCCTGGAGGACCCACTCAGTGCAGTCTGGGCCAGGCCGGAGGCTTTCTTTCCCCAGCACGCACTAGACCTTGACGCAGAGCAATAGTCATTCTGCCCGGCGCAGGGGATGAGCGGTCCAGTCTGAACAGGTTGTCTCCTTCTGGTCTGGGTAAGCTATTTATTGCTCCTCTGACTGTTGCTCGTGGTATGTGCTGACCGCTCAGCCTGCTCATGAAAAACAAGAGAATTCCCGTCCAAGCTCCGGTGCCAAAGCAGGCAGCGACGGTTTTCTTCTGAGCAGGCCTGGGAACCTCTTCTGAGCCCTGGGCGGCAGATGTCTCAAAAGCAGCTCAGACCTGGGAGAGTTCTAGCCTGGGACCAGGCTTTGGACTCAAACATCCGAACAGCTCATCAGATGGTCACCTGGCTTGTCCAAGAGCAGGACCAGCACAGATAAGAGTGAAACCTGCCCATGTGCGTGCGGGTGAAAGCTAAGGGGTCTTCACGGCCCCACAGTCCTACTCGTAACCAGGAGGCATGGGAGAGCTGCAGATGCCCACAGAAGGACACTCTGCAATGAGAAGGATGCAGGTTTTGCAGCTACAGCAAGGGATGGGACTTTTGTGCTTTTCTCCACTGGTTCTTGGAGTGCACGTGCTCCAGCGAGCAGTCCCGAGGCACGGAAATTCACACTTACAGCATTTCCTCTTATAGGAGAGGCCTAGGGACAAAGCCAAGGGCAAAGAGCCACCCTAGGAACAGCTGCATGACGAGCCCAGGGAGTCCTGGGGAAGTGCCCGCGCAGTCTTGGCTGCAGTTCTTAGATCGCTGACTGAAGGCACAGGGCTATGATGCTGAAGTGTGCTTCCCAGAGCATGCTGAGCAGTAGCCAAGCTGATGCATCCTGTAAGGAGGAAACCTCATTTGATGGTATGATATAAATCATTCACATCTGCCCAGACATGCCCACCTGCACGGGAGAGATCTTGAGATAACAGATACCACGACCCTGCTTTTATTGCATCTGATGTCTCAAAGGCGCTGGCAGCATCAGGAGCATTTTTTACACCTGTGATCCACCCCTCCATCTGGGGAAAAACCACACATGCTGCCAGCTTACGCTCTTTGGTGGAGAGCAAGTTGCCTGCTGCACTGCAAGTGATGGAAGCACTGCACAGGGACTCTGCTCCCTGGCAGCCACCTGCCAGTCGGTGGCTTATCATCTCTTCTTAGTTAGAAGTGTTTGGAAAGGCAATGGCAAGGCAGCCCCCACAGCACATCTTCTCAGCCCTTGCTGTCTGTGTGCCAAATGGTGTGTGAGACAGAAGCAGCGGGATGCCAGCTGCTTGGCATCCTCCGTGATGTAGCCAAGGGAATGAGTACAGGCAGGGCTGGTACCAGGCATCACTGGTGGCACATGGGGACCACGGAGAGTGGGCTGGGGTTGCTTTCAGGTCTTCAGCTGCAGAACGTCTTGCTGACAGTGGTAGGGGAAACAAGGGCGTCTCCTGGGGTTCCTCTCATCATGGGTCTGGCACAGCTTTGGGAAAGAGTCAGGCCTGTGGCTTCTTCCTGCCCCTATATGGCTTCTTGCATGGCTGGGATGGACAACAACCAAGCTGGTTGAGGCCTGGGAGGACCACACAGCTGCACGGCAGTGCGATGTGACAGGGGTACCAACAGGGGGATAGTGCCCCTCGAGCCCTCACCTCAGGGAATCTGGCCCCAGTGATATCACCCGCGGGCCGCCCAGGATGGCGGTGCCAGCTGCTTACCTGTGCTTACCTGACTCCAGGTAAGGCAGGATGAGGTGAGGGTGGCTGCATGAGAAAAGCAGCCAGAGCAGATGGTGTCATTTTAGACCTTTTAAATCAAGACTTACATGTGCCCTTTGTTGCTGCTGTTGAAATCGGGGCCCTCCCAGCTTCAAGGATAGTGGGCATAAAAGGTCAGATTTTTGTTCCATACCTCCAACTTGAAAGCTATAGCTAGAAACGTCTAACAGCACACTACCTGCAGGCAGGAAAATCCTTTTTGTTATGCGCCCTGAAATGCTGCACAGAAAAGGCTTAATTACAAAGGATTTCTCTGGGGAATAAAAACACACTGACCCAGGCAAGTTGACGAGGAATAAGACATTCCCCTCGCACTTACCGGCAAAGGATCACATCCACCATCCAGCCCAAAAGGACTTTCTCGATCCTTTTTTGCCTTGCGTCACTGCGAGCACATCAGCACGATAATCTGGATGTACAGAGTTGGGGGGTTCAACTGGATCAAAAGGCTCTGATGCTGTCTGAAGGAAACCTCTGCAATGCCTCATTGTGACTTATTTCCCCACAATTTAATTTAATGGGAAATTGCACAGAAAGACAAATAATTTGGTTTCAAGGTAAGTTTGGTCTGAAAGTTTCCTGCCAATAGCAAATCCAGTTCCTGGGGCTGTTCCTTTCTGGCGTGGGTCTCCACACGCATCTTCCGCGCCTTCTCTCCTCCAGACAAGGTGCATTTAACAGTACGGCTCTGGCTCAATGTCATCTGGCTCCCAAGCATTTCTCTCTAGGTCCTAGCGACAACTATTCAATGGCCTGTCTTGTATTTCTTGATCTGCTCTGCTTGGTTTGAGGTTTTACCCTGTTGGAGGTTGGTTTTATTGGACTTGTCCTTCTGAGCATGGCCTGCACCTTGGAGATTGAACTGAAGAGCTTTTAAGAGAGGAGAATGGACTCCATGTTCTCTGAAGCTGTCCACAGCACTGGGGTTTCCTGGCCTTGCTCCAATGGCTCTCAGGGCATAGCAGAGCCAGTCTGCCCGCTTGGGAGCGCGGCGTCATGGCAAGAAGAATGGAAGAAGCACAGTAGCAGTGATTGGAACTGCAAGTCTGCAGGGTTCGTTAATTGAAATTACTGACATATTTACCAATGCACTCCTCTATCCCCAGCCCCCAGGAGTAAGTCCTCACATCCCATGCCCCGAGTACGTGAACAAGTGCTCTTATTCTCTCGCGCGTGCATCCACAGAGACATCTCCCATCCACATTACAAAGGGGTGGAAGTTTGCAGATGGCCTTTCTCAGGCAGCAGATGTGCCACATAGTGCTTGCCAGTGCTTTTTGATGAAAAAATGGCATCAAAATATGAAATTTTGATGAAGAACAGAGGAAAAAACCTGACTGAATTTCCACAATTCCTCTCCTGACTTCTGGCTCGCCACAGAGTTGGTCAAATGTTTCTAAATTCAGCCATGCTTCAAAAATTTTGACCAAAAAGCACAAGNGCCCCCAGGGCAGGGTCCTTCTCCCCGGGCGCTGCGGGCCTGCTCCCCCGAGAGCCCCGGGGCTGGAGGAGGCCCCCGCCCAGGCCCGCTGCCCGCCGCGCAGCCCGCGCCCGAGGCCTCCCAGAGGGACCCGGCCTCTCTGGAGCGCAGACGGAGCCGGGCGCCAGCGCCCCAGTACAAACCCCTTTGCCGCTCCCCAGGGCCGCCCAGCCCTTCCCAGCGAGGGGGGCACCAGGGCAGGACCGAGCAGTGTGCCACCGCTGTCCGTGCCCGGCCAGGGTTACCTCTGCCTGCTTCGGGGTCACCTGTCCCCGTCGGGACCACGTCCAGAGCTCTGGGAGGAGGCAGAGCCCCCGTGTTGCAGGTGAGAAGCCGCACCGCAGCCCAGTTCAGCAGCTGGGGCTGAAGGCACCTCCTTGGAGCTCAGCCAAGGGCTCCCGTTGGGTACCACCAGCATCCTTCATCATTAGAGGCGAAGTCCGGCTTCATGGCTACAGATTGACCTGCACACTGCCTTCTCTGTGTCCAAGAGGATTGTTGGCTGCGGTTCCTGCTGGGAAGGGAGGATGCAAAAGTAAGCCCTTTCCTAAAATACGGTCAAAGAGGAGAACACCAAGTCCAGCTCAGTGCTTAATCTCAGCTCCAGGATGAAATACGGTCCNTTGACCAAAAAGCACAAGGATTTTTTTAGAAAAATGTTTCTCAATTTTTCCCTTCTGGTTTGGCCATGTGTCCTACTCATTGAGAGGAGACTCCAGTTGGTTTTTCTGACTAGAACCACACTTTAAAGAGCGCAGCCATTCCCTTAATTGGGGCTGATAAATCTTGCAGACATAGATGAAGATAAATCACATTTTGAGCCCATAGTACAAATTCTCAGGGTCGAAACATTTGTGTGGTATTTGTTAAGCAATTTGAAGGCTTATTGAAGTANCCAGAGGGACCCGGCCTCTCTGGAGCGCAGACGGAGCCGGGCGCCAGCGCCCCAGTACAAACCCCTTTGCCGCTCCCCAGGGCCGCCCAGCCCTTCCCAGCGAGGGGGGCACCAGGGCAGGACCGAGCAGTGTGCCACCGCTGTCCGTGCCCGGCCAGGGTTACCTCTGCCTGCTTCGGGGTCACCTGTCCCCGTCGGGACCACGTCCAGAGCTCTGGGAGGAGGCAGAGCCCCCGTGTTGCAGGTGAGAAGCCGCACCGCAGCCCAGTTCAGCAGCTGGGGCTGAAGGCACCTCCTTGGAGCTCAGCCAAGGGCTCCCGTTGGGTACCACCAGCATCCTTCATCATTAGAGGCGAAGTCCGGCTTCATGGCTACAGATTGACCTGCACACTGCCTTCTCTGTGTCCAAGAGGATTGTTGGCTGCGGTTCCTGCTGGGAAGGGAGGATGCAAAAGTAAGCCCTTTCCTAAAATACGGTCAAAGAGGAGAACACCAAGTCCAGCTCAGTGCTTAATCTCAGCTCCAGGATGAAATACGGTCCCTGTCCCATTAAAGTAGATAAAGTGAGCCAAGACTGGAGGCTGAGTCCTTTGTTAGTACCATCTCCCGGAGAGAAAGTGTCTTTTGGGAGTAAATGGGGTGGAAGCAGACCAGGCAACGCTTGAGGACACAGCCAGCCTCAGGAGATCTGATGGCTCGTGCACAACCCTCCAAGAAGCCTGTAGACCTGAACAACTGTATGTGGAACCCCGGAGTAAGCCAGCATCCATGACAAGGAGCACTCTTTCTCCAGCACCGTTGTTCTCTTTTCCCACCCCAGACTCAGAGCCTGCTCCCCAAAGGCTGTCCTGCCCCGGCACCCAGAGATGCCACCTTTACTTTCCTTCTCAGCACTCCTGCTGCTCTGCCTCTTGCTACCTCCCCAAAAGCTGCCTCCAAAGCAGCCAACACTGAAGAAGACAGAGAAGAAGACAGAGAAGCTGAAACACAGTACACGCCAGGCATGCTGCTGCTCAGCGGGTGGAATCGCCATCCTGGGAACTCCAGGGTCCCCGCTGTAGACCCCAGCAGCTCTGGCAGCACTGGCTCCAAAGCCTCGGCTTTTCGTAGCGACTTGTAAGACTCCCCTGGGGAAAAAAGGTTCAGATCCTAACTAATGGGGGCGGACAGTGAGCTTGGCTGGTCACCTCGCTCTCTGCTCTCCAGCATGGGGAGGTAGCTGGTTTCCAAGGACCATGTCTGTGGGTGATAAGGCTGACCTAGCCAGGCCCACTGTGAGCAACCGTGCCCCGTATCTGGCAGTTACTCAAAGCAATACCCTTCACCCCCAGCTTCCAGATCCAAGAAGGAGCCTTTCCCATCGTACGCTGATGGCTCTCTGGGAGTGTGGGCTTCTTGCGGGGGCTCCTCTCGCTTTTCAGGATACCTGTGTGATGCTGGAGAGCAGGGTCTCCCTACCACACCCCAACCGTGGATGGTGGGGGCCCTCGATGTTTCTGTGTCCTGCTCCAGGGAGCCTGGCAGGAGGCGGAGGTTCTCTGGGCAGGGAACTGAGCCTCCCCGGGAGGAATGGACAGGCCTACAAACTGCGAGAGGCGCAATCAGTCCTCCCGAATTCACTGCACCTATGCTGGGCGTGGGCACGGCTGCACCAGCCACGTCCCACACATCTGCTTCAGGGCTTGGATGTCTCCCTGGCAGACTCATCCAGTGCAAAAAAAAAAAGTATGTAGACTGTTTTGCTGTTTGCAAACTAGTCCTGCTTTTTTTTGTGAATGGGTTCATTCACCGGCCGCCTGAAAGAGCCATTTTAGCCAATGGTCGGCTTGCGAGTGCTGCCTCCCAGCTAGTTGTGATTTGCTCTTCGTGGCTCTGCCTCTCTGATTGGGCTCCCAGGCGCCACATGTTGTGGTCCCTTCTTCTTGACGGGGTGTCTCACATTTTTAAGCAGAATGCCAAACGGCTAACGCTGAAGAGCAGCCATGCCTCCTGGATGGTGCTGCTGTTTGTTAACGTTTAGTTGCAATCACCGAGGCGAAAGGGAGGCTCATGCACATTTTTTGCAGTTCATCTGACACCTTTGGAACAACCGTGAGTAAAGCCCTAGGTACTCCCTGCATCCCCTCACACGCATGCTGGCGAGGGGTCAGGGCCCAGCTCCGCCGAGCAGCGACTGGGCATGTGGTTGGGTTTACGATACCTGGAGGCACAGGCAGCTAAGGAGAGCTGCAAAGGAGCAGAGAGAAAGGCAGCCTGAGGTGGCTCTTGCATGCAGGAAGCAGACACACACCTCCCCCTTGCACCCAGCAGCCCTGGGGAGACGGCGAGACAAGAGCTCACCTCTGCCCACCCCATGGCGCACGCCTGCGACCGGCATGGTCCACCCTGGCCTGTACCGGCGCCGTTAACCTCGGCGTTGTTGCATGCTTTTCATTGTGGTGACAAACAAGGAGCCGGGGGTGCCTGCAGGAAGCAGGTCCAGCTCACCTGGAGCTCCTGGGCAGCAGCGGCGAGCAGGACAGGCTTACCGGGGACCTGCTGGTGGACCAAGCACGGTGTGCAGGGAGCCTGGCTTTCCTTGACAGCTCCCGGTGGCCATGCCGGGCTGCGAAGGCGAGTGACAGCAAATGCTCACGCTGGGGGAGGACACGAACACAAATTTGCACGTTGAGAAAAGTCCCAGTTTAGCCTGAGCTTGCAAGTTTGAGGAGGCCAATTACTGCTTCCAGACCATTCGTCTGTCTTTCTAGGAACGATGAGTGACGGGCTTAGATCATCACCCGGGCCTGAGTCAGATATCTCAAGAGCTGGCATTAGACGTCTGCGAGCTCTGGCCCTGTGAATCTGGGTCACCCTGACAGAGCCAGCGTGCCGACACAAACGGCATTCCTGGAGACCGGCCTTAGCTGAGGGGACCTGAGCTAAACGGGGCAAGGCAGCACGGGAAAATGGGGATGAAATACCCTTTGGCAATGGAGACAAAGGAGTTAACCTGCTGCAGGTGTCAAAGCCAAACCGGGATGTGAAAGGCAAATGGACAAGCGCTCCGTATCACCAAGTCAAATGTCAGAAGCCGTCCCGAGTTCACGCTCTCTCCCAAGACAAACAAGACCATCTAAACCTCGGTTTGTGCACGGGAGAGCAATTCACCAGGTGACAGAAGGGCCTTGACACGCAGAAGGAAGAGCTGGAGACCTCTGCAGACCCAAGAGAGGTGCTCTGTGCTCTGAGCCGGGCTTTGCAGGTACTACGAGGAAGAGATCTGGACGTGACCCAGCCAAGGGAGCTGTCCCAGCACAGCACGTGTTGTCGGAGCAGGCGATCTCTGGTCAGTGCTGGCTGTGGAGAGGAAAGCTGCCTTTGCTTCCCCGCCACACCAGTGGACATGTGCCTGCGGCGCATGGGGCAGCCATCAGGTCCCATGGAGCCTCCTCCATCATGTCCGCTCTGCCCTGCCTGAAGGAAGAGGGGGTTAAAATGCTGCTCCTCCTGCTAACTACCTTCTGCCTAAGCCCGGAGACTCAGCGCAGAGAAGGGAGACTGCAAAGCGTATGGCTCACTGCAGCTTCGCAGGGCATGGACATGGTGCTCCTGCAAATACTGGGTGAATGGAGGGATCGGTTGGGTGCCCAGGAGCGGACGTGCACACGCCT
This sequence comes from Steatornis caripensis, assembly GCA_013398225.1. Lineage (NCBI taxonomy): Eukaryota > Metazoa > Chordata > Aves > Caprimulgiformes > Steatornithidae > Steatornis > Steatornis caripensis. Next base: position 113,713 of record VZSC01016336.1, read on the forward strand.
GTCAGTGTGTGGCCACAACCGTGGACGTCTCTTGCCAACATGATGACAAGCGTGACCCAACCTAGAGGATGCTGCCCACCCTTGGCGCTCCAGGTTCATCTCCCAGGCCACCACCCCGGAGCACAGGGAGGAAGACCCATGTCTTCAGAAGTTGGCACCCACAACATCTCGGGGCTCTGCCGATTCTGCCTGTTCTGCCCCCTTTTCCCTCCCCAGCTTGTCCCTTAATCACAAGCAGCTTGGGGAGACAATGAAATAACCGCACCAAAGAACCAGGCTTGTTCCCCTTTGTCTTTCGCTCCTTTGAGGCTCAGCAGACGAGGCGAGCCATCACGCCCACTGCCCGGCCATCACACGTCCGACTCATCGCCTCCCCGGGGCAGCCGAACAGGACGCTCCTCGGCACGAGGTGACCGCATGCCAGCACCGTGGCAGGTTGGCGAGGCAGGGCCTGGCAAGCCGGCACGCACCCCGCAGGGCCGCCCTCTGCTCCCCGGCCCCTGCCATTGGTGCTGGCACCTCGGCGCTCGGCTCTCTTGCTTTCGCCTCCAGACAAGCCGTCATCTCAAGCGGGACCACTGAGTTCTCCCCAGAGACGGAGGCAGCCCCCCTCCTCCCTCCAGCACATGGCACGGAGGCTTTTAGGCTGGTTTTCGCTAGAGTTCACACAAATCTCGCCTTCCCCGTTCCCACCCCCCCCTTCCCCGCGCAACTGAACTCAGCCATTGAGCCCAGCGAATGGTTTATTTCCCAGGTTAGCACAAAGCAGGGGTCTCTGTGTGCCCCTGGAACCAGCAGAACAAAACGCACAAAGACGTTAGAGGGCCATTTGTAACCAAATCCCAACACACCAGATACTGTTGGGATTATGTCAGAAATATTTTCCCAGAATGCCCTCCCCCCATGCTCCCTCCTACAGATGTTCGGCCCCCACACCACAGATGTTGTTCCTCTTGCAAAATGAGCTTTCCCCTTCCTCTCCCAAATGCCCCTGATGTTTTGCACATTGCCTTTGCCAAGGTCTCTTTTCCACCCTGCCCTCCGCGTCCCCCCCTTCCCTGGTCCCTCGCTGACAAATGCGCGGAAAGGCCAACCTGCCTCCTCGCGCGGGGCTGAGCAGGCGGTCGCAGGGCTCTGCGGGGACGTCGGCTGCTGGATGTCACTCTCCCTCTCGCCTTGTCCCCACCATGCCCGTTAGAAAAGCCCTCTCCCCGTTTTGGCCTCTCTCTGCGCACCACCTCCGGGCTCCGCGGGCCTGCTCCAGGAGGGCTCGCCGGACCATGGTCCCCTCGGAGGAAGTCGGAGGGATGTGAGCCAAACCCCTCAGAGGGTCCCTGCGCCTTCCCACGGGCTCCGTATCATCCCACTCTCCTCCGCTGCGTGCCGAGCTGGAGGGGGACGGGGTCTCCCCGCCGCTCTGCAGACGACTTGGCGGAGCGCGGCTCCTCGCTGGCAAGGGCCTTCGGCAGCGGTTTGTTCCTCGGGGATGCCGGGCGAGTTTCAGACACCAGAGGGAACGGCCAGACCTTCCCCTCCAGCAACGGCAGCCCACGCGGAGCACGCAGGGGGATGGCCTGGCAGCCCGTCAGGGCCTCACTCCAAGCCCTAAGACAGACAGACAGACCTCGGTCGGGAGCACGCTTGCACTGCCAGTGCCCCTGCTCACAAGTGCCGGGCTCCTCCCCGGCTGGCGGCCGGCAGCCTGCCCGTGCAGAGCCATCCCGTCTCTCCCTTGCCCTGGCTCCATGAGCTCCAGCAGGCGAGCAAGGGGTCCTACCGGCCCCAGCACACGAGGGTGGCAAGCTGAGGGCACGCAGCGCCATTGCAGGACCAGCGCTTCTTCCTGACCCCAGCAAGCACCCGGCCACGCCGCAGGGGAGCGATGCCAGCGCCGGGGCTCCGTCACGGCAGCAGGGCTGGGCACAGGGCTCGTTTCCATCCTTCCCTCCTGTGCTGGTGGCGGCAGCCGCGAAAAAACATTTGTTCTTACACACAGAGGGCTGCCGAGCTGTGTCAGGCGCTTTGATGGCCGGGGCGGTAACCTCGACTGCTTCCTCTGCCAGCAGGAGAGCCGAATCCGAGAGCCACAGAGCATGCGGGAGCCTGGGACGGGCGACACGAAGCAGGAATCTCCCAAGGACTTCAGATGACACCTCCTGTCTGGGACATCGCAGCTCTTTCATGCATTACGAGCCATTTCTCTCCCGTCTTTTTTTTTTTTTTTTCCTCCCCAACAGGTTAAATGCGCAAACAAAACCCAGGATCCCGGAGAGGCGTAAGGCGGCGGAGCTCTACCANAAGCCCTCTCCCCATTTTGGCCTCTCTCTGCGCACCACCTCCGGGCTCCGCGGGCCTGCTCCAGGAGGGCTCGCCGGACCATGGTCCCCTCGGAGGAAGTCGGAGGGATGTGAGCCAAACCCCTCAGAGGGTCCCTGCGCCTTCCCACGGGCTCCGTATCATCCCACTCTCCTCCGCTGCGTGCCGAGCTGGAGGGGGACGGGGTCTCCCCGCCGCTCTGCAGACGACTTGGCGGAGCGCGGCTCCTCGCTGGCAAGGGCCTTCGGCAGCGGTTTGTTCCTCGGGGATGCCGGGCGAGTTTCAGACACCAGAGGGAACGGCCAGACCTTCCCCTCCAGCAACGGCAGCCCACGCGGAGCACGCAGGGGGATGGCCTGGCAGCCCGTCAGGGCCTCACTCCAAGCCCTAAGACAGACAGACAGACCTCGGTCGGGAGCACGCTTGCACTGCCAGTGCCCCTGCTCACAAGTGCCGGGCTCCTCCCCGGCTGGCGGCCGGCAGCCTGCCCGTGCAGAGCCATCCCGTCTCTCCCTTGCCCTGGCTCCATGAGCTCCAGCAGGCGAGCGAGGGGTCCTACCGGCCCCAGCACACGAGGGTGGCAAGCTGAGGGCACGCAGCGCCATTGCAGGACCAGCGCTTCTTCCTGACCCCAGCAAGCACCCGGCCACGCCGCAGGGGAGCGATGCCAGCGCCGGGGCTCCGTCACGGCAGCAGGGCTGGGCACAGGGCTCGTTTCCATCCTTCCCTCCTGTGCTGGTGGCGGCAGCCGCGAAAAAACATTTGTTCTTACACACAGAGGGCTGCCGAGCTGTGTCAGGCGCTTTGATGGCCGGGGCGGTAACCTCGACTGCTTCCTCTGCCAGCAGGAGAGCCGAATCCGAGAGCCACAGAGCATGCGGGAGCCTGGGACGGGCGACACGAAGCAGGAATCTCCCAAGGACTTCAGATGACACCTCCTGTCTGGGACATCGCAGCTCTTTCATGCATTACGAGCCATTTCTCTCCCGTCTTTTTTTTTTTTTTTTCCTCCCCAACAGGTTAAATGCGCAAACAAAACCCAGGATCCCGGAGAGGCGTAAGGCGGCGGAGCTCTACCAACCGTCAGGGCGTCTCACGATTTACACCAGCGTGGCCCGGCCAAAGCCCTTTACTCATCACCTGCTCCGAGCAAGAATTCGAGTCTCCGCTGGTCTCCCAGGGAGCTGGGGTGCAGCACGGGGTTTGGGTTTGGTTTGGGTTTTTTTTTTTTTTTCAAAGATAGGGTTTATTGCTAAAAATGTTTTGATCAGTGATAGCTCAATATTTACATTGATATGTTTTTAAAGGAATATTCAAGTAAACATTTCCAATAGTTTCTGGCATAATCTCTAGCTTTTTTTTTTCCTATACACAAACGTTAAAAATAAATAAACTGTACACAAAAAATTTCCGTTAACATCTCTACATGACTATATGTATTCCCACACAACAAAACGATTCCACTCTTTCATAGATTTGTACTTTTCTTTAAAATTTCCTCCTTAATTAATCGTTATACACTTAAAAAAAAAAACACCCTAGAGAGCTTGGCAAATTAGTTCAAACATCAGTGACAAGGTCTGAAGACAAAAAAAAAAAAAATACAGCACAGAGAAACAACCTTCTTCGGGGATGCTGCCGTTCTTTCTTTTCTTTTTTTTTTTAACCCCCCCCTCCCCGCCCCCGCTTTTCCTTTCGATAAAATCATCTTTACAGGAAATTTCTGCCCTTCCCTTCAGCAGGGAAATGCTCAGGTTCTGTGGGGATGGGTTTAAAATGTGGTCCTATGTCTTTAAAATAATAATAATAACAATAATAATTATAATAATAATAAAAAACAGCTGCGATTTCCCCCTCTTTCCTTTAAAATCTCTCTATTTACACGGCTGGTAATTTTTTTCTTTTTTTTTTTCTTTTTTAGTTTTTTATTTTCCTTTTGTTAGAAGGCTATATACGTATAAAAATAGACATCTGATTGTAGTGCTTTACTGTGCCTTTGGCCTGCCCTGCAGTTCCTGGGTTCGCTTTTCCCCTTTCAAATAAAATAAGATTAAAATAAGTCCAAAAAAAAAAAAATAGAGATGACAGAGCCAGCGTGCCGACACAAACGGCATTCCTGGAGACCGGCCTTAGCTGAGGGGACCTGAGCTAAACGGGGCAAGGCAGCACGGGAAAATGGGGATGAAATACCCTTTGGCAATGGAGACAAAGGAGTTAACCTGCTGCAGGTGTCAAAGCCAAACCGGGATGTGAAAGGCAAATGGACAAGCGCTCCGTATCACCAAGTCNGGGGGCTGGGGGCAAAAATAAAAAAACCCAAACCCCAAACAACCCTTCCCCCCCCAAAAAAAAACCCCATCCAAACGAGACGAGAAGGCAGTGCAAGGGGCCGCGGGAGGCTAGCAGGAGCACTTGCACTCGGAGATGAGCGGGTACTGCACGGGGATCCAGGTGCAGTACTTCTGGCTGGACCAGCCCTGGCAGTGCCAGCGCAGGAAGGTCTTGGCGACCGACTTGACGGGCTTGCAGAACATGCCCTCGGGCAGCGAGCAGGACTTCTCGGCGAAGCAGTGGCCCTCCTTGACGTAGCGCGGCCAGAAGCGGACTCCCAGGTCCTTCCAGGCGTAGAGCACGGGGCAGTAGGTGTACGCCCAGAGCCACTGCAGCACCTTCCGCCGCGCCTTCTTGCCCACCTTGAGGCGCGGGCCCTGGGGCGGCCCCAGCTCCAGGCGCCGCAGCTCGGCGGG
>VZSC01016336.1:120758-176273 GCA_013398225.1 Steatornis caripensis
CCCCCGCCGGCCCCGGCTCGGCGCTGGCTTCCCCGCGGGGCTGGCGCTGCGGGCTCGGCTCCTAGCGCTGCCCGGCGGCGCCTGCCAGCTCCCGGGGACTCATAAATAGGCAGAGACAAAAGTCCGGCGAGGCCCGTTACTTTAAATAGCTCGGCCGGGGTTGTGTGACAGACGCATCTGAGGCTCGCTCCGCGGCCGCTGGCTCCCCGGGGCTCCCCGCCGGGCCGGCTCCAGCCGCGGCCGAGAGCGCCGGGGGGTCCGTGCCTCCCCCGCGGGCGGCGGCGGGGCAGGGCAGGGCACGGCGGCGGCCGAGCCTTCCTCCTCCTCCTCCTCCTCCTCCGCCGCCGCTCTCGCTCGCTCGCTCCCCCCCAAAATTCACAGCGGACTCGTCTCCATCGCCATGGTGACAGCTGGGCCGAGCCCCACGACAGCTTGTCTAGACGGTGTGACAGGGTTTGGCGTGAGACCGGAGCCCGAGAATAAAACCCTCCTTTATAGCCGGGCGAGCCGGGCGAGGGGGCGGGGAGGAGGGTCACGGCGCCGCGGCCCGCTCGGGCGGCCCCTGCGCGGGCACCGCCGGGGCGCGGGGCNTGGGGCTAAATTTCCCGGTGGAGAGCTGGACCCACAACCCTTGAGGGACGGAGGGTGGGAGCCCGGTGTGCATCAGCACAGCGAAAACCCAAACCCTTCTCACCTCCTTTACCTCCACATTGCTCGGCACTGAGCTCACGCTTGAACCGTGTCCAGAAATTGGACACACAGCTGGTTCCTCCAGGCTGACAGTGTGTAAGAACATTCCTGCCCATGCCAGTCACTCCCTCCCAAAGGCATGAGATAACCAGCTACCCACTGGGGCCAAGGCAGGGCGCAGAGGGAACGAGGCAAATCGTGGGGCCGGTTTCTCGCCGCGATGTGCTTATGACCCACCAAGGGAAGCGAAGGGCTGCAACGGGCAGGCTGGCCAGGAGCGCCCCACCGGTGCACGCTGAGCACGCACGGAGCTGGCTTCACTCAGCAAACTAATGAACGGAGCATTTCGCCCAGGTTTCTGTCTCCTTGTCATCCCATAAATGCCAGATGTTGGGTTCAGACAGGAAAAGAAGACAAAACACCCCAAAATGGAGAGGTCGGAGAGCCAACCCTGAGTCTGCATAAAGTCAGAGCATCCCCTGGACTTCAGGGAGACAAAGCTGCCGAGCGCCGGCTCAGGAGCCCATCACAGAGCATCCAGGTTATTTACAGTGCGCAGGATTAAAGTGCACGGTTTAAAAGTATCCAGCCTTTCTTCCCTTGCTGTGTATTTCTGCTCTCACGATCGCCGCTTGGTCTGCTGAACTCTGAGCTTTTCTTCACTCCTTTGGCTCACGCACGCTCTGCAGTTAGTCACGGAACAATACTGCTCCCCAGCTCTTTGATCATTAGCTCTCAAAACCATTTGCGAAAGAGATGCGTATCATTATCCCTCGATAGTGAGTATTACCGGCAAAAGTTTCTCGTTACCGATTTCCTGACCCCAATACGCATGCGATGCTCGAGCCGAAGTCAGCCTCGCTGCGCAGGCGGACGCGCGCTCTGCCTTCGCTTGTTGCTGGGTGGGAGAACGTGGGTCTCAGCAGTGTCAGAATTAAAGCAAACACAGTAACGAGAAGCAGCTCAGGGCAGAGACACCCAAGAGTCAGGAGCGGGGCAATTACTCAGCGAGATGTACTGCTGTTGGCACTGCTGCCTTAGTAAATCCCGGTGAGGGGATTAACATCTGACTGTAATTGTAATAATAAAACCCGACATGTATACAGCATTTTTCATCCTGAAGGATCCCAAAGCACTCAAGTAACTTAATTCCTTCAGCTGTCTCCTGGACTTTATAAACACGCTTCTTAATCATCCCGCGCCGGGCGAAGATGGCCTTGCTCTGGGCACGCTCGCATCGCTTCGACAGGTCCCCCCGTGGGAGAGGAGAGGCTCTCCAGGGTGGGCTGCAGAGGGTTTCCCCTTTTGGAGGCAAGATCCCTGGAAAACGGTGCTTGGCATCAAGCGCAAGCACCGAGGCCTGCAGGGGGCTTGGAAGACCCTCCCAGCCTTTCAAGCGGGCGGACCGGGGCCGTCTAACGGCCGTGCTCTTGTGCTAGCCAGCGTGAAGCATTTCATTTGGCATTCTTCTGAACTTTTCAAGGGTCGGGGAGAATAAAGACAAGCCCCATGGCAGGAAATGTAAGGCTTAATTCTGCCCGTGGCATCCACCGGCCAAAGGCTCCTTCTCCAGCCCCTTCCCATTCTCTTCTCTTCGGGACCAGAGGCACTGGGGAAAAATCCTATTTATGGCTGCGTGCGCGGACTAAGAGGCTGAGCCGCGCTACGCACTCGTACACCTTCCCTCTGACTGCTCTCTGTGGGCACGCAGCCCGCCTCACAGTCTCGCCCTTAATTAAAGGATTTGAAGTTGGAAAGGGTGCGTATCACATTAAGAATCACATAAAGCCTTATCACATAAAGCCTTATCACATAAAGCCTTATCAAAATAATTCTGTGTAAGAAGAAAGACGTGATGTTAAAGGCACCTTCTGAGGGCTGGAACGGTTGCAAATTGCTTGTTTTTGCTTCTGTCCCTTACCTGGCATCCTTTCGCCATCTGAAGCAGACTTGAAAAACTTTGTGACAAAAGAAAAAGGCCATTTCGATTTCACATTTGAAACTTAGGCGGTGCCTACTCTGTTTTCACTGGAAGGCTCCACAAGCAAGTAAATCCCTAGTAGCAGTAAAACATCAGTGATCCTCTCTTAGCAACACAGTTATTCAACTGACACGGTTTTTTATCTTTTAGCTTGTTTCAGGCAGCAATCGTTTAACTCAAAGCCGGGGCTAAAGATACAGAACAAAATTATCTTTGTTACAGAGTCATTCCTATTCCTTCAGCTGCATGCACAAAAGCTTCAAATCCACACCTTAAACCTTGAAAAAGCCTCCTTGTCCAGTCCAGGAGAGCTGGAATCCCATGCTTGGAAACCTAAACAGTGGAGGAGAGGGGAGAAGAGGGGAGAAGAGGGGGAGAGGAGAGGAGAGGAGAGGAGAGGAGAGGAGAAAGGAGAAAACACAACTCCCAGTTAAACGTCCTTTGTCTCCTTTGGGTTTTTCTGTTTCTTTCTATTTGCTTGTTTAAGTTTTCCATGCTCTCTTTATGCTTGAGAAATAATGCTGATGGGCTGGCATGGCAAGTACGGGGAAAGGCTCAGGCCTGACAAGACAAAAGCCGTAATTTTTTCACTTAAGGAACCAACAAAAGAAAGGACTAAATGACGGTGCACCAGGTTTTCATTAGAGATGTGTTTATTTTCCAGTAGAAATACGTTACCCTGCTCTCGTCAGTGTGTCTAAAGGAGCGGTTCCCAAAGTATGCCATGGCAAGTGGTTGGCAGGGGGCCACGGAGCAGCCTCCCGCAGCAGCTCACGGGCTCGCCGGTTCCCTGCGGTCTGCTGCGAGCAGGCGGAATTCAGAGACTCAGAGCGCCTGGCTGGCCCCAAAACCTGGTGAAGGCGACGGACACAGCAAAAGCCACGCAGCCGCTCGGGGCCGGCCGCGACTCGGCGTGCGCCTCGGCACAGCGGGGCGCAGGGGCAGGACTCGGGTGTCTGCAGCCGGCCGGATTCCCCTGGGGCAAAAACGTCACCGTAAGGGTCAAATGAATGGGACACCCAAACGCACGGGGTTCCTCAATTTCGTCGCAGATCTACTAAAGTTTCATTTGCGTAGGCAGTTCAGCAGTCCTGATATCGGTGAAGTTATTCACCCGCTCACAGGTTTCTCTTCCCATCCCAGCAGGAATGGGATGAGGAATGGGATGGGAAGAGCAATGGGGTGGTAAGGAAAGTGGCCCCAGCCACCTTCTGCTTTAGGGGCTTAAATCCGTGCAGGTCTGGTACGTGCCCTGTTCAGCCCCAGCTCTCTCCTCCATGGCCATGGGCCACCAGCCCAGACAGAAGCCCCTCGGCTGCCCAGTGCCGCCCTTCTCCAGCGGGGCTGGGGAGGACAATCTGGCGAAGGTCTCTTCTGAGAAGCCGAGCTAACAGCGCCTGGGTGGAACCTCATAGCCACGCTCCTGGGAGCCCAGCACCATCCCCGCACTTACCCTGCACCAAGTTCGGATGTGCCAAAGAGCTGACGGGAAAGAAAAAACACTCCTGAAGCTCCAGGGAGGGCTTTACTTGCTCCTCAGAAATACATTTTCCGTATACCAAGTAAGGTGTTTTTGCTATTCTGAGCTTCCTGGCATCCTTTCTTGTCCTTATCACGAGGTATTTTTCTGCTTTTCAAGCTCATCGTGACTTTCTTCCTCTTGGCACCGTGGTGTTGTGCCCCGTCCCTCGCTGCCTCACTCGTTTATGATCCAAACTGGTTTCCTGCTGTACGCCTGGCCCTGTATCTCCCCGTTCTCTGTGCAGCTGTACCTTGCAGTCCCCATCAGCTGCCTGGAGTTCATCCTTCAACGTTCGCGCTGTGGGTGCAGCACCTTGGTCTCCCACAACCGAGAGCATTCACTCCAGCCCCCTGTTTCCCTGCTGACTCTGGGAGCCAGCAATTGCTCTACTGGTTCCAGTTAACAATCTGCCCAAATCCTGGCACGTTTCCAGTAGTGCCAGATGTCCTAAATGCCTCAGAAAAACCTACCCGATCGCCATTACACGTGAAGAAGTCCAAGGAGGGGGGTTTCCTCCCTCTTCCCTCACACCCTGGGGTTGATTACGTCCGATTTGCCGTGGCCTATAACCTAGACAACTGGGAGGGGTGATGCCCAGGGCGGTGGAGAAGGCCGCCCTGAGAAAAAGGTTTGGTTGATCTCAATCCGTTCGCAGTGACTACAGCACTTGCCACCTGAGGGACCGTATTGACTAGGCTGGTGTCTTCTGCATAGCTCCTTCTGGGCACGTGTTGGCACTGCAGGAAGGAAGAAGGAGGGTTGTTTCACTGCAACCGTTGGCAGTTCTGTTGTCATTTGCCCTGTAAATGTTCACGCGCGTCCGTCATTGTGGCCCAGCGCTCGCGGCCGGGAGATCTCACCCTCCAGCGAGAGCATTTGCAGAAGGAAAGTCCCCAGTGGCGCAGTTTGATCTTCCTGACCCCCCTCCAGCCCGAGGCATCCACCACACAGCCCAGGGGCTTGGCAGAAGTCGGGATGTCAGGATGGAGCCCTCAAAAACTCGCCAGGGTGAGCTCTCCTCTCCCAGGGGACCCGGAGGAACGCTCCTCAGCAGACACCAGGAATGATCCCTGGACAGCCGCCAACGTTAAAAAACAACAACACGGAGCTCTGAGATTTCTACCCGCTTGGCATACATCTGTCACCACATGTGCTGACACAGAGCAATGCTGCCACGTCATGTTGTACGTGGCAGTCACTGTCAACACTAGTCCAAGGCAGAGAGGACTGCTCAGGGCAGCTATTTCTTGAAAATGTCCTGAATAAAAGGGCTAGAGCATGCCTTGGAGACATGGCCCACCACTAAGCGTGGCCATGGCGGGGAGCAGCTCCGGCTCAGGGACTCCCGAGCCACTCCCCAGGGGGAACGCACTGCTGCCAGTGTAAACCAAACCCATACGACCAGCCCCCGGCCAACCTGGAGACACAAGGCTTTGCCAAATTTGCCGCTTGCTCGCCAAATTTGCCAGTCCTTCCTTTCCACTCTGACAGACTCTGCCTTTTGCCCTACGCCACTCTGAAATGCAGGGAGAGCTGGCAGCCGGCGATGGGAGCTCTTGCCATGAGGACGAACAGGGCAAGTCGGGTCCCCTCCCCAAGCCACTGTGCTCCAGGCCCAGATGAAAGCCCGTGTCCCATCATGGTGGGCTTGAGGCCAAAGGGACCACCACAGCGATGATGTTCCCAGGGACACCAAGTTGTGGTTACAACTGCTGTGGGGACCCAAGTGAGTTTCAGCCGGGGTGGCATCCGGGACAGGGCTCAGCGCTGGCTGCCGACTCCCCCGGGGCGTCCAAGGAGTACTCGAGCGATTCAGTCACCTGCACTCAGCTCCACAGAAGTTGAATTTCTGCTGCGCCAGCTAATGTGCGTCTACCCCGGGTCACCTCCATGCTGAGGTTCCAAGGGACCTGGGTGACGTGCCACACTGCACCTGCAACCGAGCTCTTCTCCTCAGCCTGGCAGCCCGAGCACGCACCGCCCTTCTTGGGCAAAGGGGCTGTGTCTCGGGGGTTGCACGGAAGGCAAATGTGCATGGATGAATTTTTTTTCATCTTCTTGGGTTTTTTCATCTTCAAGATTTTTTAGTCTTCAAGGATTTTTTATCTTTGATTTTTTCATCCCCAGGGCTGCCCTGCTGGGTGGCCTCAGGAAGCAGAGACTTGCTCCCATAACCGTGCTGTGACGCTGCCGTGCCCGTGGGACTCTCTTGCCAGCTGACACAGCGGGCGGCGCAGGCCACTCTCTCCAGCGCACTGCGGGGTCTTGGAGTACTTCGCCCCAAGCTCACACACCTGCGCAGTCTTTGCTGGGTCTTTCTTAGAGAGTCACTCCGACTTGCTCGCCAGCTTTGAGGAGCTCCATCCCAGAGAGCCCCTCAAGAAGAGGCGTCTCTTCCTGCCAGCACTGCCCACCCCTAGCAAGGCATGGGCATCAGAGAGCAGGGCTAGGAGAGACAGGCAGCTTAAATCACCAGGAGTTAGGGAACCTCAGCGTCTTTGAGGAGATGAGCCCATCGCCCACTAAGCTGAGGGCCGTGGAGGCCAGAGCAACCCTAGGAGCGTGCGTGCAAGGTTTAATACTACCGAAGCCTGGTACTTCTCCTGTGCAACGAGGGGCAAGGGTTAGTCAGAGAGAAGGCCCATGGGTTTGCTTCCTCTTGTTTCATGTAGCTCCAGGAGGACATTTCTCACTGCGGTGACATGGGTCCTTGCCCAGGAGAAGCTAACGGAAGGCAGCAGGAGCTGTGGGCTGACACGGGATGGAAAATGGGATCCTATGTCAGCAGGTGGCCTCGTGCTTACCCCGAGGAAGACACTTCTGCTGTGGAGCTCTTCCATCCACCTCTCCTTCTAATCCATACCTCCTGCCCCACAACACGAGCAGAGTCGGCTCCGCACCGGCTGCGGGAGGGACAAGTTCCTTTTGTCTCTAAATCCCAGGGAACCCCGTGGCTGGACTGAGCTTACCCCCTGAGACTGATTAGCACTGAGCCGCCTCGTGCCTTGACAGAGCCCATCCCCAAGCCAGGAGGGGCCAAGCAGAGGTGCTGGTGTCCAGCCGATTCTCCTCATGGAAGAGATTTCTTTTCACCCCCCGGAACGCTTGACGCACGGTCTAATGGGGGACCCCAGTGCCGGCTCGGAGCACCCTCTGCAGCTCAGTGCTGGAGGTCGCACCAGCTCTGAGCCGCAGCTTCCCAACCCAGCGCGCGCAGCTGCCTGCCTCCTGCCTCCTGTTTTCTTCCGCCGCCTTATTACCGGCCAGCCGGGAAACTTGCTGCCGCAGATGCTCCACCCGGAATTTCTCACTCCGGTCTGCAAATGCAATTTATTTCAGCCCCTGAAGACAAGGTTACATGTTTGACCAAGGTCTTTCTAACACAAGACACGCAGCAGCATCCCAGCTTTCCTGAGCGCAGGCTGGAAACCCTGCTACCTGGTTCAAAACTCGCGGGAACTACGGCTTTCCATAGGCTTTGGTCAATCCCCTGGGAGAGTTCGTATTGCACCCATGCAGCTTTCTCTCAGCTCTGTTCTGCCAGTGTATTTTTTTCCTCTTGATTCAGTTCCAGCTTTACTTGCTCCTGAGATGCCGTGGAGATGTAGGGAGATGATAAACACAGCGCCGGGTGACTCAGGGACCCTGCAGGACGGCAGCAGGCAGAGCCGGGCGGTGGGTGCCAAATCTTCCCTAAATGCCTCTTTGAAAAAGCCTGTCCGTGAATAATAATTCAACGTAATAACGTCGTCTCTGACCAGTTGTATCTCTCCCTTCAGACCCTGAGGAGTGCAAAGCCCAGAAGAAGGCAGCTGTCGCGGAGCGGAGGGCACAAGCGTCCCGGAGCATGGAGGAGGGTGGGGNCAACATAATAACGTCGTCTCTGACCAGTTGTATCTCTCCCTTCAGACCCTGAGGAGTGCAAAGCCCAGAAGAAGGCAGCTGTCGCGGAGCGGAGGGCACAAGCGTCCCGGAGCATGGAGGAGGGTGGGGGAGGGCTTGCAGCACATCCCGGTGCCTACAAAGTGCTCCTCATCCAGAGACCTCTCCAGACCTGGGCACCTTGGAGGGGCACACCGCTTCTGCGTTCAGGACTTGTTCACGTGGCTGTGGCGTGGTCAGGATTCGGCCCTCCCTGGGGCTCGGGCTGTGCCTCCCGTGCTGCAGCCCAAGCTGGGCTTCACCACCCTCCCTCGGGACGCACAGCACAGTTCGCGGGGGCGAGAACCTGAGAAGGCGTTTGCATTTCGCCCGGATTTTCCCGGTTAATCGGGACCCTTCAGTCTAGTCGCTTGCTTATTTTTTTAAAGCAATGAAAGAGATTTCTCAAATCCAGGCGGCTCTAAGATTACACGCAGGCAGAGACACCATCAGTCTCTGTCACTCATTCCCTCCGGCCAGAAAGTTAGTGGCAAAGGAGTTCGAATGCACGAGCGGCGGAGCTGAGCCTGGCTCCTGCTCACCCTCCCGGCCCGTGCAGCCCGTCGTGGGTGCAAGGGGCTGCTGCTCCGACCGCGGGCGTTTCGCTCCCGCTCGCCCCATGCAAATGCTTGCAAAAGATGCCGCGCAAACTAGGATTCGCATCCAGAAGCTTGTGGGTCTTTTGTCAGCCCCGCAGGGGACCACAAAGGGAGTGAGAGAAACGCTCTTGGCGCAGCTGACGCTTTGGCGTGGCCTTTGTGCTGATGGACGTTTCAGAGGGCAGCAGCAAAGAAGAAGCAGAGGGAAGGAATAACACCAAGCCGGGGAGAGCTGTGAAACGCCTGCTCCAGTGCGAGGGTGGGCTCTTCAGTGCCTTTCGTCCCAGGTGAGAAATCCCTCGGGCTCACGCCATCCAGGGCGGGCCCTCCGTGGGCTACGGGCCCAGGAGAAACAGTGATTTCTTAATCAGAAACCGGTAAAGAAACGAAAAGCCTTGGCTCGTCACCCTCAGACCCCTCCGAACCGGGGGTCTCCTTTGGGGACAGATGCCCGTGCAGTGGCCAGAGGAGGGGAGGAACCCCAGCACCCTGCGGGTCCTGCCAGCGTTCCTCAGCAGGCAGGGTTTCCTCCGCACCCCGTGTTTTGGCGAGCAGCGGAGGCGACGATCGTGTGCCCCGGCCCGTGCAGCTGGCTGCGGCAGGGTGGCACGGGGGCCAGGACACGTGCCACAGGAGAGGGGACACAAGCACCAGTTGCAAGAGGCTGGGAGTGCACTGGGGAGGGTCAACTGCACCAGCACCCTCATAACTGGGATTTTCCTCAGTGCCCAGCTCCGCTTCATCACCTGGGCAGAAAAGTCTGCAGGAATTATTTCATTCTTCAGTGTCTGAATGAAACTTTTCCAGACTTTTCCTTTTCTCCAGAGGAAAACGTTTGCTTAATTTGATCTAAATGCAGGACAAGTCTCGATTGCTCTGAATCGGCATTTAAAAAGCAACAAACTATTAATCTAAAAAAATTCACTCAGCGCCACCCAGACCTTCACGGTGCAGCACTTGGCTGCCTGCGGGGAGTGCATGATTCGGAGAGTGAAGGTGAGGAAGGGGTACGAGGAGGTGATGCAGCACGCTGCATCGAGGGGCTTGCAGTGGCAGGGCACGCGTCTAGAGGCAGGGTGGTGTGGACAGAGAGGACGTGAGCTCCTTGCTGGAGAAGCGTGAGGAAGGCGGCGCTTCCTGCCCAAGAGCATCCTGCCCTTCCCTCCATGCTGATGCGAAGCCCAGACCTGAAGCTGCTCCAGGTCGCAGCAGGGGGTTGGCAGTTTTTATCCAGTGAGCGAGTGATTTATTGACCTTCTGCGCCGAAGGACATTCCTCATTATTCAAGCCAACTTGAATTATCCCAGTCAACTTACAGTCGTGCTTCTCAGTACCTTCAGACATCCCCAGTCCTTGTCCCATCACCTCCTGGTCGCTGTCAGGGCTCCTGCTGTGTTCTTGCGCTCCGGACTCCTGCACGGAGCCAGAAGCAATAATGGCACAAAGAAGAGACAACATAAACCTGACTCTCGCACCTGTGCCAGGAGGTACGTAGCACTGACTGGGACCTGGCTGGAGACTGGCCGTGCTGGAGCCTCGCTGGAGCCGGCCTTTGTGGATGTGCTGAGTGGGATAATCTACTAAAATCAAGTGCCTCGTCCTGTAGCTCATCACCTTGTCTGTCCTGTTTTGTAACTCTTCAGCTTGCCTGGGAAGACGTGGACGCTGGTTATTCAAGCACTACTTTTCGTATGCTGGCATGCCTCCTTTACTCACAAGAGATTAAAACCAGATACACTAGGTAGCAATGTCAAGGAGGAGCACGTGCATCAGTGTTAACCAACCCCCGAGGGTCCCCATTGCTGCACTCTTCAAGGCAGCCCCGCTCTGAGGCAACACAGCAGGAGATGCTCCAGGTTTCCCCTGCTGCAGCTCTGCTCGGCTCTGGTGCGGGCTCCAGCACCGCCGTAGCCCTTCTGCTTCTCTTTGTGTGACCCTGCTTTGCTTCATGACCTCATTCCCACGTCATACACCCACCAACTCCTTGCTCCAAGCTTCGTGCCTCCAACCGGTGACACGAGCTGCCTGAGGAACCCCAGTGCCCATGAACCCCTTGAGGTCGCTCTCCTTGGCCCCGTACGGGTCTCCCAGGTCCTCTCCCCGCTGCGGCAGGCTGATGAGGAGCATCACTCAGTCCAGCCCCTCCATCCCTGCCGGGCACGGGCATCTCGCTCGCCCTGAACTCCCCATGCTTTCCACCAAGGTCAGCCCCGGCCGCGTGCCTCCAAAGACTGCTCCAGCTAAAAGGACACCAGTCACGGGAGTGCCAGCATTTCGCTGACTAATTTCCACTGGAATCAGGAAGCTGAGGTTACAGGGAGAAGTTATGAATGAAACGAGCCGGTCCTGGGTTCCACACAGACCAAAGGCATTACTATCCTCCGCGACATGTAATTAAATTGTGGACCTCATCGCCACAGGATGCTGCGCAGGCCAAAAATATACACGGCTTTGAAATGAGATTAGACAAATTCACCGAGGGCAGACTACGTGGTGGCTATTACATGGGATGGCATGCATACCGCTCCTGGCTCAGGAAGTCGCGAAGGCATCAATTGCTAGAAAATGGAAGGGTATCGCAAGGGCAGATCGCCTGCCTCTATCTGCCTGCAATTTGTCATCGTCACCGGCTGGGATAGAGCTGCCTCAGCTGACCCGGGGCCTGCTGCAGCCCACTCTGCTGCCCTGTGCAGCTGCATTCACAGATGCCCTGTGCGAAGGACGGCACCCCGCAGAGCCTGCAGTGGGAGTTTTGGGGACCCTGGCACCCTGCCCCGTCCCAGCCGTGTGCTCTCCTGCATCACCTCGCCCTCCGAGCAGCTTCTCCCAAACCAAGCCTAAACCAGGGCTCAAAACCCTCCTCATTGCACACGACCACCCAGAGATGCTGCTGCTGCAAGGTCCGCAGTTCCCGGCCCTCTACGCCCGGACCCGTTCACCAGCCTGTGAACGTTTTGGGCTTGTCCTTTCCTTGCACGCTGAGGACCTCCTGCATGGATGAGCACCAAGCCAAATCCCTGGTGTGTCCTCCCTGCCTGCCCAGCCAGGAGTGGTACTGCTGAGCATCTGCTCTTCCCGACTCCCAGCAATAAAATCTCTGGCTCTGCTGGCATCTTACCAGCAGCTCCACGGATGCCCCTGGTGCAGAACTGATGCCTGGTACTCTGTCAGTGCCCGGGCTGAGACCGTTGCCCAGCTTGGCAGGCTCCCAGGGCGGCCGATCCAGCCGTGCCACGGAGCTAAGAGCGGGGCTGCGGTCACGGCAGCGGGCAGCCCCCCCACACCGCACCACACCGCACCGCACCACCATGGCGCTGCAGCCCACCTCCAGCCCCACAGGGCCCAGTCCCTGCACACCCCAGGGTTTCTCCAGGTTCTCTCATCCCTCTTCTTCCCTGGTGCTCTGTCCTGTTTCCTACACCCCAGAGGTGTTTCGCATCCACTGGACCACGGTGGGCTCAATTTCAGGAGTCTCTCTCTGCCCTGAGATCCTTTGGCTGGAGTCTCTGCTCTTGACCCTTTTTACTCTGTACCTCTACAGCACCCCCTGGCAAGGACTCCACAATTTACTTCCACGCTGTATCAAACGGTAATGCCTTGTCAGTGTATCCATCGCTTCACGATCTGGGGCTACTCTGATGCCTCCATCTCTCCCGCTAATCTGTTTGCATCCTCTAGTCCGGCACTTGTTATTGCGCCTTTGGTCTGGTTTAGGGTGCTGGGCAGGGAGCGTGGGAGCAGGCGCTGTGCAGACCAGACTTTGCTGCTCGTGATTACAGGGGACTGGTGCTCGTGGCTGCAACCAGTTTGCCCAGCTGCTGTCCTGATGCTGGGCTGGCCGTGGTGCTGTGTGCGTGGGCAGGCTCGTGTGCGGCGTGGGGCAGAGCCACGGTGCGCAGCCTCCTCGCCGGGGCGTTTCTTTACCCTCCCTTGCAGGAGCACGAAGGTCTGGATCCCCTATGGAAGGAGAAGGAATAAATTCTGATAAAGAGTTTGGCTTCGGGGTTTGGTTTTGGGTTTTGACAGATGATCAGGGAAAAAGGTGAGAAACGAATCAGACACTGTCTTGAGGAGCAAGGCCCAAAGTTTGGGGTTGCTGGTGAAGGAACGGTGGGGACAATACCGTTTCCTTACATAAAACCCAGGAGAGGAACCAATTCTGGTTCGCGTGCGTCGCTTTGGAGACACAAAGTGTCCTCGTGTTAAAAAAAGGGCAGTTGTTAGCGTGGTTTGAGAGCATTGGTGAAAACATCCAGTACTGAAGAAACTGTGCTAAAAAGCACAAGCAATGGGACGGCCTGCATGTGCTCGCACTGCTCGCACGGTTGCCCTCCGCTGCTGCCCCTGTGACGCTGCCTGAACACGGGGAGGCCTCCAGCCGCCGTGTAAAGGTGCTTAAAGCAGGAAGGGTGTAAGCGAGTGGTGTAAGCAGAGGAGCAGCGCTGGCAAGATGCGAGGCACCTGGGCCTGGTGCTCCCTCTGCAAACCCGGCTTGCACACACCGCGTAGGTGGCAAAGCCGTGGGGGCTGAGCTGGACGCAGCTTAGCACGCCGGCCGGCCCCTCCCCACCCTACCCCGATATCACAGGCAACACGGGCAGCCTGAGCTTTGCAAAACCTTTCGCTGAAACAAAGCGGGAGCACAGTTGCGGGAGCGGCTGTTGACCCACGAACGCGAGCGATGGCAGAAGCCATCCATTTTCTGTCGTCTGCGCTTTCTGGGACTCCGCTCACCCCTCTCCTGCCTCATCCCTATCCCGCCTTTCCCCATGACACGCTTCCCCCCTCGTCCTCACTCCCGTCCCTCCTCGCGCCCTTCCAGCCCTCGCCCAGCCGCCCTGCCCCGCTCTGGGGCTGCGGGCTCTGCACGCTCGCCCCTGCCCCCTTCCCAGGCCCGGAGGTACAAATGATTAGATTTTCAGCCCAATTAAGGCAGGCTGTCTCCCGGCTGGGACAGAAAAGGTTGGCTCTGGAAGGTGGGAAACAAGCTTTGACAGGTCCTGGCGTCCCCAGCGCCCTCCGATGGCTCTGCCTGCTGGGCTCCTTTGTGCTGCTCCAGGAGCAGGGCCAGGGCCCAGCTGGGGGTGCGTGAGGGTCTCCTCTCGCCCCTCCTCTTCCCCAGCCCAGCAAAAAGAATAGCTAATTAAGAGGTCTAAACGCAGGCAAAACTAATTCCCTATTCAGAGCTGTGACGGGCAGCGGGGAGGGAGGGGGAAGGCGGCAGGCGGTGAGCTGGAGAGTGTGGCATCATCTTCTGCAAGAGCAGAGGACCTGGGGGAGCTGGTTAACCCTCTCCTCCCTGCTCTCCGCGGCGGGCGAGCCGGGCCAGACGCATCATCCCATGCCCCTCACGCACCAGGGCAAGGCCCTGGGGTCCCCCCGGAGCCGTGACGCCCGGCCACGCGTGCTGCAGCTCTTGCTCAGCAGCACCGTCCCGACCCAGGGCTGGCTCCGTCGTGGCCAGGCTCTGCGAGGAGAAGCTTCTGCCGCAGGTTTTCCGTAGCCGTAGCCCTCCCCTACTACACGCGAGTAGCGTCAAAGGGTCTTACTCGTATCCAGCAGCATCACGTCATCCCTGTGCACCCCTGGACAGCCCCCCTGTCCCCATCTCAGTGCCCGTGCCCGTGAGCCCACTGCTGCCTGCTCCCGGTCGAGCCCTGAGCAGCCTCCCAAGGCAGCTGGGGACAGGCTCGAAGAGCTCAGCTTTCCACTTGTGCCTGGATCCTACAACCCAGGGTCCATCCCCGTGGGATGATGTGACTCCACGGAGGGAGCACGGCTGCCATCCAGTCCAGCCCTGCCACTGCCCCTGCCCCGGGGAGGCTCCTGCTCACCCTGCCCAGCACGGGGGGCTCCGGGCAGCGCATGCTGCTTTTTGCAGCTTAACCCGAGGCCGGCACAAGCACTCTTACCTGGCTAAAAGTGGTCAAGCTTTAGGGAAGTGGAGGTGAAGGGCTGCGACTGCCGGAGGGCCAGGCTGCACTGGAAGCGGATCCAGGCACCTTGGCTAGCCCAAGGGGATGCTGCTGGCATTGAATTTGCTTTGCCTTAAATAAAAGGAACCACATTCACCTGGACGATATTGAGGTGTGCAACGAGAGGCGTAGCACTCCTCAGCGCCTGTGCAGGTAACTACATGAGTGTCACTGCAGGCAGGATATGGCCCTTCATTTCCCACGTGCACAGATCAACGTGTCTCTGCAAACCAGCTTCCCACGCAGCCCCGAGGCCGGGCCAGCGAGCCGTGACCCACGCACAGCCTGTGCGTGCTCCGCAGCCGGCATCAGGTAAAGCCCCAGGACTGCTCCCGAGTCCCCAGGCAGAGGCACAGGGCCCGGGGAGGAGCAGGATTTCCCCCTCTGCCTAAAAATATCTTCCAGAAAAGTCTGTCGCCTTGGTTCATGCACTCGGTGGGAGCTGAGCTTCCTGCAGACTGAGGTCCTCACCGGACTGAGTGTCCCCAAGCAGGCGAGAGAGGCGATGGCAGGTAGCGTGTGGGTCACAGCTACTTCTGTCTGCAGTGACATCTCTCTTCCCTCCCCCCAGCTGCCAGACACGTCTGGGTTCACATCGAGTGAGGTTATCCCTGTTCCAGGTATCCCTGGCCTCAGCCAGCCAGGACCCCGCTCCAGAGGCTGGCTCCAGTACGGACCAGCAACGCTTTGCTCTCTCCAGGACAGCATAAATTCGTGCCAAGGATCCGGGTTATCTAGTCCTAAAACTCAGAGGCTTTTCTCAGAGCCGTCTCCTCTGCCGCGTGCAGCACGCTCAGCAGCCCATTGCTCTTAGGAAGCATTTGAGCAGGGCACCCCGTGGCCACCACCCGCGCAAGGCGCGTGCTGCAGCAGGACGATACCTCTGCCGCAGCAGGACTGCGGGCTGCCTGCCGAGCCTCTGCTTCCCAGGTGGTGCCCGAGCCAGAGAGTGCAGACAGGGTCCTCCGTGTCCCCACCAACGCAGGACACCGATGTGCAGCAGCATGGAGTCCCGTGCGTGACGGCAGGTGACGAATGTGCAGCCTCAGCCCATCCCCTCCTCCAGAGGTTATCTACAGAGCTATGAGTGAATTCAACGATAGTTAGCCTCGTGGCATGAATCACTGCCCTGCTGGGAGTGACGGACAGTGCCAAAGAGCGATCCAAAAGCTTTTGGCTGCCGGAGAGCTGCGGACATTGAGGCCAAACTGTGGTTAGGAGGAGACTGGAGTCTCCAGAGCGTCCCAGCCCATCGGTGCCTGACTGGCCTCTCCCAGCTCTGCCCGGGAGCAGCCGCGCTTCATCCCCCACGGCCGGCTCTCCAGAGCGGCTGGAAGCAGCCAAGCGCTGGTGCAGGAGCCACGAAGGGTGTCCCGGAGCTCTGTCGCCACCCCAACGGCACGGTGGGAGCAGGACTCTGCTCCGAGCAGCAGACCTGTTTCCAGCAGCTGGATCCCACCACAAGCCTTTCAAGCCCCCTCGTGCTTCCCTGCACACGCTGGCGTGCACCAAGCCAGCATCTTCAGAAGCCGCTGCAGGCTCCGAGTGTGCATCCTGCCCAGCTTTGCTCTGCTCTAGGAAGGGTTTCTCCATGAGCTTCCAGTATCTTCCTGCGGTTCTCTATTAAAAAAACCTTAACGTGTTCTTCCTCTGCCTTTAGGCAAAGGACGGATTGCGATTTTACTTGTCTTTTCTGAAGGAAGCCCTCATCTCGCAAATGTTTGGCAATCGGGTCTCATAGCACTATCAATCACGGTTCCTTGTCCTACGAGTTGTATTCACCGGCACCACCCAAGATAATGTGCGCACTGGGCCACGTGCCGCGCGTACTCCAAGCCAGCAAGAGGTCCTGCTGTAAATCTCCGTCAGCCTCAAGATACGAGGCAGATAGAGGGCTGGGGGAGAAACCTAGCTCTCTATTTTTCATTAAAACGGAATTATTTTCTTTAAAACAAACTAGGGGAAAGGCATGAAGAAAAATCTGGAGAACTTCCACGAGGTTTTACGACGTCATGGCTTTCAAAGAGATTCCGCAGAAAACGTTAGCAGCCAAGTGCCTTCATACTGCCGGAGAGCTGGGGGAGATGGCCCTGGGTGATCTTACGTCTTGAAACCTTTGGGCGACTTGACCTGAAGCAGCAACGGGGAATTCAGGAAAGAAGCAGAAACGCCAACCGACATCTCCAGCCCAGCTTTCCCCAGGCCGGCCAGGGTGTCGGGCCGGCCCAGGGGAGCTGGGTACCCCCGTCCCTGGCCGAAAGGCGCATCTGCCGCAGGGCAGCACGCGAGCCGGCGCGGTGGGAAGGGATGCTCAGGGCCCCTCGACAGAAACAGCCCCTTCCTGCTCGGGCTCCGTGGTGTGGCCATTTCCTTGGTCTGGGCCCCAATTAAAAGAGCCAAATGGAAAGGGCCGGAGAGAAAGAGTGAAAGAAACAACATTTCCTGCCTGAGGAGATTAACTCTCCAAATTACATGTGAACAGAGGGGGGAGGCGAGAGGGGAAAAGGAAACCCAGCTTCCACCCCAATAAAAGCCAGTTCATTTAATAAAGGAGGAGCGAGGAGGGGGAAGGTGGCTGAAAGAAAATGAGGCTGGGGGGTGTGGAATTAGCCTTGTCAAACAAGGGGCTTTGCTGTCCCAGAACTACTTCTTTATTGTTGTGCTTAAAGCAGGAAGGGTGTAAGCGAGTGGTGTAAGCAGAGGAGCAGCGCTGGCAAGATGCGAGGCACCTGGGCCTGGTGCTCCCTCTGCAAACCCGGCTTGCACACACCGCGTAGGTGGCAAAGCCGTGGGGGCTGAGCTGGACGCAGCTTAGCACGCCGGCCGGCCCCTCCCCACCCTACCCCGATATCACAGGCAACACGGGCAGCCTGAGCTTTGCAAAACCTTTCGCTGAAACAAAGCGGGAGCACAGTTGCGGGAGCGNAGTGGAAGGGAAATAAAATTTTTTAAAAAGGAGTCCTTTCCCTGGGGCTTTGGCCTCTCCCCCCTGCATGGAGCTGCAGACGCCGTGGCTGGGAGGAGCAGGGCACTGCCGAGCTGGGAAAAAGGGTTTTCCGCAACCTTTGGCACCAGCACCGGGACAAAAGCAGCTGACCCTGAAATGCCATCTTATGGCCCAGGGAGGGGGAACGAGAGGTGACTGAGGGTGACACAGAGGGCTCCCCCGTGTCCCTGATGCTCCTGAAGCCTGTCCCAGCAGCTGCCGAGGGAAGAGGGGCTGAAGCAGAGCCGGGGCAGCCGGGAGCACGGGGACAAAGTCCCCTCTGCCCCGTGGCCAGGCTGCCGCGTCCTTATGGATCAGCCGGCCAAGGCACATCTGTGGCATCATTGTCCGCTAAACAACATCTGCTCTGACTCTGGAAAGCGACTTCCAGCCTCCTCCTGGGGCTCCTTGTTTGTTTTCTCCCCAGGATTTTCCTGATCAGATCGGCTTGGCTTACAAAGCCAAACTCACACTAGAACGGGTATTAGGATGTTTGTGGGTAGGAAGGTTACGCTCCGTATTAGTGATGCTGCCTTATAAAGCCCTGCTTGCACAGGCTCGTAACTCTCCGCAAAATGCTCCCTTTTAGGATCGGACGGCGGGGACGACTCCAAGAGCCAGCGCCGCGAAGCCGATGCTTTCCACCAAGCCACCTCCAGACCACACTCTGCCCCCGCTCGCAAGATCGGCGCTAGGGGAGGGTAAGCAGGAGGACATGCGGGGGGCCGAGGGACAGAGGAGCACCGGCGCGGGGGAGAAGAGCAGCTGTGGACGGGCTGGATGGTTTTCCACGGTCTTTGTAGAGATCCAGGAAACAAGAGCGCAGACTGACCTTCCAGATAACCACCAGTGAGGCTCCAGCTGCCGAGCCAGAGGTGGCAGCCGTCGGGTGCCGCTCGGGGACACTCCTGGACCACGAGGAGCAGTGACAGCTCCAGTCAGGACTTGCTTGACACCTGCAGTGGATGGAGGGGTCGTTTTATGTTTTCAGACGTGTTCAGCTGCGTACCAGCTATCCATAGCTTAACGAATCACGGGCTGACCGAGTACTCCTACGCTGAAGCCGTTCATGAGCACTGAGACCCAGAAGTGCCGCTGTTCCCAGTAAAATCTGTGGGAGGCTTCCACGTATGAAGGTGGGCTTGGAGACGACTTGTATCCGCATTCGCACAATACAGGTTGGGTCGCCGTTTCCCAGGTGAAGACGGCTAACGCTTCCAAAAGAAAAGCCTCTGCAAAAAACTCATGGACGTTCTCCAAGAGTGAACCCCAGATGTTCCTCCACTCTCCCCAGTCGGCTCGAGTTTTCCAGTTACTGGATGCGTTCCCACTTGGGAAGCTGCAAGTCCAGTGAGGTCTGTTGTGGAGGCAGGAGGAGTGAGCGTCCCTCAGGACACCCTTAACCTTCAGGGAGTTTCCCATTCCCACACGCAGCCCTTCCAGGTACGCGGTGCCACCAGGGAAAGAAAAGTCGCAGAAGCGCTACATCGCTTTTGGTGCCCGGGAAACCTTTGGTGCCCAGCGAACTGCTCATGGACTGACTCCAAATCCGCCTTGGCTATGGCAGAGGGTGCCGCCATGCCACGGACACCACCAGGTCCCTTCGCTCTGTGANACCAGGGAAAGACAAGTCGCAGAAGCGCTACATCGCTTTTGGTGCCCGGGAAACCTTTGGTGCCCAGCGAACTGCTCATGGGACTGACTCCAAATCCGCCCTGGCTATGGCAGAGGGTGCCGCCATGCCACGGACACCACCAGGTCCCTTCGCTCTGTGACAAGGGCTGACCCCGGCTGCCTCGTTCAGAGTGAGCTCTGCTCTCGCAGTGCTGTGATACGAATCCTGGAAAATTCTCAACTATTCAGAAACGGCTCCTTTCCTCCAAAAATTCGAGGCATGCCTCGCTTGGAGAGCTGCATACCGTCCCTCCCACCACAGCGGTGACAGCGCGCAGAAACCCCACGCTCAGGCTGCAAGCCCGGGGAAAGCCCACCTGATTTTCAAGCTCCGAGGGGCAGACTGCAGTGGGGGGAGGGCTATAGCCTTGGTGCCACCGCTCTTTCAGAAGCGTCTCGGGTCTTTTTATGCTCAGAAATGCTACCCCAGCACCCTCCCAAACCTCTGCAGCTGCGAAACCGTCTTCTGAGACAGCAGACGGAGAGTAAACGGGGCAATTTGTGTCACGGTGCCATACGCTGGAGTACCTGGATTGCTCTTTGCATCGATCCCAGCAGCAGACTGCTTGGCTTGTGACGGCAGCTCCCGGCAGGGTAACAGCCCACGAGATACCTGGCAAACGGTTCAATTCAGCTGTCAGAGCTGAGCTTTACCCGGCAGAGATTGCTTTGACCCTTCTCACCTGCCTGCACCGGGGCCGTGCACGGTTGCGCGAGCAGGCGCAGCAGCAGCGACGGGGCAGGCTGGGGCTCTCGCGGGCAGCCAGCGCCCTGGGCCCAGCTCAGGACGAGGGTGTTTGCAGGCAGAGGTGTCGGCGGTGAAGCACAGCCCCACCGGGTGCTCCCAGCCTGTCCTGCCTGCAGCCTTGCCAGCCTTTGCCGATCCCCCAGGCCCCGAACCGGAGGGCTGCAGCCAGGCTGATGCTCGGCCGCTCCCAGCAGCAGGTGCTCAGTGGGAGCAAACCGCAGCCCCTTGGCCGGACGCTCAGCTCGAGGCAGGGCAGACCGACCGACACGCTACACCAAAAGCCTAAAGGCAGGCTGAGGCTCCGCGTCGCTGCTCAAAACCTTGCGGGGTGATAACCCCGACCCCTCCACGACAAGCGCTCCTCCGCGGCTTTTCCCATCCGTGCTCAGGTGTGCCGAGCGGAGCGGGAGCTCCCGAGACGCACGGCCGCTGCCACCCGGCGCGTAGCTTGGGTTTGTGCTCATCATCTGCCCCGGGGTCTGGCACCTCCTTTCCCCCCCATTCTCTTGCCTCTGCTCTCTCCTCCCTCGGCGTTGCCTTCGAACAGTAAGGAACAAATTCCAGGGATTTTGCCTAGGGGCCCACGGAGCGGGGATGCGAGCTGGTCTCCATCTGACTGCGACCGAGTCTCTCCCCCTCGCTGGAAATTGAAAGCAGAAGCCGTGGAGCGGTGACAAAAATCTGCGTTACGTTACGGCAACTGGATTTTTTTTTTTTTTTTNAATGTCTAGAACAAGAAGGGGGAAAAAGCATTACTAATTTGACCATGATTACAATGTAGCTGAAGACTTTCAGCTTCAGATCTCCCCAAGAAGCAGGCATAAAAACCCTTTAGGAGTTGAGTCTCCAAATCTCCTAACACTTAAATCTTCTGACTTTTTTTTTTTTTTTTGAAGATTTTATAATACATCGTTTTGAAACCCCGCCAGTGATCATCATCAAAGCGAGAGGAGCGCCTTAGAAAGAACAATGGTGGCGGAGGGTGGGGGTGAGCAGGGTGGCTGGGTATTGATGTGTAATCCTTTTTAAAGCCAGCTCGAGAGACAGCGTGGGGTTTTTTAATTTTTTTTATTTATTTTTTTTTTTTTCCTGAAGCGCAGATACGATTTAGTACGGTAACGGCAGCCAGTAATACCAGAGCTCTAGATAGAGGTGCTGGATTGCATTAGGACCGAGGCACAGTTAACCCCCCCCTCGCTGCCTGCCGCCTGCCCCCGCAGCTCCGGTGCAGGGAGGGCAGAGCGCGGGGCAGGGGAGCGACGGGAAACGCAGAAGGGTCCAAAACAGAAGCTCAGGAGAGACCAGATGGAGAGGAGAGGAGAGGAGAGGAAGGGAGGAGAGCGGCGCGCTGCTGCAGGCAGGGCCAGGGCTCCGGATCCTGCTGGGAATCACAACCCGGAGACATCATCACCTCCAAGGGCAGCAGCTCGGGCGCTGCCAGCGCGGTCTCCTGGGCTCTGCCGGTGCCACCGGCCCCCGCCTCCGCCTCCGTCAAAGCCCAGCCAAGCCGGGGAAAGTCTCCCACGGCCCTCAGTGCCTTGACATCAGCTCCTTGGCCCGTGCACCTCCCTCTCTACCCAAGTAGTCATTTTTACTGCCCCTGTTTCCCGCACTACAAGGGTTCCTCCTTCGAGCCAAGCAAAACACGGGGCCTTTCCCAATCCCTGCCCCGCTAACGTCCTCCCGCTGCACACAAAGAGGGGAGCGACAGATCCCGGTACGCGTCCCAGCGGCACGAAATGCTGCGAAACCTCGCTGGCTGAGGCGGGGTGAGGTGTCAGGGTCTCGGGGTGCCGAGGTGCTCCCCGGAACCTGAGCGTCTCTTAGGTTCCCTAGGCTTGGAAACAAAAAAAAAAAAGAAAAGAAAAATCCCCACAAATGAGCCGTTCACTGTAATTTTGTCACAGCATCTGTGTCAGAAGCACCCATCGCTCTGGACAAGCTCAAAAGGATAAAGCTCGTTCTTTTCGCATCTTTGGAACATCAAATAGCTGTGCCAGTCACCCGGGTGTGGTGGTACGTCACGGGAGATCAGGTTTTCCCCTGGCTTGGCTGGCCGGGTGGGAAGAGCCCGTGGTCCTGCCGTATCATTTTGCATCACCTGCTGCTGCTCGGGAGCCCATGACCTACAAAACACCGGCCCAGCTTGCGCTGACTCAGCTCGCCCAGGCCCGCTAGGCTCACGTCTGCCGTGCTCGAGACTGCGTCTTCAGCTTCTGTCGCTTGCTGCTGCTATGGGAAATCAGGCCGGCGCCTTTCCCATACGCCTTTCCCAGCAGAGTCCAACGCCAAGCCGTCTCGCTCAGCCTTCCTCTCACATCCGTGTCACCGGAGCACGGCTTCCCACACCTCCATACCCACGTGTTTCCTTCCAGGGCGGNCAGCTCGCGCTGACTCAGCTCGCCCAGGCCCGCTAGGCTCACGTCTGCCGTGCTCGAGACTGCGTCTTCAGCTTCTGTCGCTTGCTGCTGCTATGGGAAATCAGGCCGGCGCCTTTCCCATACGCCTTTCCCAGCAGAGTCCAACGCCAAGCCGTCTCGCTCAGCCTTCCTCTCACATCCGTGTCACCGGAGCACGGCTTCCCACACCTCCATACCCACGTGTTTCCTTCCAGGGCGGACATCGACATCTCGTACCACAACACTTCCTTCCGCCGAGCGGCTCCTGAAAAGCCGCCGTGCTCACGGAGCGCAGTGCCGAGCTCGGTCGTCCGGCATTCACAGAGACTGCTTGGCTGAGTCCCACGCGCTCGCGTCTGGGAGCAGACCTCATCCCGTGCACGCCAGCACGGAGCAGAGCTGGCCGAGGCAGGCAGGAGGGCAGCAGCAGACCCAGAGGAATGGTTCAAAGCTTCTCTCCTCCCACGCCTTCACAAGACGACAACATACCTGGGCTCGCTGCTGGGCGCCGCCATCCCAGCTGAAGTGCGCAGCGTGTGTAAAACAGCGTTGACGCATCCCACGCTTTCGAGAGCTAGGCTGGACGTGAGATGTTTATCTGAGCGTGCTCTGGCTGTGTATCGCGCCCATTATGCCTGGATCACCACCTTCTCCGCCCTGCACGTGCAGCAGCCTCCCCAGCACCACGCCCAGGCGCTGGCTCTCTTCTTCTTGCCAGATGCGGGTGACCTGACATAGCAGCAATTGCTCAGTTCCTTCACGCCATGGAGAATCGCACGGCCCATCAGAAACTAAATCTTCCGGGTAAACTACAGGCCACCTTGTTAGAAGTGACTGATGGCATCAGCTCAGAGCTTCCCAGCTTAGGAGGTATCTTGCTAGCTAACGAGGTGCTGATAATTAAGTCCAGTCCTTTCCAAGAAGAGCTTCCCCTACCAGTTAATCCCAACAGCAAATAACGCCGATTGACTTTGTCTGGGTCCGTAAATGCAGGACTGACCGTGACAGCTCTATCCCAAGAGCTCCCCGCTCTCCAGCACGGACGGGTCCCCACCGCACCCCGGCGGCTGGCTGGGTGGGGAGAAGGTGCAAAATGCCTCGGTGAGACGCAAGCTCGGCTGGGGGTCTGCCCACCCGCTCCCAAGCTGGTGGGTGCGGGGGCAGCCCCGGCTCGCCACGTGGGTGTGAATGCGAGTGCATTGTGGTGGTCCGGGAAGGCAGACCTGGGGAGCAAGAAGGAAGATTAGAGAGCTGTGTCCCACTCTCCATGGGGCAGCCTGGGCTTGCTAGGGCAGCGTGCACCGAGGAGGAGAGACTGGATGGAGGGGCGACTCAATTCCCGCCACCCTGCCCTGCTCCTTGTGCACGTGTAGCGCTGAGCACCACTGCGCCGTGGAGGCAGAGGCGGCAAATGAATGACGGGCATTTTTGTGCTTGTCTGCCAGGCAGGTAGGTCCCAGGCAGCGCGACGTACTAGTGTCGGATTGCCAAGTACAGCTCTAGATAAAAGCCCTCCCTGCACGTTGTCCCCATCCCGGAGCTGGTCCGCACATGCTGCCGTGGTTGGAGAGCTCGCCCTGGCTCTCCAGACCTCCCTCCCTCGGGTCGCGCAAGAGACGCTTTCCCTCCGTGAGCTTCCCAGTGAACCAGTTCTGGGCATCATCTGCAGACCTGAAGAGTAAAGCCCAGCCCCTGAGTAATTTGTCTTCCCAATGTTCTTCCCCAGCACTGCGCAAGATGCAGATGTCCATCCTGTGCCCTGTCACTGCTCAGCATGGGCAGCTCACCACTGTTTCCACCATCACACGTCAGACAGAGCATGAGATACCCCGGCTATAGGGCTGCATGACCCACGGAGTGCCGGCGGCGTGGGCGCTTGGCCAGAGCTCACGTCTCCTGACCCCGGGCCTTCTCCCCGCACGGCTCTGGAGGTAAACCTCTTCAGCAAGTCGGGGCAAACCCACCCTGCTCCACGTCACCGCGAAACAGGGCCGGTTTATGAAGCCCTCCTGGGGAGGCTGGCCACGTGGAGAGGCTTGCTTGATCTCCGGTTGGGATGATACGGTAAAATTTCCGGCTGACGGTGAAGAGCTTCCTACTTCTGATGCGAGCCTGAGCAGTCCTGCCATGCCCCGCGCCCATCTGCTTCCAGCAGCTGCCAATCCCTGGCATGAGTTTGTGAGAGAGACCGTGGGGTGGAAGAGTGAGGGCCTTCATGCTCACAGGAGATGGCCTCGGTCATTACCTTTAAGCCTCTCATTGCCTTGAGAGCATCACGTGTTTATGGCTAGTATCGAGGGCGGCTTTGACTTGCAGACTGTCGAAGCCCAGATCCCGTGTTCCTGCCCGCAGCTGAGACGCTGTGGCAACTCAGTGGTGCTTTTGGTGCGGGAAAAGGGGAAAGGCACCAGCAGCGGCGGCAGCTCTTTAAGAACGGGCCCAGAAAACCACGGCAGGAGCAGGAATCCCTTTGCATTTGACATATCAGACCGCTCTCCTTTCCTCTCCACCCTTGCAGCTACCCCCTCACACGTACCCATTTCATCAACACTATTCCGGGCACTTCCCCGAGATGTGACCCCAACCCACCTGTCCTGTTCCTTGCCCTGGGTCCATGGAGGCATTTTCCTGCCAACACTGCCAGAGCCAGGCCCTCTGTCCCAGCTATGCATGGATGTCACCTTCTAGGCGTTGCTCCCCTCTGCAGCACAGCCCCAAAGCTAGCAGGGCCTCGGTGGGCACCAGGGGGGCGTCCGGCAAGGCCGCTCTGCCCTGACAGCGGGGACCCTTCGCCCCCCGGCATTGCCTGAGGCACACAGCACGAGTCGCTCGTGCCTCGCTCCAGCCCCAGTGACAAACGTCCTCCCTGAGACACCTTCCAAAGCCGTATCAGACAGGGTGGGCACAGCAGCCTCTCCCGCTGTAGGGCCAGGGATGTGCTGAGCGGAGCGCCGAGGTCCTGCATGGGGCGGACCCCTGCTTTCCCTGCTGCTCTTGTCCCTCTCGCGGGGGTGGTGGCCCCGGAGCTGGAGCACAGAAGAAGAGGCGAAGGGCTGGGAGAATGGAGTGGGGTCCCTGCCTACTCGGGCGCTGCTCACGGATGGAGCACACCTGCCTGCCTCTGCTCAGCCGCATTTGATCTTTGCACGGAGCCTGCTGCTCGCTGCCCCAACGCAGCAGCCTGGACGCGGGCGGGAGCCCCAGGGCCTCCAGAGAGCCCAGCTCCGTCACCTCCTCACCCACTTCACCCGAAACCGGGACTGGTTGCTACCACCGGGTGCGCCGCCCTCCAGAGGAGGGTGGGCCCTGTCCCAACACAACCCTGGGGCAAGCCGGGCACCGCACAGAGTGCTGGCATCTCTCCTCTCAGCTGGGAGACGACGGAGCAGAGCAGCCGTCCCGGCCAGCCTGCTGGCGCGCGCTCCTCCCAGCGAGACGTCTGCGGTGGGCAGCCAAGGCAAGGACCAGGCACAGGAATGCCACTTTGCCTCCGGCGTGGTGGCTTGCGGCCCGCGTTTGACTGCGGCCGAGGTGGATGCACCATGCCTGTGTCCTCTCCTCCGGCCCACGCGGCGGGCGGCTGCTCGCTCCTCCCTTCCAGCCGGCGTCTGAAAGACTGAGTCCTCTTCTCTCCCCAACGCCACCCCTCTGCGTGCCTCTCTGAAGGCGGAAGGTGCGGGGAGCCCCCCACCCCCCAGCTGATTNCCCACGCGACGGGCGGCTGCTCGCTCCTCCCTTCCAGCCGGCGTCTGAAAGACTGAGTCCTCTTCTCTCCCCAACGCCACCCCTCTGCGTGCCTCTCTGAAGGCGGAAGGTGCGGGGAGCCCCCCACCCCCCAGCTGATTTGGGGGATTTCCTCCACGATGGCAGCGAGGGGGCCCAGGCTGTGTGCGAAATTGCCCCTCGGCGGCCCCTCTGCTCCTGCTCCAGCACAAGAAAGTCCAGGGGTCCCTGGCCACTGCCCGAGGGGGGCCACAAGCCCCCTGCCCCCATAAAGGTAAAAAAAAAAGACCAGCTACAAATTCTTGGCCCTTGCAGAAAGAAACGGGTTCCTCAGCCTTCCTTCATCCCCTCCCCAGGCGGAGTCTTCCCCCTCTGCCACCCAGCCTCGGGACGCCTTCTCTCTCGCGGTCTGGGAAGACGCTGGTCTGTTTTCTGCAGGATCCGAGCGGGACAGCCGCCTCCTCGCTGCCACCCTCGGACAACTCGGAGGCTCCCATGTCGCTGGCCCTGTGTGCCCGGGGTGCCTCCCAGCCCCGACCCAGCAGCTCCCAGTACGCAGCAGGCCGCGGGCTGCCGCCCACCCTCCTTCTCCTTGGGTGCAGAGATGGCGGGCGATGAGGAGGGGCTGAACACGCGCGCGCGCGCACCCGCACCCACGTCCGAAAGGAGCAGGGTCTCTTTAATGAGAAGCAACAGATGGGTATAGCTGGCAAGTGCAGGCTTCCAGGGTGGGGGCGTTTAATGATGTCTTTAAACATCGTGAGCGTGTCTGTCTCTCACTCGTGTCCCTTCTGCTGTGCAGTGGGGACGCGTCTCCCCAGGCTGGTGCCTTGGGAAGAGCCCTCTCGCCAGCGGGGCAGGTCAGGGAGATGAAAGCATGCCTGCGAGCCCAAGCTCCCACCTCCTAGGAGACGGACATCGCCTCCCAGCCCGGGGACAATGGCGGGGTCTGGTCCCCCCGCGTCGTCTCTAGGTGATGTCACATCG
The DNA here is from genome assembly GCA_013398225.1 of Steatornis caripensis. Classification (NCBI taxonomy): domain Eukaryota; kingdom Metazoa; phylum Chordata; class Aves; order Caprimulgiformes; family Steatornithidae; genus Steatornis; species Steatornis caripensis. The sequence goes on from VZSC01016336.1 coordinate 147,964, forward strand.
ATCAGAGCAGCCGTACTGAGGGGAGGGGAACAAACACGCACGCACACAAAAGAGCCCGCTTTGAAGTCCCGCGAAGGAGCGTGCCTGCTGCCTCCGGGCTGCCCGTACCTCCCGGCACTCAGGCCACGGGTGTGTGTGAACTAGGCCGGGGCGGCATGGCACGGAGGGATGGGAGGATGCCCGCGGCGGCTGGATCGGAGGGCTGGAGCCCGTGCGCATCTGCTGGGACGCAAAGGGGATGGAGGCTTTGGTCTCCGACACCTGCCACAGCCCGGTTCGCACGTGAGCTCTCCTCTAGCTCAGNCGGGGCGGCACGGCACGGAGGGATGGGAGGATGCCCGCGGCGGCTGGATCGGAGGGCTGGAGCCCGTGCGCATCTGCTGGGACGCAAAGGGGATGGAGGCTTTGGTCTCCGACACCTGCCACAGCCCGGTTCGCACGTGAGCTCTCCTCTAGCTCAGGCAATGTAACAGCCTTCCTTCCCAGGGAACGCGAAAGCAAACTGGCCTTCCGGCGGCCAGGGTGACGTTCGTGGACCCTCGCATTAACCACACCGGCCTTACCGGGTTTTGAGGAGTCGCTCCAGGTTTGCAGCCAGCGGTGCCACCAGCGGTGCCAGGGATTTGCTCGGCCACCCAGACCCAGAGCTCTGATTGCAGGCGGTAACTATACACATTGGAGTTCTTTGGATTGCTCTCCTGATGGACCAGTTTTACCCGCAGCTGGGAGGCCTGGGCGATTACCCAGTGAAAACGGAAAGCCTTGCCGCATCGCACGGCTCCAGGAGCTGAGGCTTCGACGGTAAATCACCAGCGCGTGTTGCCACACGTGCTGGCAACACCACAGCTGTAACTGAGCCCGGTGCGCGATTAGGCTTCAGCAGCTTGTAAAGCAGAAAAGATACGGGCTTATTTGAACGCTACGGACTATAGGTATCAGCAACTGCATTTGCCATCAGATTTTCTCCTTTGCTGCGCGCAGCAATGGTTTCCATACACGAAAGAAGGAGCACGAAGCACCCACCGCCCTACGCCACGTCCGTCTTGCTCTCGCTTCGGCCAACGTTGTTGCAGCGGTGGCATTACTGGAGCCACCAGGCTCCTTCCAGCCGGCTACCGCAAGAAACGAAACGCAGGCCACCCCCACGGGACAACCCGGGCCGACCGTCTCAGTGCCGCAAACAAGCGAGACGAGCTGCGTTGCCTGGCAAAGCTGGGCAGAAGAGCGGCGAGCAGCCGCTTGTGCGTGCAAGATGAGCGCACGGAGCAGGAGCGGTAACCGCTGCGCCGGAAGAGCTCCCATCCTCACGCTTCAAACGCGCACATACTTTGGCACAGGCTGCAGCCTCACAAGCCGCGTCCCCAGCCCAGCCCGGCCCCGGTGGGACAGGGAGCGTTTCCTATTGACTTCAGGGTTTATCTCAGAGGCTGCGCTTACTCCTCGGGGAATAAGTCCCAGCTTGGTATAATTTTCACTCACTTTGTGCACCCACTAAATGCCAAATGGGTGCCAGCCGCCCTGGTTTCCCACCTCCGCCCAGAGCATAACTTCTGGCCCCAGTCACATCCCAGCTGAAGGAAGCAACAGAAACGCTCGGCTACAATTTTTAAAAAGCGACTAATTGTTCTCAGCATCTCCCTTTCAATTAAAAAATCAGGGATCAAACCAAAAGCACACGAGAAGAATTCAGTTTTTAGAAAGAGCAGGGCACTTGTCATCTGGAAAAATCAGACAGCAGGCGTCTAAAAATAGAGGTCTCCTGAACTTCTGAAAACTGTGCCCACTCGCGCTGGTTTTCTTCCGCTCTAGCCGCACACGAAACCATCAAAACCTTTTCCTCCGCTCCTCTGTTTGGGCACCAGTTTGATCAAACAGCTCGGGGAACAGCACGCAGCTGCAGCCGCCGGGGGGGCCGGCAGACAAACCCCGCTGACAAGTAGGCCCTCTGTAAACCGTGGCTGCAGAGTTTGTTTACAGTGTTAAATGCCCATGAAAGTGGTGGCGATATTTAAAAATAAGGCTGGTTTTTTTCATCTTCTGAATGGAAATCCACGCCTGGCCTGTTTTGTTGCACAGAGGCACGTAAAGCCCCTCAGGGGCCACGCGACGCTGCGGCGAGGAGGACGGATGCTTGTGCCAGGACCCTCCCCTGGCTGCCTCCGCACCCCCCTTGCCGCGACCTGCCGGCGTCCCTGCTCTTCCAAGCCAGCCCCGACAAAGAGATACCCCTCAGCACCGCCCGCGTTGTGCACACCTCAGGCATCCGGCTTTGCCGACGCCTGCAGCCTGCCCGCGCATCAGGCACGGCGTGCCCGCGCTGCGATGCTTGCTGGTGGAGACNCCTCTCCCTTAACAACGCCGCGCGTCATTGCCCCCGTACGCTCCCAAACACGCCTGCTGACCAGCCCGTGGAAAATGCTTGGGCTTTCATTTTCCACCAAGCGGGTACGTTTCTTTGGCATCTTGGATGTCAAGCATTCCTGAGGCAACCCGGTGAAAACACACTCGGCTCGCAAACGGGGGATGTGTCGGGGCCGCAGTAAACACCAGTGCTACTCCCTTTCAGGGACTTCTCCTCCCCTCTCNCGTGAGTGTGCAAGGCCCGCGGTGCGCGGCTCCTGCTCTTTGAAGCCGCAGCGCTGGCAGATTTGCCCACGTGGCACCGGGCGCAGCGTATTTTCAGATGGTAGAGCGTTCTCCGGAGCACGTTCGCCTTCAAAAGAACCACGTCGCAAGCGCGGTGTGGACATCTTCGTGGCGAACCGANCTCCCTTTCAGGGACTTCTCCTCCCCTCTCCGTAACCCAGACTGTGCCACAAAGGAGCAGATGCTGGTGCTGCTGCAATTTATTTTAATTCCACCCCCCTCGCCGCATCTTTTTCTTCCCCTTTTCTTTTTCTTTTTTTTTTTTTTTATTTTGCGTGTGTCTGGGTAAATTTAGTTCCCATAAAAGTGAAGGACTGTCAACACCAGCTTTGGAGCCAACCATACTGCCGGCAGCTGTTGTGCGGGCTGTGCACACANTCACCACAAGGCATGCCTCTGGCTTGGGGGGATGGGAGGGAAGGGAAAAGAAAGAAAAAATTCACCAAACTTTTAAGCAGGCGTTCTAGGGCATCTTAAAAGGAAGGAGGTAAAAGCTTCGAGTGTGGTGTCCTTCTCCTTTTGGAGCCTCTCTGCTCCTAGCAGACCTCATAGAATCATAGAATCATAGAATGGTANTCGCCGCATCTTTTTCTTCCCCTTTTCTTTTTCTTTTTTTTTTTTTTTGATTTTGCGTGTGTCTGGGTAAATTTAGTTCCCATAAAAGTGAAGGACTGTCAACACCAGCTTTGGAGCCAACCATACTGCCGGCAGCTGTTGTGCGGGCTGTGCACACAAAGCCCCCGAGTGCACCTCGGTCTGTCCCCGCTCCAGCCCCGCGCCGCGCTCTGGCAGGTCCAGCTCCTGACCCCCTGGGCTCTGTCCCATGGCCCAGAGCCCCAGCTCAGCTCGAATCACACAGCCCCCTCGCCTCCGCTCCTCCCAGCCCTCCCGGTCCCCTCAGCCTGGCTTGGTCCTTCCTGATCCGCCCCAACACCCACGCTGCTCCTCCCAAGCGCCTCATCCTCTCCCATCTTCCGCACCCTCCCAAGCCGGGGGCAGAGGTACCATCCCTTCAACCATGGCAGTGCCCCGAGGGCAGCTGGACCCTGAGCAGGGAGAGGACAGGGTCCTGCCGAGGGAGCTCTCCTCCGATGGAGGATCCCAGTACGGTAGCTTCCCTTGCACGGAGGCACCCAGTGCGGGAGCTCTCCTTGCATGGGGATCCCATCAAGGGAGCTGCACGTGGCCCAAGCAGGATGGCCATGCTGGAGGATCCTGTAGCGCTCTCCCGCTCCCTCTGCCCATTCCTCCCCTGTGCTGTTCAGCATCCCTTGGTTCCCTCTGGGCATCAGTGGACCCTTGGGGAGAGTTTCATCCCACCCGGGTCCGTGCCATCATGGGGTCCCCTGTGCGCAGCTTCCTCCGCTCTCCACACCCTCCCTCTGCCAGCTGTGCTTCCACCAGCAAAATCCAAGCGTTCGGGACTTCCACTGGAGTCTCTTGTGAAATGGTGCCTAGAGGACATGTGGCAGGAGCGTGTCCCCTGCAAAACAGGGTCAGCCCAGCTCTCGCACGCAGGCTTTCACCACTGGGCACCTTGCGGCACAGGGGAGGGGGCAAACCTCGGGCTGGGGGGTCTCAAAATGCTCCCTTGCTGGCCAGCGATCTGAGCTTGTGCTTAACGAGCAGCATCGCCTCCAGAGTCCTGCGGAAGAAAACTGCTCGTCGCTCAGGTGCCGAGGGACGCCGTCCCCACCGCAGGCAATCCAAGGGGGACCCGAGGGCTGAGAGCCTCTCTCCGCTTCCCCACAGCTCTAAGATCACAAGGGTTCCCCTCTTCCTCCCCTAAATCATGAGACGGGTCTCAAAGCCTCGGGGAGCGCTCCGTTTTCACGGCTGCTCTTTAAATGGAGCAGCTTGAACGTGACGCTTTGGTTTGTGCTTTGACGCANCCAACACCCACGCTGCTCCTCCCAAGCGCCTCATCCTCTCCCATCTTCCGCACCCTCCCAAGCCGGGGGCAGAGGTACCATCCCTTCAACCATGGCAGTGCCCCGAGGGCAGCTGGACCCTGAGCAGGGAGAGGACAGGGTCCTGCCGAGGGAGCTCTCCTCCGATGGAGGATCCCAGTACGGTAGCTTCCCTTGCACGGAGGCACCCAGTGCGGGAGCTCTCCTTGCATGGGGATCCCATCAAGGGAGCTGCACGTGGCCCAAGCAGGATGGCCATGCTGGAGGATCCTGTAGCGCTCTCCCGCTCCCTCTGCCCATTCCTCCCCTGTGCTGTTCAGCATCCCTTGGTTCCCTCTGGGCATCAGTGGACCCTTGGGGAGAGTTTCATCCCACCCGGGTCCGTGCCATCATGGGGTCCCCTGTGCGCAGCTTCCTCCGCTCTCCACACCCTCCCTCTGCCAGCTGTGCTTCCACCAGCAAAATCCAAGCGTTCGGGACTTCCACTGGAGTCTCTTGTGAAATGGTGCCTAGAGGACGTGTGGCAGGAGCGTGTCCCCTGCAAAACAGGGTCAGCCCAGCTCTCGCACGCAGGCTTTCACCACTGGGCACCTTGCGGCACAGGGGAGGGGGCAAACCTCGGGCTGGGGGGTCTCAAAATGCTCCCTTGCTGGCCAGCGATCTGAGCTTGTGCTTAACGAGCAGCATCGCCTCCAGAGTCCTGCGGAAGAAAACTGCTCGTCGCTCAGGTGCCGAGGGACGCCGTCCCCACCGCAGGCAATCCAAGGGGGACCCGAGGGCTGAGAGCCTCTCTCCGCTTCCCCACAGCTCTAAGATCACAAGGGTTCCCCTCTTCCTCCCCTAAATCATGAGACGGGTCTCAAAGCCTCGGGGAGCGCTCCGTTTTCACGGCTGCTCTTTAAATGGAGCAGCTTGAACGTGACGCTTTGGTTTGTGCTTTGACGCACCTTCGCCAACGCTTCCCCCTCTCCTTCCCGCGTGGGTGCAGGAGACCTCTTAGCGCAGCGCCGGCCATTGCCCCCACAACCCTCTGCATCCCTGCTCCCGCGGCTGCCTCTTGACCTCGCTTACCTATGGCATCACGTCTGCTCCTACCTCCTGCACAGCGTCTGGGCGCCTCCGGCTCCTTTCCCTGCCCTGGGCTGGGTCCTGCAGAAGAGCCAGCACAGATCTGGACCGCCGGGCTTCACCCATGCTGCCTGTATGGAAACATCGTCCTCCGAGGCAAGGGGAGCGCAGCTCCTTGTTGGTTGGCTCTTCTCCGGGCGGTGGGCCCAACCTCTAGCAGAGGGTTGAAATTGCTTGGGGCATGGCCAGAGGGACTCCGTGTCCCACCGGGAACTTGCTCACCATCAGAAACACCACCCTAGCTGACGTGCAGCGGCAAGCACAGAGAGGCTCTCCAAAGCATCCAAGCTGACTCGGCACCCTCCTCCTCTTCTCAAGCTCCTAAGCACCTCTGACAGGAGACCCCAAAGTCTCTGTCAGGGTCCGCTGGGCTGGGCGAGGAGGACACGTGAGGAGCCCCCGTGCTGGAGCAGGTAATGCTCAGCCTCTCGCTGGCACTGCTAGGAGCTACGTCCTGCCAGCGCGCTGCAGTCCCACGAGGATGCAGTCTGCTGGCACGCCTGTCCAGCCCCTCCGAGCTGCTAGCATCCTGTCCCTGCCAAGGACTCATCCTGCTCCTGACCCGCCAGGAAGCCAACTGCGCCGCCAGCCGGGCTGCGCTCCTTCGCCCTCTCGCGCTCTGCTGCGCGACTGGAGCCTTCTCCGTCCAGCATCTCCTGCAGCCCACACGGCCCTCCTTAAGGCTCGCCATGACTTCGCCCACGCCGCCAGCCCCCTCCGTCCCTCTCCCTCGGGAACGAGGGGCGATTCGCAAGCCACGGGGCCAGGAGGAACAGCCTGGCGGTGAGGTGAGGTGAGACGTTTGCCAGGGGCCAGCACAACGTCACCTCGTATGGAGGAGACGGCTGGGAAGCGGTTAACACTTTGGTACTGGATTGATTTCTCCTGGAAGGAAGGAAGTGTCCTCACGCAGAAAAAATGCAGAAATAACAGGGTTGGGGTTTTTTTTTTTTTTTTAAAAATAGCTATTCTTTTTTTCCAGCCATCTGTGCCATTTGCAGCTGATGGGAGCGGGAGCGGTGCTGGATGGGGGAATCATTTGGGTTTGGGACCAATATTGCATTTACAGTGTGCAAAACAAGAGAGGACATCTGTCCCCAGTGGAGTATTACGCACAGATCTAGGATTTTAGTATTGCGCTCACGTCCAGTGCTATCATTACAGATGCACGGAGCGGAGATGGTCACGTGCAACCCTGCGCTCCCTCCTCCTTGCCGTCCTCCTCATCTGCAAGCCGCCATGGCTCCCTTTGCCCACGGGCTCCTCCTGCTAGTCCAGAGCTTTGAGTGTTTTCCTACCGCTACAGTCACCTCCTAGCCTTCCCCTATCCCTTTTCCTGTGCATTGACGGCGCTGGGGAGCAGCACCTGAGCAGCGGTCGGGAGCATGCCACCATCCGGGCCAAACGCGGATCCTTCACACCTCTACGAACCCAGCCACAGAGAACACCTCCTTTGCAGACAGGAGGTCTCCGGGCCTCTTCCAGGAGCAGCCATCAGAGACTGCAGGCTCATTCTTCATCCGGATAAGGGGCCGGTGCGCACGGCATCATCCCAAGTGCTAGCCGCGTAGCGCTGCAGCTAACCCGTGCTCGCTACAGACACCCTCTAAAAACGCGCTAACCCTCTTTAGTGAGCCCGATCACTGGCTGTGCTCCCTGTTAGCAGCAATGGGATATTTCTGTCATCAGCCAGGCGTAAAACCTGGCAGGCTTTGTCTGCAGAAGAGGGTCTGGGCACTCCGCTGGTGCTTCCTCAGGGAGCCCGCTGGCTGGCGCAGAGCAGCAGAGCTGCTCGCTGGGGAACCGCTGCTGGGAGCATCCCGAGGGAGCTCCTGCGCTGGGGCGAGCGTGAGGGTGGGGAGGAAGCTGCTCCTGCCCAAACCTGGTCGCGTTGGGAAGACGGCGATGCTGAGCTGAGTCTCTGGCCGGGATGTCCTTGGGCACGGTCTGGGCACTCGCAGGGAAGCTAGCGGTGCCGGACGGGCCCTTGCCAGCCCTGCCACGCGCCTGGAGCTCGCTGGGCGGGCTCTGACTGCGGGCAGCACCTCTTTGCCAAACGCTTGTCAACAAAACCTTCAGCCTGATGTTGGCTTTTGCTTTTGGCGTGTCCCTTCCCTGCCTTTCCTGGTTGTTTCCAATGGTGTGATCACCCGTGCAGTATTTCCAGTCCCGCCAAAAGAGCTCATTTAGGTTGTTAGCGAATATTCAAATGAAGCGAGATGCTGCTCTGTTGGCTCGAGCAAGACGGGACCCAGTCGTGTGCAACGTGCGCAAAGGGTGAGGGCTCGAACGAAGAGGGGACCCGGGGAATGCGGCTCTGCTGGAGAGCTGCCAAGGCTCCGGCTCCTGCCCTTGACTTCGGAGGGCGGAGGGTGGAGAGGAGAGGGGCAGGGGGCAGAAGAACCATGGGAGGGAAAAGAAGGAATCGAGGGAGCAGAGCAGCCCACCTTGGTTAATTATCTATATATAAATGTGAAGGTTTGCATATGCCAGCTGGAGGTTTGCATGCCCTCCAGAGCAGGCGAAGGGGAGCAGATGTGGTCGGGAGGAGAGGCATCGACGGCAGGGCAGAGAGGACCACTGGTGGTCGGGAGAACCTGCTCTCACAGCAGGGAAGTGAGCGTGCGCCCCACGGTTCGTTACAAGCTGTTCAGGCGATCAAGCTCACTTGCCTTGGGACTTCGGAGGAGAGAAGCACCAGACTGGTGGCTACGTCCCATGATTTACAATACATCTGATAGTTCTAGCCCATTAATAAAACATGCAGTTGGCCATGAAAGGCACATCTGCCTATTTTAAAGACTATAATAATGGATAAAGCTCTGACACATGGATTTCTGTAAGAAAACTAGCACTGTAAATAGCATTCCAAAATGATGTATTCCATCAAATTCAATGGGACAGTTATTGTATGCTAATTAAATACTACTGAACTATTCAACGGTTGGATGGTGAATAGAGACTCGATTTTAGAAAGCCACACAGTTCCTCAGAACACCCACAGACTCCCAAGGCTTTTACCACTGTCCCGAGCCTGCAATCCGCTCTGATAACAGGCTGCGGACAGGCAGAGCTCAGGCTGTTCACGGATCAATCCACCGTCTGGGTGGTTAAATGATCTCAAACAAGCACTACGCATCCCATCTCCTGGAAATCAGACCATCCAGAGCATAATTTGCACCGCAGTTCCTCCTTTTCCCCTTGGGAGAAGAGCTCCACAGACTCCTCATTGACGCCTCTTCCCCCTTCCGGGGATGATCTCCTGACTGCTCTGCTTTCCAAGACTTTCTTCGCATTAACTCACCTGGACCAACCTTACTCTGCCTGTTGGAAGTACGCGTTGGGCCCTCCAACCGGTGCAGACCCCTTTCCGCACAGGCTACAAACAAGCAAACACGTGACAAAGGGCCAACTGCAAAGACAAGTCCAGTGTTTGCAACGGGAGGAGAGATGTGCTAAAAAGGACAAGTCTTGCCCCAGCTCCAAACTGACCTGCTCGGGGCTCAAGGTGTTCACTCGCAGGGATGGAGAGCCCCAGGGGAGTTCCCGCTCCGGGAGCGGTGCTGTGCTCCGTAGTCCCACGGGAAACCCTTCTCCAAACGCCCGTGCTGTGGCGGATCAGCTCTCCGCCAGCTCCAGCCTGCGGGGCTTCCTCCTCCTCGGCCCTTTTCACAAACAGCCGCATTGAAAGCTAATGAAGTGGAGGCAGGCAGACAGGCAGAGATATTTCCAAATCTTCGCTGGTGCCTGACATCATAACCCAATACGTGGGATCTCGTTCCACCCCAGCACCTTGGTCCGGGAGATTTTGCGCGATCCGGCCCAGGACCGCCAAGCTCTCTGTACAAGAGCAGTGTATCGATAAAGCCTGTGGACACTTTCAAGTCTGCTAAAAACATGTTTTGAGGTGACAGATCTTAAGCAACACACAGAGCCGAGCGCTGCTCTGCTCTACACACCCTTCCCCGCTGCCAGGGGAAAGCAGCCACTATCAGTGATAGCTGGATCCAATTTATCAGGCGCTTCGAGGAGACATTCATCAGCCAAGGAGATAAATAATCTTCAGATGGAACAATTAAATTTAATTGCCTGAAGATTATTTGTCTCCTTCCCCGATGATTGTCTCTGCTGAGCGCCTTATAAATTGGATCCAGCTATCAGCAATATTAACTGCATTTCCCCGCAAGACTGGCCCAGCTGCCCAGACCAAAACACTGGGCTCAGAATAAACTTTCACTGCTACGCGTTGAAACCGAGGTTGCCTCAAAGCTCGTGGGCGTCTTTTCTTCTTGCGGACAGACAGGGCCGTGGTCTAGGTGGCTGGGTTTTGCGGTCCCTGCTGGGTGCGTCCCGAGCTCAGCAGTGCTGCTCCTGCACTCCTGGCTCCGTGGCAGTGGCGTCCTGCTCGGCAAAGGCTTGAGGAGGGACGTGGTGAGCTCCACGATGGACCACGCGAAGCTTCAGCGAGCTGGATTTCGTTGCGGCTGAAGAATGGAAGTGGCGGGGTCCACAGCACGCTACGGAGCAGCGACGGCATATGTGGGCGCGCGCTTGTGCTGGCCGCGAGATAAATGGTGGCGGAGCCACTTCTCGTGCTGAAGAGACCTTCAGCATGCGTGTGGGCTCACTAATGCCTGTCCCAGTCAGCCTGCCAGCTCGACGGCCAGCAAACTGCGGGAGCACGGCTTTTCCGCATAGAGGCAGAGCCAGGGTAGCCACCATATTCGTGTTACTTCAGGCCAGGACCAAAGCTGGAACATCCTCAACAACCCAGGAGCCATCAGCTCCCTCCTCTGTATACGTCCGAAGTCTGGAAAATATCTTAAATATGGGAGAGGAAAAGGAGGGGTTTCATCCTCAGCTGGTGTAAATCAACGGAGCCCCATTGACGTTGTTGGACGATTACTGAGACTCATGTCCTCTGACCCCAAAAATTTCTAGGGAGGGAGGTAATGACTGCAGAGCATTCCAGTGTTGCAAGATATCTTCCTCTAGCCTGGCTGTGGGGAGGCCGTAACTCCAGGGGCTGGGAAGCGCAGGGATAAGTGTCTCGGTGAAGGAAAGGGAGAAAATGCTCCAAGATTCCCTGCTCTGAGTCCCAGTCGGAAGGCAAGCTGGAAATCAGACGGGCTGGGCTGCAGGGACCGTATACCACGGGGAGACCTCATCCTCCTGCACCTTTCTGTGTGGAGGGCGGACAGCTCTACGTACGAGCACCGTGACGTCCTGCTCTCAGCCCGCCTCTGGGCAGCGGTGGAGTCTAACGCATCTGCCAGGCGGGACCGAGTCCAAGTCCACCGGTGCCCTCCCTGCGCACTCTGCGCCGTGGGAGCCACCAGCAGCTCGCTCCACATCANCTTCCGGGGATGATCTCCTGACTGCTCTGCTTTCCAAGACTTTCTTCGCATTAACTCACCTGGACCAACCTTACTCTGCCTGTTGGAAGTACGCGTTGGGCCCTCCAACCGGTGCAGACCCCTTTCCGCACAGGCTACAAACAAGCAAACACGTGACAAAGGGCCAACTGCAAAGACAAGTCCAGTGTTTGCAACGGGAGGAGAGATGTGCTAAAAAGGACAAGTCTTGCCCCAGCTCCAAACTGACCTGCTCGGGGCTCAAGGTGTTCACTCGCAGGGATGGAGAGCCCCAGGGGAGTTCCCGCTCCGGGAGCGGTGCTGTGCTCCGTAGTCCCACGGGAAACCCTTCTCCAAACGCCCGTGCTGTGGCGGATCAGCTCTCCGCCAGCTCCAGCCTGCGGGGCTTCCTCCTCCTCGGCCCTTTTCACAAACAGCCGGATTGAAAGCTAATGAAGTGGAGGCAGGCAGACAGGCAGAGATATTTCCAAATCTTCGCTGGTGCCTGACATCATAACCCAATACGTGGGATCTCGTTCCACCCCAGCACCTTGGTCCGGGAGATTTTGCGCGATCCAGCCCAGGACCGCCAAGCTCTCTGTACAAGAGCAGTGTATCGATAAAGCCTGTGGACACTTTCAAGTCTGCTAAAAACATGTTTTGAGGTGACAGATCTTAAGCAACACACAGAGCCGAGCGCTGCTCTGCTCTACACACCCTTCCCCGCTGCCAGGGGAAAGCAGCCACTATCAGTGATAGCTGGATCCAATTTATCAGGCGCTTCGAGGAGACATTCATCAGCCAAGGAGATAAATAATCTTCAGATGGAACAATTAAATTTAATTGCCTGAAGATTATTTGTCTCCTTCCCCGATGATTGTCTCTGCTGAGCGCCTTATAAATTGGATCCAGCTATCAGCAATATTAACTGCATTTCCCCGCAAGACTGGCCCAGCTGCCCAGACCAAAACACTGGGCTCAGAATAAACTTTCACTGCTACGCGTTGAAACCGAGGTTGCCTCAAAGCTCGTGGGCGTCTTTTCTTCTTGCGGACAGACAGGGCCGTGGTCTAGGTGGCTGGGTTTTGCGGTCCCTGCTGGGTGCGTCCCGAGCTCAGCAGTGCCGCTCCTGCACTCCTGGCTCCGTGGCAGTGGCGTCCTGCTCGGCAAAGGCTTGAGGAGGGACGTGGTGAGCTCCACGATGGACCACGCGAAGCTTCAGCGAGCTGGATTTCGTTGCGGCTGAAGAATGGAAGTGGCGGGGTCCACAGCACGCTACGGAGCAGCGACGGCATATGTGGGCGCGCGCTTGTGCTGGCCGCGAGATAAATGGTGGCGGAGCCACTTCTCGTGCTGAAGAGACCTTCAGCATGCGTGTGGGCTCACTAATGCCTGTCCCAGTCAGCCTGCCAGCTCGACGGCCAGCAAACTGCGGGAGCACGGCTTTTCCGCATAGAGGCAGAGCCAGGGTAGCCACCATATTCGTGTTACTTCAGGCCAGGACCAAAGCTGGAACATCCTCAACAACCCAGGAGCCATCAGCTCCCTCCTCTGTATACGTCCGAAGTCTGGAAAATATCTTAAATATGGGAGAGGAAAAGGAGGGGTTTGATCCTCAGCTGGTGTAAATCAACGGAGCCCCATTGACGTTGTTGGACGATTACTGAGACTCATGTCCTCTGACCCCAAAAATTTCTAGGGAGGGAGGTAATGACTGCAGAGCATTCCAGTGTTGCAAGATATCTTCCTCTAGCCTGGCTGTGGGGAGGCCGTAACTCCAGGGGCTGGGAAGCGCAGGGATAAGTGTCTCGGTGAAGGAAAGGGAGAAAATGCTCCAAGATTCCCTGCTCTGAGTCCCAGTTGGAAGGCAAGCTGGAAATCAGACGGGCTGGGCTGCAGGGACCGTATACCACGGGGAGACCTCATCCTCCTGCACCTTTCTGTGTGGAGGGCGGACAGCTCTACGTACGAGCACCGTGACGTCCTGCTCTCAGCCCGCCTCTGGGCAGCGGTGGAGTCTAACGCATCTGCCAGGCGGGACCGAGTCCAAGTCCACCGGTGCCCTCCCTGCGCACTCTGCGCCGTGGGAGCCACCAGCAGCTCGCTCCACATCATCCGCCCTGCCCGCCTCGGGAGAACTCCGGTCTGTTGGCGATTGCCAAGAGCCATGGGCAATGCTACCCTCTGCTCAAATGCTGCCGATCGTCCGACAGACGAGCTGCGTCCAGATGTCCCCGAGCGAAAGGCGGCGTTTGGTGATGCGGGACGGGTGCCAGCGCTCTGTGCTCCTTCCTGCGAGCAGTGCAGAAAAGACCCTGGAATCAACATGTTTACTGACAGGCTCCTGCTCCGTTGGCCTGGTTTTTTAAGGAAATGAAGCTTGTGCAATCACATTGTCTGGGGGTGTCTGTTCCTAATAACATCTCAGTCCATCAGCCAATTCCAATCCAATCTGACGAAGGCGGAGAGGTCTCAAAATACTGCGTCGTCCCAAGTCTCCTGGCAGTACGTTGTGTGGCCAGCTGGGGTGCAGGTAACTTGGACCGGGCAAGGAACGGAAGCATCTTGTTTCCGAAGTCATGGAGAAGAGCAACAAGATCACAGTTGGCTGCCAGCAGGTAACCCGCTGCCCCGTTGGGAAGAGGACCTCACTAGCAGTGGCCAGAACTGGATGTGCACCATCAGCTAGGAGAAACATGCATGTCCGGAAGGACGCGAGCTCCAGCTATGCAGGGCCTGGCGCTGCCTGCACTTACCGCATGTCTGGGCAGAGGAGGACAGAGTCTGCAGCAAACCATGGCTGCCAGAATGTGTGGAGCTGAGCGCTGAAAAGCCTCCAGCTCCCTGAAGCGCAGGGGCTGAGGGATCCTCGGCTGGAAGGCGTGGGCTCCCCGCGGGCAGAAGTCTCCCTTCCGCTGGGGACGGATGTTTCCAGGAGCGGAGCCGCGCCGCGGGCACCCCGCCAAGCAGAGCAGGACCCACGGCCGCCCCGCGTTGCGTCTCGTCTTGCTTCAGTCTGGACAGGATCTGGACAGCAGCGCCTTGTCTCTCCTCTCGTTGACGCTGGCTTAATTTGCTGAAGGCGTTCGATGGTGCACATGGTCTCTGTAGCTCGGCCCTGCCAGTAATATGAGCTTAACAGGGCTGGGGAGGACTTTTTTTTTTTAGAGCGCCTATACAAACATGATTTGTTTTGTAATAACTCTTCTTCTATTCTGTTTTGAAGGGGATGATGGCTCTGGGATCCGAGGGGCTCCGAGACAGCTCAGAGCAGCTCAAGTTCTTCCCCACGTGCTATCAATTAATGTCTTCATCAAACACGCCGATCAAAGCCGCTTCCAGCCAGAGCACGACAGTGCAACAGAGCTCGGCTTCGAGAAGTCACCCGCAGTTGGTGACAAATCCAAAAGGGCTTGGTTTGTCCTGTACCAGCCACACAAGGAAACGGGAGATAACTGCCAACGGAGGGAGCGAGTGTCCTCCCTCAGCTCCCCGTCACAACCCGGACCAGAAAACAAGACCTGAGCCATGGCGACGGATGAGGTAGCTGCTGCCCGTGCGCTTGCTGGGAGAGGCGCTCCCTGCGGTGGTGGGTCACCGCCCCACGCCCAGCAGCCTGCTCCCAGGCCAAATCTCCGGTCCCACTGGTGCCAAAGGCAACTCTCCAGTTGACTTCACGGAGACTCGACCATGAGTCCACCTAGCAAAGCAGGAGGGCTGGGAAAGTCATCTGGAAGGAAACACCATCACAAAACTGCACAGATGGGTGTTTCCTAGAGGCTCGCCAACGTATCTTCTACCTCTGTTTTACTTAAGCCGTGGGCACCCAGGAACCCCAGCCCCTGGCAACGTACAAGCTGTCCGTCTGCACGTCCTTGTGCGATCGGGCCTGACCAGCAAGGGGCCGCAGCCTTCTGCCAGCATGGCTCCATCTCTGCTTGCCACTGCCGCACACGGCACCAGCTGGCCCCGGTCAATCCCGCATCGCAGACTTTCTACGAGTATTTGTGCTTCAGCCTTGTGCGAAAAGGTACGTTTCCTCAGAGTCAAACCAACAAAACCTGGGATTTAAATCCTTGTGGCGGCTTGGGTGCACGGTTAATCCACGCTCAGCGCTCAGCCTAGAGCGAAGTCACCGCAGACCGTATCACAGGGTCTTCCCCGTGCAGAGCCCTTCATTAGACACCAAGAAAGCTGAACCCCTTGGGGAGACCTCGCAGCACCAGGTCCCACCGTGCAGGCAGGCCGTCCGCTTCTCTCTTGCCCCGCTCCTTCCCCATCCGAGCGTGCTGCGTACCACCACCTCACCGTGTTTTCTCACTTGGTGCTTGTGGCGAGCAGGATGGCGGCACCAGGCAGCCCTTGCAAGAGGATGCAACCGGACACGGACAGGGCTCGCCCGGCAGCCCGGTGGTGTGAGCCACGCTCGTGCGTTTACCGATGCTGGTTGCAGGGTGCGACAGCGGGGCCCTGGCGTATTCTCCCTCCCTTGCTTCTGTGCCCAAACACCCACGGTATTTGTGGCTGCTCTACCAAATGCCACCCAAGGGAAGTTTTGTTTAAAGATATATGGATCTATAATTGGCTGGTCATTTCCTGCATCCTTTAAGATAAATTTAGCAGACTTCAGCGCCTGGTTTCAACTTACTGGTGTCATTACAGGATAAACTGTGGGCAGAGTGAAAATCCAGCAGGCACAGAAGCGGTGCCCTCATCTGCGCTGTGCTGGTGTGCGAAAGCCTCCACCCTGCAACCTGCTGAGCTTTGCACTGATGAATGACGCTGCGGGGGGCCGGGCTGCGTTTGCTCTCAATGTAGATCAATTAACCGAGTGTGTTGCTCGTGAAGGAGCAGCAACAGCAGTGCTGGGCCCAAGGAACAGCACAACGCTCGGGGAGACGCCATCTCCCAGTACGCTCCCCGACCACAACGCTCACCCGTGAACTACAGCATGCGCTGCTAATCCCTTCTGGGACGCTTCACCCTTCTCCGCCTCCTTCTCCAGGCAGCGTGGTCAGGAGCTCGGTGGGACGGATTTTTCCAGGACCTCGGCGGAAGCATCTAGTGCGTTTAATTTCTGGTTTCGGGGCATTGTTGGAAACTAGCTGTCTTAAGGGAAAACGCTGGGAATCAGGTCAGCTAACACCATCATGGTGATGGGTCCTCTACAGCCACGAGCAGGAGCGGTGACATTTGTTTGCGCAGAGGGCTCTGCTGTGGTTCGGCTGTGACGGGCACCACACGGGGCTTCGGCGGAAGAGAGACACGTGGCTCTCACGGCTGGCTCAGGAGCAGCGCTTGCAGCTATTTCTGCCGCAGCAAACTGCACCTCGATGGCAGAGCTGCTGTGAGCTCCTGCAGGCTGGGCAGCCAGCTCCAGCCCGGGATTTCCCGGGGGTCGAGTCAGGTGAAAAGCGAGTACCAGCCAGCTGCTCCCCAGCAGAGAGCTGCGGGACATGCCCAACGCTGCTCTGCTCTTAGCCGGCGGCCGTAGCCCCTGCTGCCCGCCACCCCACTTCAAGCAGTGGCACGGCAAGTCTAGGAATGGGGCCCGGCAGCTCAGAAATGGTCAAAGAAAGAGCAAAAATCACACTTCTGTCGCTATCTTAATTTACAGATCGACTTCAACTACTTCAGGACAAATACATTTGCGTCTCCAAAGGTTCTTTGACGTCTGAGTCAGCAAAGTGCACGCTCATCTTTAAGCACGTGGTTTACGTTCTATCGGATTAAGCCGGAGATTGAGGGAGTAACCACATAAAAACGTTGTTTTAACACATCATCTGTTGGACTTTCCTTTTTTCTTCCCACCAAAAGTGCGATTTTAGCCATAACATAAATGTTCATAAAGGATTGTTGGTTTCAGCAAACGGTACCCTCCAAAACTCTTGAGTTAGAACAAACTGGTAGGTAGTCGCTGGCCTCCTTCCCTGGTTTGGTTTTTCAAGTGAAAAGGAGTTTGGTTAAGAAAAAGTATTCAGGTTTGGGTTTTCCTTAAACTGGAAAATAAAATAAAATAAAATAAAGCACTATTGCTTCCACGCTAATTTTTACCCTTGTATTTTCAGTTCCTGTTTTCACGATGTGTTATTTTTCAGGTCGCTTTGGGAACACAGGACTTTCCTGTGTCCCAGGAATTTTCACGGGGTGAAAAGAGCTGTTTTCTGCCTGCTCTAAGGGTGGGTTTGGAGAACCTCAAGCCAAAAAATCCTAGACACACCAAAGCCAGCCGGAGNCTGGTGTGCGAAAGCCTCCACCCTGCAACCTGCTGAGCTTTGCACTGATGAATGACGCTGCGGGGGGCCGGGCTGCGTTTGCTCTCAATGTAGATCAATTAACCGAGTGTGTTGCTCGTGAAGGAGCAGCAACAGCAGTGCTGGGCCCAAGGAACAGCACAACGCTCGGGGAGACGCCATCTCCCAGTACGCTCCCCGACCACAACGCTCACCCGTGAACTACAGCATGCGCTGCTAATCCCTTCTGGGACGCTTCACCCTTCTCCGCCTCCTTCTCCAGGCAGCGTGGTCAGGAGCTCGGTGGGACGGATTTTTCCAGGACCTCGGCGGAAGCATCTAGTGCGTTTAATTTCTGGTTTCGGGGCATTGTTGGAAACTAGCTGTCTTAAGGGAAAACGCTGGGAATCAGGTCAGCTAACACCATCATGGTGATGGGTCCTCTACAGCCACGAGCAGGAGCGGTGACATTTGTTTGCGCAGAGGGCTCTGCTGTGGTTCGGCTGTGACGGGCACCACACGGGGCTTCGGCGGAAGAGAGACACGTGGCTCTCACGGCTGGCTCAGGAGCAGCGCTTGCAGCTATTTCTGCCGCAGCAAACTGCACCTCGATGGCAGAGCTGCTGTGAGCTCCTGCAGGCTGGGCAGCCAGCTCCAGCCCGGGATTTCCCGGGGGTCGAGTCAGGTGAAAAGCGAGTACCAGCCAGCTGCTCCCCAGCAGAGAGCTGCGGGACATGCCCAACGCTGCTCTGCTCTTAGCCGGCGGCCGTAGCCCCTGCTGCCCGCCACCCCACTTCAAGCAGTGGCACGGCAAGTCTAGGAATGGGGCCCGGCAGCTCAGAAATGGTCAAAGAAAGAGCAAAAATCACACTTCTGTCGCTATCTTAATTTACAGATCGACTTCAACTACTTCAGGACAGATACATTTGCGTCTCCAAAGGTTCTTTGACGTCTGAGTCAGCAAAGTGCACGCTCATCTTTAAGCACGTGGTTTACGTTCTATCGGATTAAGCCGGAGATTGAGGGAGTAACCACATAAAAACGTTGTTTTAACACATCATCTGTTGGACTTTCCTTTTTTCTTCCCACCAAAAGTGCGATTTTAGCCATAACACAAATGTTCATAAAGGATTGTTGGTTTCAGCAAACGGTACCCTCCAAAACTCTTGAGTTAGAACAAACTGGTAGGTAGTCGCTGGCCTCCTTCCCTGGTTTGGTTTTTCAAGTGAAAAGGAGTTTGGTTAAAAAAAAGTATTCAGGTTTGGGTTTTCCTTAAACTGGAAAATAAAATAAAATAAAATAAAGCACTATTGCTTCCACGCTAATTTTTACCCTTGTATTTTCAGTTCCTGTTTTCACGATGTGTTATTTTTCAGGTCGCTTTGGGAACACAGGACTTTCCTGTGTCCCAGGAATTTTCACGGGGTGAAAAGAGCTGTTTTCTGCCTGCTCTAAGGGTGGGTTTGGAGAACCTCAAGCCAAAAAATCCTAGACACACCAAAGCCAGCCGGAGCTTTCCGACGGTGCTAACATTACCCAAGACTCTCATCTTCTCCAATCCAAGTGTCTTTGTGGTTGAGAAATTGCAATCTTGGTCTAAAATCTGCGTTGTCCGGCCCGGTTCCACATGGGAAGTGGCTTTGCCCACAGCGTACAGAGTAGACCAGTGTGTAGTTTCTCGGAGAAACCTGGGCCGCCTGAGTGAAGGCTGCTTGACCGCGAGCCTCAGGCCAACAGTGTTTTGCTCGGCGAAGCTGCATCCTCAGTGGGCTGGGGATGGAAAGCGTGGGCGCCCTGCAACCCCTCGGTTCACCCGGCGTAAATCCGATCGCACCACATTTCAATTATACGGCAACTCTATTTATAAGCTACACGGGTGAACAGTCCGGGTAACTGCACGGTAATCGTACACAGTTCCTGCAGATGATAGAGCAATAATTAACTTAGTAATTCAATTTGCTGGGATAGCCCTGGAACTTCCACTGCGTTTTGGCTGGCTGGCACGGCTCTTGCTCGCTTTCTCTCCTCCTGCTTGAGGGAAGAAAGGCTTCCACTGACTTCGACGGATCAGACTCAGAGCACCTCTCCTCTGCGGACGTTGCAGAGGCCTTATAGAAGGGGCAGCTCTTCCGCTTTCCCCCGTAACCAGGACTAAGGAAAGAAGAAGTGTCCCAGGGAAAAAAAAGGAGGGGCTGGGTGGGGGGGGAGGAAAACTGCAAAAAAGTGAAAAAACCCCAACAACCCCCCCCTGCCCCACCCCGTCTTAGACTCAGAGAGCCCGACCTTGGGAAACACAAAGCCGACCGACGTGTCCGATGATAAACTGAGCGACTCCCTTTGGATGGGAGAAAAGAAATGCGGGGCTTTAGAAGCAGTGCCAACAAGCTCCTGATTTGGGGGAGGAACTTCAGGGTCCCAACGCAGGTTTATGTCTATGCATCCATGCGATGTGAGTAAAACACCACGCAGGCACGGCTCTTCCGGTGATGTAAGTTAATGCACTCCCATTAACCTCCGTGGAAGTATGCCAATTTTCTCCTGCTGAGGTTCTAGACCTGAGCCTACCTTCAAGTGGAGGGAGAAGAAGACCTGGCTGCCGGACTGCGCAGGTTGATATTTTGCTTTCACTGTCTTCAACAGCAAAAACCGATGCACTGATCTGCATTTAGATGCTGCTAGTGACTGAAGTGATGTTGACAAAGAGACGGAAAAACCCTCACAGAGCACAAATTGTTCTGCAGCGTCATCTTTTGGTGCTCCACAGCGCCTGGAAGAGGAGGCCACGCGTCCCAGCCAAGGAGACCGGCCCCTGCCTCCCAGCGAAGGTAGGAAATGCATCTTCATGCGATGCCCACTGCTGCCTTCAGACCCTGCGTGCTGCCAGCTCGAAAGGAAACCCCAGAGCCGTTTGGTTTGCTGTTGGCTTCAGGTCAGCAGGAGACGAGCAGCGTTGGCATAGCGAGCTTTCCTATCGAGCTCAGGTTTGCGGACCACGGGCTGCTCTCGACTTCTCCCAGACCTTTGCTTCTGCCCCACCTCCCAGAGAAGCACTGCTCATAATGCTAACTCAGAGGAGATTTTTAAGGATGCCCCGTCCACCAGGATGCGGCGTTGTCCGGCCTAAGTAGGTGTACGGCACCCAGGCAGGGACGGTGCATGCACGCAGGGTGCCTGGGGCGCGTGCCAGTGACGAGGGGGTTAGCGTGCACCGGAGGTGCTCGCTCGGGCTCAGGCGGGTGTACGGCGCGCGGGTGTACGCGTGCACGTAGAGGCGCAGTGGTGTTTGGGCACAGGTATTGGTGGTGCCCGTGGCTGGCAGTACTGGGGACACGGGCACTGCAGGGGCCGTGACGCCTGTGCCTGGTGGTACAGGTCTGTGCAGGCACGGTCTCCCCGAGCCCCTCCTGGACTCTAGCCTGCTTTGCTCATTAAAATCCTGGAGAAAAGGGATTGCGACAAGCAAAATCACGTCTCTTCCAACTCCACTTCCACTGCTTCCCTGTGCCAGGAGAAAGCAGGGCTAAGACCAGGTGCTCTGGGGATCTTCCTCCGTGGCCTGTGCCACGGTGCACACGTCGGAGCGAGTGCCAGGCTGGTCCCAGCTGAGAAAGCCCCTTCATCAAACCTCTGCCACCAGTGTGAGGACACCTACGAGGGCAAACGCTGTTAATCCTGATGCTGCTGAGAATAACCGCCCTGGCTCCTGCTTGCTGGTAGCACACCTCATCACGCCATGCCGCCTGCCCAGAGAGCGATGCTGAAGCTGGTCGGAGGTTGTCAGCCCCATACCAGCCTTGCTCAGGCCACTTGCACACCACGTGCATGGCTTTGGGGGAGAGAAAGAAGGGAACAGAGAGCAACTGGGGCGCAGGGGGATGAAGAAGGGACAGAGCAAAGCTTGAGCCACCTAACCCAGAGCCTCAATGCCCCTGGAGCCACTAAGCCCCCGTCTTAACCGTAACACCATCCTGCTTAAGGGCATGTGTGACTTTTAGCCTTCACATATTAAAAAAACCCCAACCTTCATGTAAACAGCTCACGACTCCAGGCTGGTTCAAGCAGCCACAGCGGCTCCCCTTAGCACTGAGCCTTAGAGACCGCCGCAGAGAGAGCCTACACGGTTTCTGCTCCTACTTCTTGGCCATGGGAAGGGCAGGAGAGCATCTGAAGGCTTCAGGATCTATTTGGAAAGAAAACATCGGGATGTGCCTATGAAGCCACCCAGGGACAGAAGGAGAACATGAAAAGATGCAACCACCTTGCAAGTGCCGTTCTTCAAGAAACGCTGTGCAGCAGAGCCTGCCCAGAAACCCCTCTTCTTCTCCCAGGCCCTCTTTGCTCTGCTCTTCGCGGTAGCCCCACCTCAGCACGCATCATTTACCAGCGCAGGGCAGAGGCGTCCGTAAAGTCCGTGTCACTGGGGTTGAAGACGTGCTTGGCGGAGGAGTGAAGCTTCCATCAGGACACCACACGTCCCAGTGCCCCTGGTAGCAGGGGTTCCCACACGACTGCTCTGTGACTCCCACCCTTCCCACCCTGCCTGCATCCAACTCGGCTTCTACTCAGGCCCCTGCTCTTTCCCTCATCCTCTTCCAGGCAAGCGGAAGAGCTCCCACGCAACCACATAGTACTTTTGCTCCCTGCGGCCAAGAGATACACACTGCTACGTAGCCAGAGAAACTCCTGCGGAAAAGCACTGCGTGGCCAGCGAGACCCTCCCACGGGCAGGGGCTCTGCTGAGAAACGTGGGTGACCAGATCCCAGCAGGGCTGAGCTGCAGGGCTTGCCTCACGTCCGCCCTGGCCAAAGAGCGAGTGCCAGGCTTCGGGTCACGGCTTCATCTCTCTCGATGGAGCAGGGCTTCTAGGAACGCAGAGCGATTGCTTAAGAAACGGGGAGCCCTTTCCCACCCCCCACCCCGGGGTCAAATAAAAGGGCAGCAAGGGCTGCATGGATCCACGCTCAGGAGCATCAGGAACACAGATGTAGCTTTCCGTACGCAGCCCTGCTCTAATACCGGATTCACTCTGAGACTTCCAGAAAGCCACTTAAGTTTTCCACCAGTTGTGCCTTCCCTCCCCTCTGCCCCAGGCTCTGAGCATCAGTAGGTGACGTGCGTGAACAGGCTTTTGCTGGGGAAGGGCCACCCTGCAGCTCCTGCCTCTTCGGGATGTTGATGCCCACAGATGCCCAGCGAGGACAAACTCCATGGGCGCCTCGACGCTTACCAACCTGCTTCTTCCTTGACCTGGGAAAGTGGGATTGGTTTGAACTCGAGGCAGAAGACGAGTGAAGGGGAAAGGAGACGGAGAAGTGCCTTTTTAAATGTTCCTTCGCCGCTCGCCTCCACGTCCCATGGCGGCGTCTGCGCTGACGTCAATGCGGTGCTGTTGATTTGCACCAGCTGAGGGGCTGGCACACGATCCTCCCCGCCGAGTGGCTTTGACGTGGGGCGGCGAAGGGCTCGTGCTGGGACGTATGCCTGCCCGCACCGCACAGCGTGCCGCTGGCTCTCCGCAGCAAGGCGAGAAGCGACGAACCTGCGAGGAGCGACGGCAGCCGGCAGGCAGACCCCGCGCGGCTGCCCACGGAGCCCCTGCCTTCACCGCGGCACCCGGGCACGGGCGTCTGCCGCCCAGCCCTAACCCCTCCCTGCAGAGAGAAGGGGAGCGCGCGGCTGCTGAAGGGGCGTCAGCAACACGAGCTTCACCTTGCGAAGGACCGCCAGCCTCGCACCTTGCTCGCTGCCGCTCGCTTCAAAGCGCGTGCGCCAGCTGCAATACAGCTGTGAGCTCTCGCCGCCTGCCACGCTCTTCTCCTGGTGTTCTTCCCTTGGTGGAGGCTGCGGGACCAGATTAATGCATTCAACTGCAGCTGCTCGGGCCCTACAGCCATCAGGTTTCCAGCACCATGTGGAGGTGACTGCCTCTGCATGCCAAAGCTTACTTTACTGTCTTACAGAGCAGCGAACCCCAGGAAAACGTTTCTAGCTTGCGCTTCGCTCCCACGCATGCGATTTGCGTGTTAACGTGAACCTCCCCTGGATGGAACGCATCCCAGTAAACGCTCCTGGGAAAGATGAGCTCAGCCCTTGAAATCCGGGCTGATTGGGAGGAGGAAGGAACCCTACACATCGCGCCGCAAGAAGGAAAAGAGCGATACGCGGTCAGCAGCAGTCATCTTTACTACGGACCACAGGAGATCAGAAAAATAACCTCGTTAACAAGAGACCTAGTGGCTAACAAGATGTCATGCTATGGGACATACAAGAGAGGCCAAGCACAATCACCAGAACAAAACGGCAACCGAGGAGGAAAGGAGACGGCAGGGTGGTGAGCAGTGTCACGGTAGATGCCCTATAGCAAACCTCTAGTCGTGGTAGGGACGCAGCGGGGTGCACGCGTGTGCGTGCGCGGGGCCGGCTGCGCGGGTTCCTTTTGCCTTTAAAACAAGTCAAAGGGTCTTCACCTCTTACACAACTCCAGTGTCTCCAGCACAATTATTATTAATTTTTTTTTTTCCGGAAAAAAAATAATAATATCATTTTGTTCCAAGAACTATGTGCAAGGATTGTTTCTGCAGGTACAGTGACAGGAGGGCAGCCGGGAAAACACCTTTCTCAGTGCCGTCCTTGTGATTCGTGCCCTCTCCTCATCGACACCACAACCCTCCCCAGCGACGCTCTGCGGCTTTGCCTTCAGCGAATGCCAAACACGGCTTTTCAGAAAAAGAAGAAAGAAAGAAAGAAAAAAAAAAAAGGTATTGCTGCTTCTCCTCGTGATATTTTTCCTCTCTCTCCCCCCCTTTCCCCTTAAAAATGTTTACTTTCAAAAATTCCATTCCTGCAGAGATCCCTCCCGAGCTCTGAGGTCTCGGCACTCCGCCCTCCTCTTCTGCAGTCAGAAAAACCAAGTCTCGATGTCTCTTTGGTTAAAAAAAATAAAATAAAAAAAAAAAACACGAACAAATAACACACAGCCCAGTATGATCCCATTCCACCGTGTGGACGCCTGATGAGAGGGTGTCTGTGGAAGAAGGAAGCATCAGAGACGAGCTGTCTGCTCTCTGGAAGCTGAGGTCCCCGTGCCGCCCGGCCGGCTCTCCTCCTCTCATACAGTGGTCGCTGGCCCGTACTGGAGCACCAGAGGGGACGTCTCCTTGATCCGGACATAGAACCGTCCCTCAGGCTGGGTGGTTTGGAGGGGCAGAGGCAAGAAGTCATCGGGAAGCCACCGCTCGCTCTCGTCGGAGGCGAACACCAGTCCAAAGTGCTCCAGCTGCTCCTCGCCGTAGCAGAAGGCGGCCGAGCCGCCCAGCACGCCGCGGGAGATGGCGTTCATCTCGAGGACCACCAGCTTCACCACCTCCCTGGCGGACGTCTGGCTGGTGATGTGCAGCTGCGGAAAGAGAAAGGTGGGAGAGATGGATGGTGAGGGGGAGGAACGAGGAGGAACCGGGGGCCAGCGGCAGCACACGGTGTGTCCTACAGCAGTGTTCGTTAGGGTGGAGGAACCCAAAGGGGCCCGGTGAGCAGGCGGCAGCAGCCCAGCGTGGAGCCACAGGCACGCCGTGCCCGAGGGTGCCCGGTGTGCCGGGCCCCAGCTCGTGCATTGCTTTCCTGCCTCCACTGCGCTCTCGGAGTCCTTACAGCTCGACTCTTGCACGTCACCTATGGCTCACGCACTCTGCTCCGGCTGCCCCACCATCCCGTTACCTGTGGCTGGAGAGGGATAATCCCAGCCCTGCTCCTGGCACCGTGGAGGGATCTGCATGAAGTCCCTCTTGCGAGCAGGATCCAGACCGTCAGGCCAGCTGAACCACAACGGCTCTGCCAAACTAGCTGAAGCCTCTTCGGGAAGCAGCGCTGAACTTCATCCCATTCACAAGCTCAGGGCTCTCCCACCGACAGCTACCCTCGCTCTCCCTCTCCGCTTCCTTGGCGACTGCCCTCTGAATCCCAAATCAGGCCAAGAAAACGAGCTCATCTGGGCTCTGGCTGCTAACGACCGTTGGGAGCCCGCTACTTGACTTCAAAGGCCCTAAAGAGGGACATCCATCCTCGCCCGGGCAAGGCAACGGTTTCCTTTGGCACACCCGAAGGGCTTGCGGAGCGCCGCGAGCAGTGCCCCAGCAGGGTGGTCCGAGCCCTCGGCCCACGTGAACCCTGCCAGCTCCGAACAATCGTCGCAGGGCTCAGCTGATTTACACCAGCCAAGGAGCCTTTCCTTTGAACTCGGCTTTCTTCGCGAAGAACATCGTAAAACGCTTTCAAGCAGGCGTGTCCAGAGCTTTGCAACTTCAAAAGCCACGTGGGCAGCCCGCCAGGAACCCGAGGGCTGCGCTTCAGTTGCATAGAAATCTATGGTAATTTCTCAAATGGAAAATAAATACCGCGAGTCAGATTCCCCTCTGCTTCTAACGTTCCCGCTGGGCGCGGAGAAACCGGCTATCAAAACTCCCCAGCAATAAAAGCCGTCGGTCTGTCGGCTCTGTCCTTCCTCTGCTGTTTTATGGGCGGGCTGTGCTTGGGCTACTCCACCAGCCTCCGCGCTGGGCACCCGGAACGCTGGAAATTTCAACCGAGGAAGGAGCTTTGGGGCTGGGAGCAAAGGAGGTGGCAGGGCTGGAGGGGGACCTGTGCCTTGGGGGTCCTCCTCCGTGGGGGATCCCATGCGGAGCAGGTGAGGGTGACCAGAGCTGGGGGTCAGCTCTCAGCAGGAAAGCCCTCACGGAGAGGAACCAGGTCACACAGCGGCTCCGGCAGACTCCAACGCCTGCAAGGAGGAGACGGCTTTGCCTGCTCCCCTTCATGGGCTGGAGATGAGCGGCTCCTGCTCTCCCTTCCCCTAAGGCGCACAGGGCTGGAGAGCAGGGAGCACAGCCCTCGGGGAGGGCTGGGACAGGGCAGGGGGGCCATGGCTGGATTTCAGCCGGGGCGCTGGTGTGGCAAGGGAAGCTCATCAACGTGACCTCTGCTCGCTGCCTGCCTGCGCTGGGTGACGCTAACCTACCGTCAGCTGCTGAACCACGGACCGAGAGCTGAACCACGGACCGAGAGCTGAACCACAGCTCCACTGCCTTGACCCCCCAAAATACCCTACCTGTGGCCCTGGCTCACCCCCTCTACAGCAGCGGCTATTGCTGCCGCAGAGCCACGTGCCCCGTCCCTTGCTGCCGGGAGCCTCGTCACTACTGCCGGGACAAAGGGACGCGGGGCAGGAGTGCTGCAGGTATCCTGGGGACCTCACCGCTGCACGGTGGAGGATGCAGAGGGCAGTGCCAGGTGAGCGGCACACGTGAGCCCTCGCTGCCTGCCTCCCCATCCTGCCAGCCCTTTCCATCCGGGCACGGCAGAGCCACAACACTGCCCTTCGCAGGCTCCAGTACCTTGACACTGGTGTCTTTGGAGAGTCCGGTTTCATACTGAGGGCAGACCCGCAAGGTGACGGAGCCCGGCTTCTCCCCTCGGTTGGCCAAGCACCCGGGCTGCTCCGGCTGCTCCTGGAAGCTCTGAGTCCACTCGGCCGAGCGTGTCCGGAAGACAGGCTCAGAGCCCTGCCCGGCCCGGCCGTGCTCGGGGCTGGGCGTTGAGTCAGTCCCCAGCCTGAGCTGGCTGCAGCGGCCCGCGGTCCTGCTCTCTGTTGGCGAGCTGTCGACAGAGCCGGGGCAGGACTTTCTGGCTGCCTGGTAGAGCGGTTTGGGGAAGTCCAGGCTGCTGGTTCGAACGCAGTATGCCTGCCGCTTCTCCGTGATGCGCAGCAGCTCAATCTGTCGGCTGGGCAGGATGAAGTCGCTGTCGTAGAGCTCGGGGGGCGGCCGGGGCTCCTCCGGCGGCGGCGGAGGTGGTGGCGGGGTCTTGAGCTCGTGGGTCTGCAGGACGTCCGGGGCGCTGTCCCGCAGAGTGCGGGCCACTCTCCTGCTGCAGCACTCGGGCACCGAGGAGGAGTACACCAGGTCGAGCTCCTTCGGGCTCTGCGCCCTGCTGGAGTCGTAGTCGCTGTCGGTGGCCAGGAACACCTCCGAGGAGCCCTCCTCGTCCGACAGCCCGTGCGAGTCTGCGAGGGGCGTAAGAGAAACAAAGAGGGGCTCAGCTTTGCTGTCAGCAACGCCGGCTGAGGATTTGTACCAGATGGGAGTCTAAGGAAGCCCCTGAGCGCTTAGCCCCTTGCCGTACACCCGTGCTACACTCACCAAGGCACAGGCGGAGCAGGTCCTGCCCCAACCGAGACCGACTGCCCTGCCCATACCCCTGGTGCTGGCCCTGCCCGCACCCCACGGTGCGGCGCTCCTGGCCCCGCCGAGCACGGGCAGCCCCTTGAGCCCAGCTGGCAGCAGCTTTGCAAAGCCACGTCCTTACCGGAGTTGAGCTTACGGCTGGTCTCTGGCGAGGGCGCCGGGGAGGGAAGGTAGTCGAGGTGGGACGAGGTGGATTGGGTTTTCTCCTTCATCGCACCACCGGCCTCGCTGAGGAAGCCGCTGAGAGACACCCCGCAGGAGGGCTGCTTGTACCGCGCGTGTTGCAGGGCATCCATAATCCAGCGCATCTCACGCCAGATCTCCTCCATTTGCTGCCAAAATAGGAAACAAAGGATCCCTTTCAAAAAGCAAACAGCAGCAAGTAAAAAGCCCCACGGCAAAACACAGGCTCTCCCCACGCACCTTTCCCACGAGCCGGAAGCTCTGGGGGGATCCCCGAGCCAGGAAACCCCGAGCCAGTGCTCTCAGGTGGGAAGATGCTGCTTCGACCGCCAGCGGCTGCTGGTTCAGCAGGACCTGCCCGCTGCACGCAGGGGTGCAGGGAAAGGGGGTAGCGTGGGGCGCTCTTTGCCACGTCCATCCCAAAACGCACTTGCAGGCCCTTTTCTAGCAAGGTGGGGANGGAAGATGCTGCTTCGACCGCCAGCGGCTGCTGGTTCAGCAGGACCTGCCCGCTGCACGCAGGGGTGCAGGGAAAGGGGGTAGCGTGGGGCGCTCTTTGCCACGTCCATCCCAAAACGCACTTGCAGGCCCTTTTCTAGCAAGGTGGGGACCTGCAGAGC
>VZSC01016337.1:10344-28855 GCA_013398225.1 Steatornis caripensis
TCCCATCCCATCCCATCCCATCCCATCCCACCCCATCCCATCCCATCCCATCCCATCCATCCCATCCCATCCCACCACACACACCCGGGCCACCCCAGCTAGGTGAGCACTTTTCCAAGGGGCCACCGATCCGCCGGGCGTGTCTGGGGAGGACTAATAACTCCTGGAGGGGGGTGTTGGGGGTGAGGGGGCACTGGAGGCGCTGCCCCCTGGCCCTGCCCGCTCTCACACTCTCCCTGTGGGTTGTCTCTGCTCCTTCTTTCCCCAGGGCACCTTCTCACTCATCATTGAGGCTCTGCATACGGACTCTCCGGATGACCTCACCACAGGTAACTGTCCGGAACAGACTCTTCCCTGGAATAACCCCAGCCCTGTGGTCCCACTCGGTCCCTCTCTGCAGTGTGCAGCGTGTTCCTCCCATCCCATCCCATCCCATCCCATCCCATCCCATCCCATCCCTGCTCCTCTTTGGGAGACCATGAGAAGAGAGGCCAACCTGTTGGCATGCAGCCCTATCATCCTGCTTCTGTGGTTCGCCTCCCATCAACAATCCCTAGCTGAGCATCTTCCTATGCCCTTGCCTGCTTTGGGCTCCCTAATCATGCTTCTCTTTTCCACTTTCACACAGAAAACCCCGAGCGCCTCATCAGCCGCCTGGCCACCCAGAGGCACTTGGCGGTGGGTGAAGAGTGGTCCCAGGACCTGCACAGCAGCGGCCGCACTGACCTCAAGTACTCCTATCGCTTCGTGTGTGATGAGCACTACTACGGAGAAGGCTGCTCTGTCTTCTGCCGCCCCCGGGACGATGCCTTTGGTCACTTCACGTGTGGAGAGCGCGGCGAGAAAGTCTGCAACCCAGGCTGGAAAGGCNACTCCTATCGCTTCGTGTGTGACGAGCACTACTACGGAGAAGGCTGCTCTGTCTTCTGCCGCCCCCGGGACGATGCCTTTGGTCACTTCACGTGTGGAGAGCGCGGCGAGAAAGTCTGCAACCCAGGCTGGAAAGGCCAGTACTGCACTGAGCGTGAGTGTCCACCTTCTTGTCTCCCTGGGCACTGGTTGCAGCAGTGTCCCCTGTGCTCCTGGGGGGCATTTATCTGACATCAGGCCTCACGGGAGAGGGGGAGCTAAGCTACAGTGGGTGGAGGTCTGGTGCTATGTATAGGCTTTGCTGGTACAGGGGACGGGAGGTCCTCAGCATTGCCACAGAAAGTTAATGCAGACAGCCCCTTCTCAAGCTAATAAAAGTGTCAGTGCCAACATTACACTCTTGCTCATTTGCTGTAGACATCAAATCTGATAGCAAAATGTTCAGCAGTTGCTTGAGGATTTATTAAAATTGATCAGGACTACTTTTTATACCTAGCCACTACTTCAACCATGGTACGTTGATACCATCATCTACAGGGTACATGGCTTCAGGAGAGGGAGCTAGGCTTTGGCAACACCCATGTGGCCAGCCTGTTGATAGGCTTGTTACGGTCTGATGTCTTGCCACCTTGTACTGAGGAAAGTATTGGGAGTTCCAAGATATTCTCTGTGGCCTCTAGACGGTACATTTTTCATTTGGGGTACTTGTAAAGTGCCACTTACAGAGATTGTTGCATCTGGAACCACAAGAGCATTCAACATCTTCCCCACCTCTCTTCTGTGCCATTGCCATGATCATTACTACTAATAAAGTAGTGAGGGACATGAGTTTTAAAGTGCGCCTGAACTTGAAGTTGTTGAGGAATGCGGTGTCTTCTTCCTAGCAGGTAAAGCTGGGACAGTAAGCAGATCCCAGAGAGGATAGTCAAGGATGTCAGATGCCCACAGCTTTGTACAAGATTACTGCCCTTTGTAGATACACAGCGGTGTACACCCAAACACGCGCACACGGCTCCTGCTGCAGCATGTGATGGCATTCTCTGTTTGTGTGTATACACGGATCTGAAGTACGCTGGCAGATGACGAACTGGGTGACTGCTCCTCTCCAGTCATCAAAGGGCCAGGCAGGCAGGGAGAAAACAGTTACAGGCTGTAAAGCAGCCTCTTGGTTTTCTTCGTCTTGTATTTTTGTTTTTCTTAAAGCCCACCTACACTGTGGTCTCAGCTGAGCTGCTATCAAACGAGCCCAGATTGATTATTCACACTGTTAGTGACTGCTAGGATGCTTTTAGCAGTTCATGGTTCAATGTTGCACAATAAACAGCAGGCAGAAGGGCTCTCATTTCCTTTGATAGTGTTTTAAATAGGAACTACAGTCTTTCCCATAATCAAAAGTGCCTAGACTAGTTGTGTCAAGGGGTGGGGAAAAGGGAAGCATTTTGATAATGAGCTCCTTCGGGGCTGTCAGCACTTTTGGATGCCTGTACATCACCGCTCTTGCCATAGCAAAGTAGAAGGCTGTCCATCTTTTCTTGACTCGTTGCGTACACTCTTTGCTCTGCTTTCTCTCTCAGGGGAAAAAACAGCTTATAACAGCACGCAAACCTACCAGGCAGGGGAGATGTGTTTATGTGTGCATGCAAAAAGAATGTTTTGCCGTTAGCAAGCGGAGCTGCCAGTCGCAGATTGCTTCCCGTCGCCTTGCCCCCAGCTCCATTCTTTCCAACTTGGAGGCAATCTGATTATCAGCACTGATTCTTTCTTTCTTTTTCTTCCCCCCCCCGCTCCTCCCCCCCTTCCTCTCGCATGCCATTGTCTCCGGCTGGCTTTGTTGAATTAAAACTTTGCAGTGCCTGCTTAATGAGTTCCATAACCAGGCGAAGTAATGAGCAGAAGTCCCTTTTTTCCCTTCCCTCATCCTCCCTCCCGCTGGCCCGCTTACCTCTTTTACCAGGGCTGTACCCACCCGCCCGCCCCTTCTTGGAGTGAGGCGGAGGGGGGGAAGGAGGGAGGAAGAACTTTAGACTTATTTATTTGAATAAGAAAAAAAAAAGTTTTTTTTGCAGCGAAATCACGCGCGTGCCATAGATTAACTGTGGGCAGGGATAGGCTGCCCGGCCGCCGGCCGCTGGCCCCATTGGCTCCAGGGCCGGGGTATTGTTGCAGTGGGGCAGCTGCTGGGAGAGAATAGACAATAGAGCAGCTGTCTTGCACTGGCACCCTGCACACCAGCTGTCCACTCTTATCTGCACACACACTTTCGGGGGATATTAAGAGGTGGAGCTGTGTGCATAGAATTGGAAAAAAGGACTTCTGACCCTCACTGGGAAGGGAAGGGGGGTGAGGGGCTGTGGGGAAGGGAGCAATTGTGAGCCCTCTTTTGTCTGTGTGCAACTGTATTAAGAAGAATGCTCATCCCCCGCGATAAGTAAAGTGCCCAGTTACGGGGTGAGATCAATACTCCTGCAGGCTCCAGAGATTAACTCAGCTGCGCTTAACTGCCCCGACCTAGTAAAAGGGGCTCGCTCCCCATGCGCAAGGTGCTCTCAGGATCGGACTTGTGAAAGGGAGGTGTTCGACCCCAATGCTGATGTCTCTCCCTGCTTGGTTTGTTTACAGCGATTTGTTTGCCTGGATGCGATGAGCAACATGGCTTTTGCGACAAACCTGGGGAATGCAAGTAAGTTTTTGACTCCTCTCCTGCTCCCTTCTTTGTCTTTAACGTTGATGGTCTGGTGTTAAGTAAGCCATTGGTCGTGTGAAGGGTCGGTTTAAATGGCTTTCTTCATATTAGATGGTAATTAGAGAAATCCAGGTGATGCTAGATCAAAGTATTAATCTACAGGTCAGACATCAGTGCCGTTGATATTAACCTAATGAGTTTACAATGCTGTGTGTAAGGTTTATCTGTTTGTTATTAGAGTAAACAAATTAACTACCTGGAACCATGGCTCTGTCTAAGGAAGTGGAAGAAATAGCTGGCACCGATGAAAGCTGATGCTACGGTTGGACTTGATGACTTTCTTACATGAAGGATCACTGAGGGCTTTTAGGAAACTTGATCCCTGGCATCACTGTGTTTGCAGAGTTTGCGGTAGGGTTTCCAACTGTGAGAAGTCTAAATCTGACGAGACTTTGTTGTTGTTGTTTTTTTTTCAGATGCAGAGTGGGTTGGCAGGGGCGATACTGTGACGAGTGCATCCGATACCCAGGCTGCCTTCATGGTACCTGTCAGCAGCCGTGGCAGTGCAACTGTCAGGAAGGCTGGGGTGGCCTTTTCTGCAACCAGGGTGAGTTCTCCGTCCTTGCCTGTGCGTCTGTTTTAAAACACAGAAAGCAAGCGGCTATTTCCAGCTCACCCACCCTGTGCTAGCCTTGCAAAGGAGCAAGTATCTTGACTGCCCTCTTTCTTTAAAAAAAACTTTTGCAGACCTGAACTACTGCACACACCACAAGCCCTGCGAGAACGGTGCCACGTGCACCAACACTGGTCAGGGGAGCTACACTTGTTCTTGCCGACCCGGCTACACAGGCTCCAACTGTGAGATTGAAATCAATGAATGTGACGCCAACCCTTGCAAGAATGGTGGAAGCTGCACCGTAAGTTTGAGTTGCTTGTGCCATCTGAAACCCTAAGGAGGAGTTAATGTCAGTTTTACTGATTTTCAAAATCCCTTTCTGGATTTCAAAGCAACTTCAGATAAATATTTTGACCATTTCTCATTTCTTCCCCCCCCAGGATCTTGAGAACAGCTATTCCTGTACCTGCCCCCCAGGCTTCTATGGTAAAAACTGCGAGCTGAGCGCAATGACTTGTGCTGACGGACCATGCTTCAATGGTGGGCGATGCACCGACAACCCTGATGGGGGATACAGCTGCCGCTGCCCACTGGGTTATTCTGGGTTCAACTGTGAAAAGAAAATTGATTACTGCAGTTCCAGCCCTTGTGCTAATGGTAAGGCCAAACATGCTACAGTGACCTGCTAAAAGGAGACTAACCAGTTGCTTTGGCTTCTGGTCTGGAGTTCATAACAAGGCCCGCTGATGAATCATGGTCCATTCCATGTCAATTGTTGACTCGGTAGAGGAACCGTACTTAAAAAGTAACGGTGTGGTTCAGGCTGTTGCTGCAGATCGCATCTTCTTGACGGGTGACTGTGGCCACGTAACTTGGCCTGAAGCTTCATGCATAAAAATGTGGAGGATTATGCTTGCAAATGTTTTTCAAAGACTCTTTGAGGTCTGTGAATGCAAAATGCCATACAAGTGCTAAATATTATTGCTCGTAATCTGGTAACAGTAATCTTCCTGTTTTGATTACACTAGTGAAGATTTTCTTTACTGCAGCCCCCTCATTCATTGCCACTCAAACTCTGTAACGTGAGATTGTGGTGTTAACCTGATCTGGGCTAGCTTTGTTGCCCAAGCTAGAGCAAGGCATTAGAAAGGTAATAGGATGGAGAATGAAAAATAGATCTGATTGATTAACAATTATCTTCCTTAAAAGAGCCCCGTACTATTTATGGTCGATCAGACTTGGCAAAGGTTGAGCTAACCTCTCAAAAAGAAAGCTTTTCTCAGCTGCTAGTTGTGATGATCGCCCTGAGAGCAGCAGGTGGGAGGCTGTCGGGTCTGGCTGCTCACCATTCAGCGCTCATCACCCTTGATGTCTTGCAGGAGCCCAGTGCGTCGATCTGGGGAACTCCTACATATGCCAGTGCCAGGCTGGCTTCACTGGGAGACACTGTGATGATAATGTGGACGACTGCGCCTCCTTTCCCTGCGTCAACGGTGGGACCTGCCAGGATGGCATCAATGACTATTCCTGCACCTGCCCCCCGGGATACAATGGGAAGAACTGCAGCACCCCAGTGAGCAGATGCGAACACAACCCTTGCCACAACGGGGCCACCTGCCACGAGAGAAACAACCGCTATGTCTGTGAGTGCGCCCGGGGGTACGGTGGGCTCAACTGCCAATTTTTGCTCCCCGAGCCGCCTCAGGGACCAGTCATCGTTGACTTCACTGAGAAGTACACGGAAGGCCAGAACGCTCAGTTTCCCTGGATCGCTGTCTGTGCCGGGATTATTCTGGTCCTCATGCTGTTGCTGGGGTGCGCTGCTGTGGTTGTCTGCGTCAGGCTCAGAGTGCAGAAGAGGCACCACCAGCCTGATGCCTGCAGGAGCGAGACTGAGACCATGAACAACCTGGCGAACTGCCAGCGCGAGAAGGACATTTCCATAAGTGTCATTGGTGCCACTCAGATTAAAAACACAAATAAGAAAGTAGACTTTCACAGCGATAACTCCGATAAAAATGGTTACAAAGTCAGATACCCATCAGTGGATTACAATTTGGTGCATGAACTCAAGAACGAGGACTCTGTTAAAGAGGAGCACAGCAAATGTGAAGCCAAGTGTGAAACGTATGATTCGGAGGCAGAGGAGAAAAGTGCAGTACAACTGAAGAGGTAACTCTCACATCTGGGCGCGGGGGGCAGCTTGACTTTGAAGGGGCTTGTGTGTCTCACAGGTAGCGTTAAGCAACAGCCATCTGACTTGCGTTGTCTCTTTTTGTCTTCAATAGTGATACTTCTGAAAGAAAACGACCAGATTCAGTATATTCCACTTCAAAGGACACAAAGTACCAGTCGGTGTATGTCATATCAGAAGAGAAAGACGAGTGCATCATAGCAACTGAGGTTAGTATACTGCCTGGCAGTTGGAACAGCAGAGAAAACTCTTGGTGCCCAACCATCATCTAACACACGCCAGGGCAGCTAAGCTCTTTTCCACCGTGCCACAGCAACTTGTACCTGTTGAAATCCAGCCAGCTCGAGTTTGTCGTGCTGTGGATGTTGTAAAGACAAGCTCAGTGACTTGCTGCTGTGGATGTTACGGGTATGACTTTTGCAGACGAGGGTACAATGACAGTGCAGTTGTTGTCTGCTGACCTACCCTGTAGTGTGCTTCATGGAGAGCCCCTTCTTGCCTGGTATAAAGGCAGAGTCCCGACCCTCTGCAGCCTTACAGCCCTCTTCTTACTTTCCAGTAACCTTTCCTTATCTCTGCTCGTGTGTTCTCTCACCAGGTGTAAACCAGAGGCGATATGGCAAGGTGGTTGTTCAGAACAATTTCAGAGGAGACGTGCCCCGATGAATGCTGCTGAAAGAGGAATGGGAGATAGATTCCTTCACTGACTGCTGCTGAGAAACTAAATTCAGGCTTGAGCTGGTTCTCTACTGAAGTTAGCAAAGTGACTGCAAAATAAAGAAACAAGATGGACACCAGGCAAGGGTCTGTGTTCAAGGATTACTGTTGCACTGCCTTTTATGAATTTTATCATTGCACTATGGTCAGTTGCTTTTCTATATATATTTAAATGAATGGACTTAATTACTACATAAGAAGCATGCACTGCCTGAAGTGTATATTTTGGATTCTTATGAGCCAGTCTTTTCTTGAATTAGAGACACAAACACTGCCTTTATTGTCTTTTTTGATACTAAAATGTGTTTTTACTAGGTGAGAAAAAGTGTGTTATTTTTTTGAATCTGTAAAAATATTTTCATGATAATTGTAAAGCTTGAGTATTTTGTGATGTTCATTTTTTTATAATTTAAATTTTTTGGTAAATATGTACAAAGGCACTTCGGGTCTATGTGACTATATTTTTTTGTATATAAATGTATTTATGGAATATTGTGCAAATGTTATTTGAGGTTTTTTTACTGTTTTGTTAATGAAGAAATTCATTTTTAAGATATTTTTCCAAAATAAATATTATGAATGATAATCAGCGTGCTATGTTTATTCCATAACCAATGATGAACTGACTGAACCTTGCAACCAGGCATCTGACAGGCTTCTGTAGACTCATGGGTGGATGGGGTAGGACTGAGACCTATCACAAAGACTGGGGAACAACTTGTGCTGTGTAGACCCCCCTCTTTCCACTCCTAACCTTCGGAACTGTTGACCCATGATTGTGCTCACTCTTACCCAAAGGCAAATGTCTGTCAAAACCTTGAGTAATATTTGCTCAGTCATGTTGGGCTATGTACATATAAACACATACGGCATCACTTCCCGAGGAAGAGCAATGCAAGCACGCTCCATTGCAATCCAGACGCGGGGCTCGTCGTGACTCAACTCTTCATTTCTTGCAACCTCAAAGGCTTGCTTGGAGCCCAGGGGAGTTTGGGACCTTCAGGGAATGCCGGCGAGGCCCCCCAGCTCTGGTCCTTGATGTGCACCCATGGGATGTGAGCTCCCCCAGTCACGCCTGCTGGCGGGTTGCACTTCCCTCCCGGGGATAAGGTGACACTGAATTTGCTGATGGCCACACCTCTCCTGCCTGTGATACCTGTCCAAAGTATTAGTTGCATCTTCAGTTTCCACTCTGCCTCTGGTGCCTGCTGNTCAACTCTTCATTTCTTGCAACCTCAAAGGCTTGCTTGGAGCCCAGGGGAGTTTGGGACCTTCAGGGAATGCCGGCGAGGCCCCCCAGCTCTGGTCCTTGATGTGCACCCATGGGATGTGAGCTCCCCCAGTCACGCCTGCTGGCGGGTTGCACTTCCCTCCCGGGGATAAGGTGACACTGAATTTGCTGATGGCCACACCTCTCCTGCCTGTGATACCTGTCCAAAGTATTAGTTGCATCTTCAGTTTCCACTCTGCCTCTGGTGCCTGCTGCCTTCATATTGGGGCAGGCTTGGCCCCGAATGCTCAGGCAATTTCCCCAATTTAGGTTGCCCTAACTAGCTCTCCTTCAGGTTGTGCTGCACATTAACTAGCAGAGGCTCTTCAGAAACAAGCAAAGTCTACTTCAGGAAAAAAAGGAAAATCTAGGAAATAATTTTCTTTTTCCTCCACTAAAGCTGAACCCCAATCATTGCGGCCACCTCCCACAGCTTCGGGGAGCCGATGAAAATCCTCTGTTCCCGTTCACTTCAGGGGAGGGGGATGCTAACCTAAACACAAAGAGTGGGATAGCAGATGTAATCAAGCAATTATCTCAGCTGGTGATCTATAACTATAAAGTATGCATGTGGTACCCTTGTTTTAATGTACGTAAGCACATGAACCATTGGAATCATACTTTGGTGTGAGGCCAATGGAAAACTCACACTGAATGCAGGGGCTTGTCTGTCTATAAGGCCTTCTTGCTAAGTCAAACCTTAGACAAGATCTACTGACTCACTTCTCATGAAGAGACTCGACAGGGTCATCCTCTTCATTTATCCCAAAGT
Source organism: Steatornis caripensis (assembly GCA_013398225.1). Lineage (NCBI taxonomy): Eukaryota > Metazoa > Chordata > Aves > Caprimulgiformes > Steatornithidae > Steatornis > Steatornis caripensis. The sequence goes on from VZSC01016337.1 coordinate 19,467, forward strand.
GCATTTTTAGGGAAATTTTTCTTGAGAGTGATGTGAGGTATTAAAGATCAGCCTGTCAGTCATGATCTGAATAGCATTTTCAATATGAGCAGTAACATAACCTGCTAATAACCAGTCAAAGCATTATATATTAAACAAGGCACGACAATGTCTATGGCACAGATATTCAGAGCAACATAATCTCACAGAGTGGACAAACAAACTAGCCGTGGTAGGTTTTATTGCCATCTCTGTTGCTGATTTGCTCTTCAAGCTTGGGCAAATCGCTTTATTTCTCTCCATTTCCTTTTCTTTCCAAAGTTTTTGGAGCAGTCTTGTCTCTCGCAATGTACTGCACTTTGTACAGTCAGTGCCATGGTCTCAGCTGGGGCCTCTTCATGCTGCTTCTGTAGAAACAGTAGTAACAAACAGAAGGTCATTGATAGCTGAGTGCGTCTATAATGTCAGGTCTTTAGTGTTACAGCAAGTACTACTTTAATATGGCGTCAGGTAAAGGTCTGGAAAAGCACGCAGCTCTCTGCTGTCGTAAAGAGGCACAGCATTGGCACCTACGTAACCTAAAAAAAAAAAAGCTTCAGAAAGCTCAGTTTCTCCAGGTGTGTGAATTACCAAAAGTGCTGAGCTTGGTAAGTGAAGGAAAATGTACTATGGGCAAAGATAAGGGCAAGATCTTGTCCTTCCGAAGCACCTCCAGAAATGATGGCTATGCAGATGAGCCCAATGGCTTCTTCCGTTTCTGTCTTGAGCCGGGTTGGGGCTACTGCCACATGCAGGATTTATTTCTTTTACAGGATTACTAAGTCCCTCAAACCTGAGCGTGTGCATATACAGGGGCTCTACGTGACCGCAGAAGGTCGTGCAGTGTGGAGCACGGGATCCACGCCCCTCATCTTTAGTACCTGGGCCTTTCTGGGGAATAAACGGATGATCTGGGCAGGGGGTGGAAGTTGTGAGTGTGTTGGCTTGGGAGAGAGAGGGCGGCACATGCAGGCGCCAAGCTGTGCGTGAAGGTGGAGCACGCCGCGGGCAAGGGGCAGTGGAGGTGCCTGCCTGCCTCGGCCCTGCCAGTGCAGCGCTTGCCTGAATACAGGAGCTCTGCTGCCAAAACGTGGCAGGAACCTCCCTGTCAGCAGGGTCTCCTAAAGGCCTCCTCGTTCTAAAAAGAGAGGAGAGCCTGCCTGGGGAGGCCGTTTAGCCGGGACAGCTGAGAATTCAGGGCCTGATCCAAAGCCCATTAAAATTAATGGAAAGGCTCCAACGAGCTGCAGGGACACATGGCACCGTGCCCCTGCTGACACAGCACATCTCTGGCTCTCCCCGGGGAAGCTGCACGTACTGATGCAGCGCGTGTCCCCGCAGGTGAGGAACATGAAAGACCACAGCTGGTCTAGCCAGTTCTGTCCCCACCCATGCCAGTCCGCACGCTATGCCTAGGCTTTGGGGGCCTGGGGTCCCTCCTCAGGCTGTGGCCGCGACACCATCCCTTCATGCCCCCACCTTGACCTGCAACATCTCATCCCCTCCGCCCTGCAGTGGCCAGGTCTTGGCCTCATTCGGCGCCAGGTCTCAATAGGGTGGCTGGAGAGCGCACCCCTCAGCCCACGCCTCTGCCTGCAAGCCTGTTTCTCTGTGGCAAGTGGTATTTACAGGGTCAGCATAGACAGGACATGTCAGGAGCTTAGAGGCACTGAAACAGCAGGACAGGTTAGCGGCAGGGAGGTGTTAGCTGCCCTGTTTGTGGAAGGGGACTTTTTAAGTGAGGTGTGTCACAGCTTTCGAAATGTAGGAAACTTTGGGTTCAGGCAGCGTGTTTTAGGTTTAATTGCAAGACATGGGTTTATAAATTGCTTTAAATTGATATTTATGCTTGCTTTGTACACAGTGAAGGAGGACAGCTTGGGTGTCAGGAAACTTGGGTACTATTCCTGGCTCTACCGCAGACCTGATGTGTAACCTTGGGAGAGGAAGGGTGGTCTCGTGGTCAAGGCGCTGCTGAGGGACCCAGGAGGGCCCCCTTCTATTTTCAGTGCTCCCTCCAGACTTCCTGTGCAACCTTGGACCTGTGTCACTTAATTTTTCCAGGACCTTAGGAAAATGGGGGCCTCCTGGTTGTGCTAGCAGGGAGAGAAGGTCATTTGTACTTGCGAGAGGATACCACGGTGGTGGGGAATGTTAAAATACCCTCCAAGGAAAGTAAGGCTATTTCCTATCTCTGCTTGTCAGATTGCTTGTCTGTGAGGTGGCAAGCTATTTTTGCAAAGCGCTTTCAGATGCTTGCATGGAATAAAGACCCCTATCACAATTGAAACATCCATCATCTCAGAGAGGATACGCAAGGCCTGCACTGGCAGCAAGGAGACAAACTGACAGGGGGGGAGGGAGGCAGCTGTAGTGGTATAAGTGTGTGTGCCGTGTGTGCTGGGGGACGTGATGCAGCTGTGTGCCCCGAGCCCAGAAACGGTGCCGCACATGGCCACATTAATTTGGGGGGCCACAGCGCCATCAGCCTCCTCTAACAGCACATACAATCGAGGTCTGTAGCCAGCTCTCTGCTGTAGCAGGCTTTCTTCCCCCAAAACCATTTTGCAGGTAGAGACACAGATTAAACTCAGTTTGGAACTATGAGGGACGAGGAGGAAAGCTGCAGAAATGGTACGGATGGGAATTCTCCATTGACAGACCCTGGGAAACCTCCCTGTTGTTATTGCCTAAGATCCAAAGTCACGTATTTCAAAGAAAATGATCTAAGAACTACTTCTAGGCCAAATCCCAGACTGTGTAGCAATCTCTCATGATGCCTGACATCTTCTTGTATCAGATGAATGGGGAGTCTCTCTGTTCCCTTCCCTCCTCCGGAGCCACTTTTTTCACCTGGCTGTTAAGACCTGGCTTTCTGCCTGTGTCTCTGCTACTTACTATGCAAGTCAGAGAAATCAAGAGCCTGGCTGGAAAAGACCAATGCATGCTACAAGGCAGTTTTTCAGATGAAACATGGGGCCTGCCATTGAGAAAATGTGATGGCTGATCCTGCTGCTGGCAGGGAGGCAGAGGAGGACGACAGACCCGGTGCTGTGCAGGGGCTGCTGCCCGGTCAGCGGGGCAGGGAGGTTGGAGAGATGGGGTTGGAGGTCACAGCATCCTTGTAACAGGTTGCCTTGACATCCCTGGTCTGTTCTCCTCCTGTTGTAGCCTTATCTCCTGCACCAATATAATGAACGCTGTTGAGGCTGCTCTCTGGCCCTGCAGCCAGTCGATATGAATCGATCTGCATCCATAGTGTTAAACTGCCGTGCTCTCCCAAACCGACTGCTTACATCCACATAGCCTGTGAGGGACGGATCCTGCTTTATGCCTAGGAGCAGCCTGGGACACTGCTAACCGTGGGGGAAAAAACATGGCAGGGAGCACACCGGCAATGCAACGATACAGATGATTGATCTTTAGAGACCAGGAGCTGCTTAATTTCCCAGCACAGGTGTATCCAGATCATCTTAGTTAGGGGTGCATTCAGGAATGCCTTACTCCTTGGCATAGATGAGGAACGCTATGTGTTAGCTGTGGGGATCACTGAGGGTCACTGCAGACTCATGTCACCTGCTAGTGGCAACTATATAAACTAGCATTGCTTACTTTAAAGCCTGCTCTTTACATTGGTTATATATGACCAGGGTGATTTTTTTAATCGTATAAAACCATACCAGCTGAACGGCCAGTGTGGATGCAGCTACACTGAAAAAAGGTCATGTACATCAGTGCAGATACCTTCCCTTCCCTTGTTTATTTATCTAAACTGCACGAGTAAAAGCAACTTTATGCCATTGTGTTCTCCAGAGCATGGCTGTGCAGCTACAAAGATGCAGGTATAATTCAGAAAATATATGGCTGTTCGGACAAGGCTTGAGCGCTTATAGCTGCGCAGGCTCAGGACTGCTGGTTAGTGCATGCTTCTTCACGGGGTGATTTCCCAGGATGCTGAAGGCTGAGCAGGAGAAAGGATGAGGACGATGGTGTCCTATGTTGTCTTTCATAAGATGAAATTGGAACTTTGTGAGGACAGCACTTCCTGTGGGAAAGGACAGAGCAGGCAGACAACTCTGCCCGGCCCTTAGTGCAAGGACGACAGGTGCTGCAGAGCCATTTCTGCACCCAGCTCCCACCACTGCCAGGATGTTCGCGCTGGAGGTAGTTGATGATCATTTCTAAACAGAATTTTTACCTAGCAGAAAACTATGTTTTTCCACAACACTTGAAAGTCCGTATTTTTATGAAGGCGATTTTTCAGTTGGGAAACTATTCTTAGGCTACGGTAAACTGAAATACCCTCTTGAAAATCTCGTATGAGTTTCAGTTTCTTCGCGAAGCAAGATAGCAAAATGACAAGTAAGTGCTTTCCAACAGACAGCAAATTAGCTGAAAACTTCCTTTCTTTTTCTTTTTCTTTTTTTTTCCCCAAAAATAGAATTAGTCCGGGAATTTTATCTCATTAAAAAGTTGTATATTTTACTTTTGATTTTGCTTTAGAATGCGAACATTCTCCCTCTCATCCCATTTTCTGGCCCTAAGTAGCACTTCAGCGGCCTGAGGAAGGCTGTATTTAACACAAGCAAACTGCAGGATTTGGCCATATATCAGGAAATACTTTGAACGGTAACCTGCACAAGGAAAAACTGGTGGTCTCAAGAACAGCTAATTACATGAGGCACAAAGCTTTATGAGAGGTAAATTCCTAGCATAAAAGGCTAATGCTTTACTATTAATATAAATAAATTAAACCTCTTCAGAATGTTTTCAACAGGCAGAGAGTCAAAATACCTCATCTGCCTTTAAAATAAAAATGGTACGGAGGAGCGTCAGGCCTCCAGCACTTGTATCCAAGTCCTGCACCCAAGATAATTTGGGTATTACTTTTGCGCTTTCCTTTTCAAGGCACTAGGAGATTTTCTTGTACGAGGTTTTCCGTGTATGCAAACGCGAGTGTTTACAAAGGCCACCTGTCTGACAAATGTAAGCCCCTCTCTTCGGTCTGGTTTTACCTTGGTTTGAATCAAAGGGTCCATGGAATTCTCCATTGCCCCGCAGTGGTGACGGCTTGGCACAGCTGCTGCTGCTGCCGCCGCGATTGCATGCGTCTTTGGAAAAGCCAGATGCCCGGCGCTCTTGCTCAAAGAGAGCGGGATTGTTCAGAGCAAAAAAACTAATGTGGAACAACTACATATCGTGCTTGTCCTAGCCTCTATCTTAATTTTCTTTCTTTCTTTCTGTATCAGTTTAAAGAAAGGAACCGTGAAAAATGTATGATGTTGTGTAAGTTCTTCTGATTGACTTCAGGAAGTGTTATCTGGAATGGCAGTTGTGAGCACACAAACTCAGCAGACTTATCTGCATTATCTAATTACCAGACTATAAAGTTCTGCTGACATTTCCTTTTGATAAATACAATACACTGCTTTATCTATCTGTATTAAAGAAACAATATTCTCCTAAATCCAACCGTATGCATGCTTTTTACTAAAACAACGTTATAAACTCCAAGACTAACAGAAATGTTGTCACAACTTCAACAGTCCTAAATGAAAACAGTGGTTTTCAGACGAAAACCATTATCTAATGGTGGTAGGAAACCACTACAAATCTCAGTGTTTAAACTGTGAATACGCATGAAACAGATTTGACAGGTATTTATTTAGCAAAAAGAGAGGGCTGGAAAAAGAAAAAGAGATCAAAAAGCAGCAATATTACAGATATGTTTGCATTTCTTCACCGCTACTGATGTGTTCAACTACGTGAATGTGAATATAGAATGATAGAATCATTTAGGTTGGAAAAGACCCTCAAGGTTATCGAGTCGAACCGTAAACCTAACATCGCTAAGTCCACCACTAAACCATTTCCCTAAGTGCCACATCTACACGTCTTTTATATAACATATTATTTTATATTATATATTAGTGTTTACCATAAGGTTTTCAAACCAGGATTGCCAGAGCAGGATGGACTTTCAGAGCTCAGTTTGGTGTGTGCACAGGAGGGTTCTGGATGATTGCGGAAAGCAGGACTTCCCACACCAAGCTTTGGTGCTGGAAGCCTGCAGGTAGTGGATATGAAGGAACAATGCCTCTAAACAATGCTTGTTGCTGTTTTGATCTCCTGTTCTCTTCTGCTAAGCGAGAAGAGGTTTGGATGCCTCCTGCACCGGGAAGGGGAGGGGTAAGAGGCAGCCAGGGGCTGTTGCAGAAGAGGCAAGGCAGGGAATCGTTTTGCCTGGGGAACCCCATTCCTCCGGACGGCGGTGGGAAACTTGGGGGGGTCACAGGGCCATGCTGGTGGGGGAAGGTGGGTGCAAAACCTCCTTGCCAGCTTTGTGGGGACCGTGGCTGGGTTTGATCAGAGCAGGGAGATGGAGGCACAGACAGAAGACAAATCTGACAGAGAAACATTGCAACACCCATAGCTCTCAAATCCCAGCTTGTAAGCCCTCTGAGTTTCCATTTGCCTCAGTGAGAATTAGGTATATTGGGGCCGTAGTGGTTGGGAATCCTTTGGCACCTGTACGCGCCCCACAGTCACTGTGTGCCCTTGCCCATGTGACCAATTAACCAGGGCATACCGAAGATTAGAGGCTGTACAAGTATTCAGCAAAAGATATGGGATGTTCGGTGCTTTTTAAACCTACATTTAGAATAAAGAAAGAACCCACAAGTGAAAAAGAAAAGCTGCGATACCACACTGGGGTAAGCTGTAAACACACATTGTAGATCAAACGCAACCGCCAAGTTCTGGGGATGTTCCAAAGAGCACTTTCCTAACAGATAGAAAAGATACCCATTTCTGTCAGAAATGCTAAAGGAAGTGTTAATGACGGGAATAAATAACAGGTGCTGGGAGCAGCTGTTACTGATTAATGACTTGTCTTTTTTAAAATACATTTTCTGTTGGGGGAATCAGAAGTTTTCAGTAATGCTCCATTGTCAGACATTCGAGGAATGTTTTATCCTTTTTCTAATAAAATGCTCCCCTATTATTTCTAAGGCAAAACAGATTCAAGAATCAAGTTAAATTAATGTTTGAGTTTCAGGCCATCAATAGTTGAGGAAAATCCAAACTATAATGCTTCTCAATAGTACAAATGACTTTCTTTATTTCTTTCTGCCTACTTCCATCTTCTGTTCTCTCGCCTTTTCTGTTTGTTCTTTTTTTTTTCCTCTCTTTAGCTCTCCATCTCCCTCTTGTTCTTTACATGAACTATCTGGAGATGGTGGTTCCAATGTTGTGTATATTTGGCCCTGAAGTTATCTTTTTATAAGCATATGAGGGATGATGAGATTGAATGTTACAAGACAGACTGGCACTGTTGCCATTTTTCAATGATGAAGTAATTTAAAAGTCATTGAGGACAGCTCAGTGAAAACATCTGCTCTGTGCCTTGGGGCCATCAGAGAAACAAACAAAATAGTGTGGTGGAAAACAATATGGAAAATACAGTAATAATTATAATTAATTTATATTTAATAATTTAATATTTGTATGCATCTAAAACCACTTCAGAAACAATGGCAAGTACTATAATATCCCATTTTTCAGCACAAAAATGAAGGCACAGGGGTCGCTATCCTAGCCCCTTTGAAGTCAATGGCAATGCTGGTATCGACTCAGATGGAGCTAGGATTTCTTACAGAAATGTAGGTCACCCAAGACTGCCTTTCCAGTAGTCTAGAGACCCATGTACCTGCATACTAAAATGGACAGAAAGCCACAGTCAGTTTTCGTCTCTGCAATTCAAAACTGGTAGGCCCAAAAGAATGGACTGTAGAGATTGACAGTGGAGGTGACGAGGTATAGGGAAAGGTTTCCATGTCATGATAAAACATGGTTTCCTTAAGAAATGGTAGATAAAGACAGAACATGACTATACATGGAACAGTGAACTGGATTCTCCTATGTGCTTGCTGGAAAAGGCCAAAATAAGCGGACTTGAAACTACAACATGTAGTTCACCAGTGGAATTCAGTGCCTATGAACAAATTCGATGTCATTTCAAGAGCTTAGCAAGCTTTAGAAGACCATTATTGTTCATCTCAATAGTGAGGACATCTACAGCTACATTAGAGACAGCAAGTAATAGAATAGAAGCCTTAATATGCTGAAGCATAACATTACCATACCTGGGATGTGTCATGTGTTACATACTGCTCTAAGACTAGTTGCTATCTTAACTGTTCATTAAAAATCTTTGCCTCTTTCTTTTAAACTGACTGTTTAAAACCATGACCAAGATGCAGTATTAAATAAACACAGTGATTCGTTCTGGTTTAGAGACAAAGCTGAAGTGAAGAGTTGAGATTTGCTTTCTGCTGTCTGGGAGTTTTCAGAAACTCTGAGTTATCTTCATCTGATCTTGGTTTTTCATTCATCTGAAGATAATGTTAAAAATAATGCTATCAGGCTATGATTTCCATGTACTGAGCTACTTAATTATCTTTGCTCATACAAGGAAAACACACTTATTTTGCAATGAAGCCATAACTGAGCAAGAATGCAGGACTATTCTGTAAAACACCAGTTGCCTATGACTGTGTTGAAGAGAAAAACAGATATAACAGTAAATATGAGGGGAAGAGGAGAAGGTTATGGTGAGGCAGAGGGTAATGGTCCTCACTTACGTGGGGGACAAGTGCCATTAGCTTATGGTCTATGAGGATAAATCAGCCGCTGTTCTGCGCTGTGCACAGCGGTACCCACCGAGTGTGGTTCCAGGTGAAGCAGTGCCACTCGCTGCTTCACCACTGCTGCCTCCTGAGCCCTGCGACACCAGGGCTGTGTGTGGAGTGGTCCCGCTGCAAACCTAGTGCTGTCTTGTGCCTTCAGCCCATTTGCAAGATGAGAGATTGTATTCAAGGTAGCACAGGCACATGGCTATGGTCCTAAGCAATTCTAGAGCATCCATGCACATCAGCCTCTATCTTTATCATCCATTCACTGTATTTCTCGTCTGTAACCACATCTAAAATTTTTTTTTCAGCTGACATGACTGAGACAAAATGTGTCTCTACATTTAGATTTGCTGATTATTATGAACAAGCTACGTCACAGTGGTTCCAAGAAAACATCCTGGGTTAAACAGTTTCTGAGAACAAGAAGTGCCAACCTGAATGGACCTGTTTGGTTTTGAAGGCTAGTTATGACCATCAATGACTAGTTTAAAGATCTTCGACAAGCGTTCCCTCTGCTCAAAGAAATCCATTCCACAGTTTTCAGCATCCCTCTCTGACAACCAGGATTTCAAATCCCTTTATCTGGAGACAAACAGAAAGAGTGTGCTTGTGGTGAATAATTTGAGCTGATATTCTTGCCAGCTGTTAAGGGACACATGCAAAAAAAAAAAAAAAAAA
>VZSC01016337.1:28981-45157 GCA_013398225.1 Steatornis caripensis
AAAAAAAAAAAAAAAGTCAGTGACATCTGGTCGGCACTGATATTTTCTAACAGAAGTATTTGTTTCGGGGTGGGGAAGGGGCGGTGGGGGTAAAGAGAAATACCATCTCCATGCACCCCTTTGTCCCCTTTTGAAAAGTGAAAGTGATAACATTGACCACAGCAACTGGACCAAAAATTGCAACTTACATCACAGGGAAACAGTGACACTACATTAGCCCATATTATACAATGGTTGAGCAGTTGCTTTCACACACTAAGCTTTCAACTTTAACTTTTTTTTCCCCCTTAAGCTACACAATGGATTTTTTTGCTGAGTTGGAAAATATCAGGAGACAGGCAGAAAGCCTTCCTTTTGTTCCTTCATCCTGCCGAGCACCTCATCATAAAGATTTTTTCCCTTCTGTTCTGTTTTGCTTTCCCAACTTCCTTTCCCCTTTTCACCCTCCCCCACTTTTTTGTCAAATAAATGTGACTAATTAACAGCATGACTTCTTTCCACTAAACTGTAAAACCACCTCCTTTAACTTCATGAAGGTGATGATAACACTGCATCCTGGTTTTTTTCTGGGGAAGTAGACTTGTAAACTACCTTTTAAGTGCTTTGCTTCAGGTGATGGTTTTCTTGGGCCTCAGACTAGAAGACAAGTTGACTTTAGTTCAAGAGTAACTTCGGCTCTCTCCTTCTCTTTTGGGCCTTTTCACGGAAGTACACCCAGCTCAAGTCAGTAGATAATAGAAATCCCAGAATGGAAACACATAAAAAAAAGTTGTTTCCTGGGGTCAACAAAGGACAGGAAAAGAGCCAACAATTACTTAAATAAACAGTATTCAGAGAAACAAAAAAAAAAAACCCCAAACCCCCATGCCTGTACAAACTGAGTTACATATGAGGGCAGCAATGGTTTAAAGCAACCCAGTGCTCATTCTGCTGAAGTTTAATACTGTTAGGAAAAGGAAATCAAAACCAAATAAAATTTGGAGGGCACTTACTCTCAGAAAAACATCTTTTGCCCCCTCCCTTCTCACCTCATAAATACACTCTGCTCTTATACAACACTTTTCATCCTAAGAGCAGTAATGACGGCAGGGTGGACATTTCCTGGGGAGCGATGACTAGCTGAAGGTTAATGATTTTCTGCCACACCTCAAACCAACAGCTCCTCCTGACTTGTCAGTGACTCTTCAAAAACAATCCCTACGCCTCAACCATTATGGCTTATTAAGATTAGGAATAGAACAGTGGTAGAATAATTGTGACTTTTGTACCATATAGTTATCATAGAAGAAGTATGGCAGGAAAGAAAATAGAGAGATGAATAATGTCTTTAAGCTGCAAGAGAAAGATGCAACACGGGGAATTCAGTATTTGCTTACTAATGGCTAATATTTACTGTCAACATGGCAAAAATCAACCATACTAGCAATAGCTCTAGGCATTTCTGGCTTCTCAGAGAAACCATAGGGTGACTGCAGAGGAGAACTGGCAAGCGAATTTGCCCTCCTGGGAAAAAATGCTTTACTTCATATCCAGAATGTGCAAGGAAAAATCCAGGCTCGACCATAGGCAGATTATTGGTGATTTCAAAGTGTGGGAAGCCCTTTGCTCCACAGCACTGGCTCGGCTGGCAGAAGAAGCCATCCTCTGAGATCTTCCTGACTGGTAAAATTTAATGTTCTTTTGCAGAAATCAGTGTGAAGGCAGGAGATGAGAGTTGGGACTCTGAGAAATCTGTGAGAACAGTGGGTCTGGCCCTTCTCGAGTCCCTGTGTAAGGAAGTACATGTGAGGACACGGTATTTATTTTCTTCATTCCTTTCTACTGTGCCTCCCACATTTCCCTCTGCACTTTGGTGTTAGGGACTGGCTCTTTGCCCTCAAGGTGGGTGAGGTACTCTGAGTCAACCCATCTGATATGATAGACCTAGAGTCTCCATTAAAGGAAGGAGCTCTAACTCTCTTGAATAGCTACTTCCAGAAACACAAAATATATCAGAATACATGTCAGGATCAGCTGAGCCACTCAATTCTATCTAATCTGCTTCTTCCTAATTGTAATCTCTTCTCAGAAATGTGAGTTCAAATGGGTGAGACGTTTAAGGCCAAGTGAGAAGAGGTATACTTGTGCCTCCACTTTGCTACGGTGCCATTTTTTGTGAAGCCTTGTGGATGAAATTCATGTCTTGCAGAAGATCAGTAAAAAGCCATAGGTCCTTAGCATTTATGTCCTCAAAACAAGGCTTCACTGGCACACTGGGTTGTTCTGGCTATATGTGCAGAGGCTGTCTTTTCTCTGTTAGAAAAACCCAGTGCACTCTGAATCAACATCAAATGGTCCAAGAAAAAGTCCCCCTTGACTCTCATATTTTGAATGACCTGTTTTTAAAAATTTATTTATTAAAACACCTAGAAATAAAGAAATGAAGCAATAAAAACTAATGAGAATACTTCAATTAGAGAGACACTATATATACATATATTTATCTATATCTGTACCTATATCCATATCTATATCTCTCTATCTCCAGACACGCATACCATGCACATCGTCACATTATGTTTCTTTCTATTAACTCCTCTAAGATTTTTTTTTAATTTAATGAAACTGAGTTCTTCGTTGAAATATTTTTGAGACTGTCTTATCTCTAACAAATTAATTGCTGAGGCAGCTAGCGGCAGCTATTTTCTTCCTCAGGGCTCCCCTGCCTAGCATTTATTTTCAGGAAGGGTGCTCTCACAGTCAGGAGAGGAGTCTGGCACTCCTGGGTCATAGTTTTCACGCTGCTCAGAAATGAGGATGAGATTTTGGGCTAACTGCTTTGCTCCAATGTCCCCAACTCCAAAAAGGGAATTGTCACACTTGTACTTCTTGCAGTGTTGTGGATGCATCCCTGAACATTAGCACTTCAATTATTACCTCCAAAACAAAGTAGAAACGGCAATGGGATTACTTCTGTCAGGAACCAAGTGGCAACCTCACAGAGACTGCAAACAGCCCTTCAGAGAGCACACAGCAGTCCAAGTACAGTATAATCAGCACTTCAGGTGCAATGGCTTGGGAAGAAAAGTGTTGCATAATTAGGCGTGTGTAAGTGGTGAGCTTCAGTGGTGAGTGGTAGTGAAAGCCTTTTGGATTATGAGTTCTTTGAGAGCAGTCAGAACTATTTACTTAAATTGTTGATCTTCTGTTGTTGAATTTCAATGTTATTGTCACTGAAGCAGCACTAAATCATAGTGTGTCACAGGTCGACTGAACATGAGAGCAGAGTTAGCAGGTGATCTGAAGGACAAGAAACACTTCTGCAGCAGAGTAATGAAAATGAAGCTAGTCACATCAGGAAGGTCGCTCAGAACAGAACTTAACTTGATGAGGATCAGCTGGAAAGGTGTGCTAACACATAACCAAATATTCATCTTGTTTACATGACTCACTGAACTATAGCACCTTGAGTTGCCAGTGAAGGATCAGGTAATAACACACAATAAAGGCATAGGGTGGGATTGAAACAAGATCTTCCAGAACCTTATACAAGAGATAAACAAGACTGAGGCATAAAGAGATTAATTCAGAAACCCAGTTCCCCATTGCTGGGGAGGCATCTAGCATCATCCATCTTCTGAGCTCTGGATCACAAAGTTCCCTGAAATTTCCCCATTGCCACAAGAGCTTTATGATTCTGGGGGCAAGCACTTGCCTCTGGGCCAAGCTCACTGAACTTTGGAGATTCCTATGCTCTGCCTGAGTACCCTGATGGGGCTGATGTCTTGATGTGTCTGGATCATGCTTAATGCACTGCAAGAGCATTGAGGCCCTTACAAAGGATGCCAGTTGTGGTGGAGCAGGTGGCAGCTTACCTCACTGAGCGCACAAAGACGGACAAAAGAAGTGACTGTAGAAGGATGAAATGTATGTTTTGCAGCCATAATAGTTTAATGATCAACTGGCAGCAGCAAAAGTGATGCAAATGATCATCTCAGCTGGGGAGTAAGGAAATTTGTGGGGGAGGAAGGTAAACATTCTCCTACATTGTCCCCACAGAAGAGAGTCCAGTTGAAGATGATGGCATTAATGCAAGCATTACATCACTCATAATCTGTGATGGTCAAGCTGATAGCCAAAATTAAACAAAAAGATTCTAGTTTAAGGAGTAAGGAAAAAACATCCTACTTCCGTGGCAGTAAAGACTGACCTATCCAAACCAGAAACAGAAATAAACTCAGATTACTTTTGTGAAGTTCAGATGGCAAATTCTGAAGAATGAGAATGTGCTGAAAAAAAGCCTGCTGGGGACAGTTTGCCAGTAATCTGTGACTATACTATTGCCATGAAAACTCAGGAACAAAACAGTTTTGCGTAAGGAGCAAATTAGGCCTGACCTTGCAGAACCCCACAAGCAACTGAGGATTAGAACTAACAGAGGCTATTTTGGGTCATGAGTGTCTTCAGCTGTGAGGTATTTCCCATTTTTCTATTCCTCTTTTCCTCTCGATGCTTTCTGATCTTCAGCAGCAATGCAGAGAGCCTGACAAGGCAGTGAGGTCAGCTTCAGCAGGTAAGATCAAAGTCCCAAGGCAGACGCAGCCCCACACTGTGCTCTCTGGCCGATGCTTTTTCATTAATGGAGGCACAAGCCAACGGCTGCTGCAACTCTTGGCACATACACAGCCATGGGACTAAATCCCTCCACACCGATTTTTGCAGAAACACTGTGGGGATCTCAGCTCCTTGCTCTGGCCTGTCATCTTGTTGGTGATTGCAAGTAAGAAAAAAGACAAGAGTGTGTGTGTGTGAATACCGTGTTTTACAGTAGGTGGATGGGGTCACGGCGCATGTGCACGGCCCCAGTGGCAGTGTGCGGTGTGCGCCTGGAGCAATGTGCACTTACAATTAGTTGAATTTCACTGTGTTGGAGATGGAAGCTGACAGGCCACCGCACAAAACCTCCCCGCAGCCAGACTCATGCTGAGATCCAGAGCGGAAAGGGATTTTAACTGAAAGGCTTTGAAGGCTTTAAATATGGAGGCAGTGAATTCATGCACTGTTTACCTTTGCAGGCCTGGCTTTGGCTCTGTCTTTCATTTTGTTTTAATGAACTAGGTGGTCTCATGTAATTCCCAATTACTGCAAAACTCCAATCCCCTAAACCCCATACTTTACAAGTTATGAATATTCACTGAGGCTCACCCAAATTCTGAGGAGGTGACAAAATTGCGATATTTAGGCAGAAACAGCTCAAAACAGGTATATCCTCACAGAACTGTCAATTACAGGGGATTAAGAGCTTCTGAACAAGGATGTGCTGGTGGCTCCACTGGGGTACTGAATTACATGGACCAGAGGTCTGAGCCACTGTGGAAATTTCTCCGTTTCCAACTGACACCACATTCTTTCATTTGCAGCCTATTTATTCCAGTATTGTTCTAATCTCTGAAAAGACCAACCTATTCAGAGGAAGGTCAGAGACCCCACCGGTGCAATTCACCCCTGGATGATATTTCTATCTGCCTCTGGACATTTTGCTCTGGTTTGTATTCTAAGAAATGAGGACTATCATATAACATACATGTATGCTTTAGTTTACCAATTGATGTTTTATATGAATGACATTCCTCTTAATATAATTTCTCACTCGTCTGTGAATCACAAACCTTACATCCTTACTGTGGAGATGGGATCATCCCACAAACTCTCCGTCTCAGCTCTGCCCTTTCTCTTCCTTGCCTGTGGCAGGAAATTCACCCCAGCTCTTTATCCATGGCAGCAAAATTCACCTTGCACCTACCCTACTGGCAAAACTCTGAGCAAAGTGAGCTTAGCTTGGATTAAACAGAAAAAGTAGGAGTATGACATTCCATACTAGGGAGTATGAGATTCCAACCAAAGCCCAGCTAGCTCAGTTGTCATAATATTATTTCATAATATTATGTCATAATATTATATGTCATAATATATTGCAGTCCTCTAAGTGCTTGCTCTTCATCCTCCTGCCCAAGGACTGACTCATGCTGAGGTGGGACCAGTGCCTGTTAGACCATTACCTCTTCCTATGGCCTTCCAAATAATTTCAGCCTTCAGCAGCTAGGGAACAGCTCCCTTTTAGATTTTGGAGATACCCTGAGTATTCCCCCTCTTCAGACTCTGAGCTACAAGGGAATTCAGTGTGCAGAGACAGCTTCGCTAGCCGTCGATGTTCATTAGTGTCCAGACTGAAGCTCCTAAAATTTTCTAGGCACTTTCTTTTCTTGACAGTAACATGAGGGATCACCAGTGAAAACCAAAAAGGAATTTCTTCCACGCACACACATCACTTATCTCCCTCCAATGCTAGAGAAATGGAGTAGAGGGTACATGTGCTGGCAGGGACTGCTGCCAGCCTTCCACACAGATCGCCTCTAGCCACGGTCTATCTGATGATGGAAAGGGAATGGTGTGAGCTCAGAGGGGCACCACGTAAGAGAGCATCAAGTCTTTTTCTTGCCTCTACTTTGAAAGTTGAGGTGTCGCTTTCCCTAGCACCCAGTCTGCCATGAAACAGGGATGCCTGATGTGGGTGCTGAAAAGGACATTTGTGTATATGTGAAAGAGGAGCACCTACGGCAAAGACTTAGTTGCACAAGGCATGACTTGCAAAACACAGGTTACTCCTAATCTTTTCAGGCTTCTTGTTTTCCTTGTCCCTATCCCATGCACCTATATCTTAAAGCTGTAACATCACAAAGTCTGCTCGTGAAGTGCAATTTTGGGAACATGTCATTCAGATGTCAGGAAATTCACTTGCAGCATGGATCCTTCCACCTGGAGAGTGCCTGATGGGATTTCACCCTCTTATACTTCTGTGTGTATCCCTGAAAGGGGAAACAAATACTCACAAGGTAGATTTCCCACTCTGTGAGGCTTCGTTTCACAGCTTTGCCAGCAGTTCTGACATCCTTCACCACTTTCTCTGTGGTGAAGTGGCGGCAGTGGCAGGCACAGATTTACCTTGTAGAAAACGTCACTGGCTAGCATTATCTGGGCAGACTTTGGAGCACCTGTAGGTGCCCCAGTTAGCCAGACCATCCTGGCATCTCTGATGTCCCATGGCAAAATCACTGTTCACAGGAGGCATCTGAGCAAGACAAGGTGGCCGTGGCTTAAAGTGTAATTGAAAGTCCCCTTCGTAATACCCTCTTCAAAATACATTATCTCCTCACAATAGGGGAGGTATCAGCTGCTCAGAGAAACACTGATAAAATTCATGATTAAAACTCTCCTCTCCAGGGTATTAGTTTTTATTAACCTCTTGAAGTTCACATTTTATTTCTTCCTTTATTATTTTAACGTCTCAGATTCAGCTCACTTTGTCAACTTCCCCCTCACATGAGCTTGTTTCATTAAAAACCGAAATTCTCTGAAAATGTTATTAAAGTCCTTTGGATGTACCTGAATGTGAGTGAGCCCAGACGACCTTCCACTGACATCAGTGGAAGTTGAACTTAGGCCCCCTTGCTCATGTTTTGCAGATGGAATTGTAACTACAGCCCCTCAGGCTCTGGGCACTGGGCTCGGTAGCCTGGCAGGTCCTTTCAGAGTCCCATGCTTGCACAGACACCCTTCCATGGGTCCACCAACAAACAATGGCATCCACCTTCAATGCACTGCAGCCCTGGGGCCTTACTACCCCACATCCTTCCCAGGAAATCTGTGTTCACAAGATGTCTTTAGGACTTCAGAGGTTTCCCCTTTGCCCCGAAGACTTTTGTTGGTTCAAAGATCAGATGTGGTGCAGGCAACAGCAATGCCAGCTTCCCCCAGCACTCACCTGGAGGCAGCAGCTGAACAAGAGGAGGAGGTGGTTCAGCCCTACTGCTTTTTCCATTCTCCAGCCTTTTAGCTGAGCTGGCCTCAGAAAAGTACCAATTACTGCCACTTGTAGCAATGGCCTTGATGATGGAGAGAGCTGTCAGCTGGGAAGTGGACTGACACAAGCAGTTCATTTCACATAGGTCAGCAAACAGCCATCAGATTAAAATGATTTTTGTTCGCTATCGACCTGGGCTCGATTGGAATCAGTGACCCGGAGATGAAAGGCTCAGAAAGAAGGGTTTCTATTTTGTGTATAGTCACACATCACTTCTGTCTCCACCTCACTCATTTTCTTGTCCAAAACTCTTTTCTTTTTCTTTTCTCCACCCCAAAAATTATAAATCCATCCTCTGCTCTTTTAATTGCAATGCACCATATGGGGATCTGTTGAGGTTTTGTTAAGGCTTCAGTAATCTATTAGTCATTCTCTCCTTTGTGTTACAAAAGATGTATCCTTCAAGAGGCATGTATTGATTTCAGCATTTCTGCAGCTTGTGTGAGTTTAGTGGGGACTTTGTGAAGGAAAGCAGAGCCTGGTTTGAAATCAACAATGATAGCAAAATAGCATTAACATATCAGGAACGATCTTGCAGAGAATTCAACATGCAAACTATAAAGGGAAAGCTTAAATGAATGGGAAAGGAGATATACTGGTAGCCCAGATCTGCTTCTTTTGGGGAATAAAGTAATGCTCTGTTGGGTCTGAAAATTCTCTATCCATTTTTAAAACACAAGCAACTCTTTAATTCTCTCTTATCTCTCTCTCATCCTCCTCTCTCATTTTTTGTTGCCTAGCCTCTCTCTACAACATATAAATGAAGCTTCTAACCCCCTTTTTTTTTTGTTAGAAAAAAGGACAGGTACTGGGAAATGAATATGCTTAACAAATTTTGTGGTGCTAATGAATTGTTCCAGACCTTCTCCATATATCCTTTGTTTGAGAGAGCTTCCCTCTCATCTATGCTTGTGTTTAAGTCCCACTGTACTAACAGGAGTCTCAACATTCTCCTGAATTAGGATCTTTGTTGCTTATGGGTTTCACAAGATGCTCACAAATCTTAGTTTCTTTTTAGCACATCGATAATTTTTTCTTTCTATGCCAGGGACAAAACATGGATGATATCAATGGGACTCCAGTAAAATTTTAGAGCTTATAAAAATGATACCAATAAACACGTGGGACTCTGTAATGGCTCTCCTTACTGTGATGATGACATTAACACGCATTTTTTAAGGATAGCAAAGAATATCTACATAAAAATGATACATACTCTCTTCTCCTTAATGAATAGTGCAAATATGGTAGCCCGCTACTTAAATCAATGTAATTTTCAGGCATTCAGAACAAGGCATTTTCCTAGGACCACATTCCCCTGTAAAATTCATTATCTGTGATAAACTATTCATTTTGATTAAACCTGTAATCCGACGCCTAAAACACTGGTTATTATCATCCTTGCTACAGTTGAGCAGTATCATCATCATCCTCACCATCATCATTACCATATGAATCGCTGGTAATAACTGATTTTGTTGGGATAATTGCTTCTTTGTCATGTTGGGTGTTGCATTTCCAGCACATGGGTGATGGTTGAAGACCAGGAATGGCCAGTAGTTAATTCCTCCAGACACTTGCATTTAACCCACAGAAGTCTGCAGGCACCAGCCCTTATTCTGAAGCCTTTATTGCTGAAAAGCCTGAGCTGGCTAGCACTGGTCTTTGGGTCTTTAGAGGGAGAATTTTTGCTCTTTTTTGAGAGTGAGCCCTTTTCATTCAGGTGGTAATACTGAAAACATGGGCCACAGAAAGGTAGTCCTGGAAGGCACCTTTGGAGGTCATCAAGTCCATAGCACTGCACCAAGGCACGATCAGCTCTACCTATGGCATACATCACCCTTCCTGGAAATATTTTCTAATTGCTTCTTTAAGACCTTCTGCAGTCACTCCCTGTGAACCCGGTTGGGCGCTTCACAGTCATGACTGCCAGAGAGTTTTCCTAATGTCTGAATGAGCTCCTGACTTGCTGATAAGGAGAGCAGCTCACTCTCTTCTTCTTTACTGGCAGCCTTTCACATATTTGAAGGCTCTCATCCTGGTGTCCCTCAGACTTTTCTGAATGTGGCCACCCCAAGTTGTTCAGCATTCTCCTGTCTTTGGGCTTCCTCCAGTTTCTGTGCATCTTTCTTCAACAATGATACTCAAATTTGCACAGAGCACCAATGGTGATCTAAGTACAGGACTGCCATACACTGACAATATCTGCTGTAAAATCAATATATGTTTATGACATTTAAGATACAATATTAAATATATTTATGAAAATCGATAGAATGCATTCTTATGTTTACACAAGCCAAATTAATATAGCAATGGCATCACTCATTAAGGGCATACAATAGCTGCAGCCTGGCACAGTCCCAGCATGGGACTGGCACCTGTGGCTTTTTACCAGTTGTTTTTCTTAGGAAGAACACAATTCTGTCCTTGAAAAACTGCTAGGCTAAATCATGTTGCCTCTTTCCCTGGAGAATTCACTTTCAGCATTAGAAGATTTTGACCCCTGTTTTTCTCTATCTAGAAACAATTCTAGAAACAGGATTGTTTCTGATTAATTGTACAGAAATATTTTTTGCTGAGAGGTCTCAGGCAAAGGACTTTTGAGTGCTTTTTGCACATCTCATGCACACAGAGTATACAGAATATATTAATGTATGGTGCGATGGCTGTGTGATACTCTGCTTGTTCAGTGAGGTGGCTGGACTCATGACAGCTCCAAACTAGAAGCAGTGGCATCTAGACGGGTGCTGAGCCTTCGCTAAGAAGTCCTGCTGAGAGATGCAGGAGAACCCACCTTGGATCCATGCAGCACTAATACAACTGCATGGCTGCTAGAACAAAGTTTCCTTGGTTTTGACTAGGGTGGAAAGAGTCTGTGCTTGCCTGGAGTGTGGGCAGACTGAGCTTGTATCAGCCTACAAAGCTTCTTGCAGCCAAACCCTAAGACAGTGATGCAGAGTCTAGGTATTTCTTTAATATGTTCTGATTCATTTCAAAAACTCTGGCCCCTGGAGCTTTTCTGAAATACTGTCTAACCAGTTGTTTCCCAGCCTGAGCGCAGTATACCATTGGCTGTCCAAGGAGCTGGTTTGTGGAACAATCTTTCCTTTAGAGTGCATTCACCTAAAAGGTGAATGTTTAAGGTACCTCGTGACTGACAGGAAATGTGAATGGCTGTCACAAGTCTCTGATCCAGAAAGCCTGATAACTTCTACACTGAAAAAATCTCCAGACTCTCTATTACTTATTCTCCAACCAGTAGCTGGTTTGCAAGACCACAAAATCTGGTACTGTTCAACAGAGTACTGATGCCTAAATAGAATGGGTCCACAAATAAGACTCTGTAATGCTACAGAAATATAAACAAAAACAGAAGATGCAGTGCACAGCACAACTAACGATGGAGTAGTTAAAGCTTGGAAAAGTGTTTATTGCTAGATGTTGTGCAATTCTCTGAAAATGTTACACATATCAACAAAGTCTCTTTATTACTGTGTTTAGTTCCTTTGCTGGCTTATTTTTAGGCACAGCTTCTGTCTACAAGATATTTCTGGGTAAACCAGGGATCGCATGGTATGTGGACCAAAGCAAATTGTGTGAATGCTGGTAAATGGAAATTGCAGTTTTGTTCAGCTTTATTGACTGTTTCTCTGCGAAAGGAAGTTCACTGTCTCTGGCTGAAGTATTAGGAATATAAAATTATGCAATAAATAGTAATTATTAATAATAAATAATATAATAATGTAGCAGCAATTATACCACTTTTGCTCTCTCCTCATTGATTTGCAAGAATAGTTGGCTTCAGCTCTTTGTATATTACGATGTTGGGTTGCAGTTATTGGCTACAAGAGGCATTAGTGCTGGACAATGTGGTGACTCTTCTTAAAATCTAATAACTTCCTCTCTAAGGGCAGCAGTTTTATTTAAAATTGGCAATGAATTCCTGTACAGCATCTTGGCTCCTATATCGCCTAATCTGTATTTTGGCATTGTTTCCATGAAGCTTAGAGCCAGGGATTTGGCATCAAAGCCTAACATGTTTCTCCTCTCACTTTTCTCCCACTGCTCCCCACCAGCTAAACTGAAAGAAGAAATAATGACATCCTACGTGTTCCACGGGAGGGAGGAAAAAGTAGCCTATGGTCGGGCTGACAGGCCTTGTGCAGTGTAGAGATTAATTCTCCCTGAGGGAAATATTTGACTTGCAAGTAGATATTGAAATCCTGTTTAAAAAACTCCTGACTTTAAAGTGTATGGGTGAAAATCAGAAACATTTATTCTGTTTTCTTTTTGGTTTTGAGTTCTTACTTGACCATAGGGGAGGACATTTCTCCCGGGAACACTTGTTTCTCTAGTGCAGAGTAAGAACTTCTTTTACCTAGTAGGTGGCTCACAATGCCTGGATTTCTCTCTCTGTTTAAGAAACAGCTAACACCACAGGGGCTCCAAGGCTCATTTCACACAAAATTATCCAGGGAAGCCAAGCCTACCTGCAGATTTACTTGGGGGTGAGAAGAAGGAGTGGCAGTACCCTAAACCAGCTGTAGGCCCTGTCTCCCTCACATTCAGAGGGTTCCCAGTGTGCAGCAGCCCAAGCAGAACACTGCCCCTGGACAACTGTTGGGCCATTGCTCACATGTGGTATGACTACAGTGTACTGAGACAGTCCTGCTCGTGACTGCACACCTACCATGTGCCACACACATCCATATTTCTGCCTGGGATTTCTTGAACTGGTTTTGATGCCTCCTCTGCATGCCCTTGCCAATGTGATACAGTCATGAGAATGCAGTGGCGCAGCCTGTAGCTTTGGACTGGGGCTGCAACGGAAGTTATCGATGTGTTGCTGTATATCGTCTAGGACTGATTTGCAGAGACTAACAAAGAGTTTGTGATTTCTTAGATTTCCTTTAGGGAGTCTGTCACAGTGTTGATATGCTAAAAATGCAGTACATTTTTGTATTTTCTCTGGATAGAAGTGACATTTTAGTGTAACTGTGCAATTATCATAAGAAGAAACAGCAAAGTGTTGTCAAAATATTGAAAACTGGTCAGAAATAAGGAAGTGTGACAAAAAAGATAAAATTGATAACAAAGGATATGATAAGGGATGAAATGCAGAAAACTGACAAGGGAAAGCCAATGTCAGGTAAATCCCTATCTGGAGTTGCTGGAGACAATGAACAGGAATTTTTTAACTACAGTAGGAACAAAAGAAATACTAATGATGGGATATAAATATTAGCAGATAGAGATTACAAAAAAGAATTCCCTGAATGTGGAAAAATAGATATTTCACAGCAATTTTTTTCTTTTCTTGATGTACTTCTATCATATGAAGATCATAGGAGGTCCTTTCAGACACTGGGTTACTGGAAGGAACACAAGGCAACATCTTTTAGTGATAATAATTTATAAACTATCAGGGTTCAGTAACTTATACCCAGAAGTTCAGAAATGACTGAGGAGATCTTCAGCTTGCTGACATTCATTTTCAATTCATCTCATAGTACCAAGGATATTCCAGCTGTACAGAGTGTGAATGGCCTGCTGATATTTAAAGAGGGCAGGTAGGATGACCCAAGTAACAGTGGCTCAATTAGCCTACCATTTATCTGAGGGGAAATAATGCTTAGACTGATATACATTTTAATCAATAAAGACTTAGAAGATGGAAATAACTTTGGATTAATGACACCAAAGAAAGCTGATCTTGTCAAATAACTGCCAACTCCTTCTTCATGAGATTCAAAGTTCAACTTTGAAAGATAACTACAGAGATAGAATCCATTTCATACAGCATTAATACTATGGGACACTAATTAAGACTAAAGCTCTTTAAAATATCACTAGATCATGTGATAAATAGATTAATAGCTAGATACTGGCCTGTATTGAAGAGAAGTTGTCCCTGGGTAATTATCTTTCAATAAGATTGTTCCTAGTGTGCTAGATAGAAGCCAGATGCAAGCCTCATTCTGCTCATCTTGGAGTAAAAAAAAGCCCTTCTAAACCCACATTTACCTACAAAGATTAGTAGAACAGTTGAGGAGATAGATAGTCATATGGAGCAATATGATCATAGGTCAGACAAAGACAATATGTTTAAAACTGCAAAATGGTGCACACTCAGGAACAAAGAAGGTGGGCCACACCTTGAGAAAGAGGGGCTGCTTCCTGGAATAGGGCAATTTTGGAGAGGGTTGGTACTCACAGTGGACAAGCTGCCTGAGCATGGCTACGGCAAAGGGGCCAAAGCAGTCCTTGGGTGCCTGCACAGGATTTGCAGGTGAGAGTAGGAAATCTGCACTTAACAGCAAAGAAAGATCAAGAAAGTGGCTTCCAGTGAACACCCAAGGAGTTCAACCAGTTTAGATTGTCAAAAAGATGACATAAAGAGACAAAGATTGCAAAGAAATCTACATACTTTCACAAGACGAAAGTACCAGGTTCAGGAAGGCTTTTTTACTCCAGTAGAGCCAAATCGGACAAAACCAAACACGGAAGCCAGGCACACTCAGATGAGAAACTAGGCACATGTTTTTGTAGGCTGAAGTTCATTAAAATACTGTCGCAAACTACTACAGGAGGTAGTAGTTTCCCATTTTTTTTATTTCATCTCATTAGGATAGAATGGGTCATCTGTTTTAATCAAGTACAGGTAATTAGGCTCAATATGGGAATAACTGGGCGAAATACGATGGCATATGGTATGCAGAAAGTCAGAGCAGATGATCTAATAATCCCTGTGGTCTTTGACTCTGTGAAGTTATGAAATCTGTCCGATCAAATTTAGTGCTAGTAAAGTGCTGACCTGCAAATCTAAGCTTGGCCCAGGAGAGTCTTTAATGTCTTTGGACCCAGGCAGATCAGCCTGCTGGTACTGCGGGCTTTGCAAGTGGATCCTGGAAATTCACTGAACTCACTGAAGTCATGGAAGGTTGAACTCAGACAAGTTTACAGTATCAGCCAACTGTGAATGGGTCTGGGGAGGCTGAAGAAGGTGGTAGGCAGCAGCAGATGTTTGCTGTTCAGCAGTGACTGTATACAGAGACAGTGGTAGGGCTGAATCTAGAAACCAGCAAAATCAATGGGAGCAGTCTCATTGGCTTAAGTTGTCTTAGGATGAGGCAGAACCAGGATTATGATATTTCCACTTATTTATGTATGAGCAATTAAAATCCAGAGGAAGTGACACAGGGTTGAATATAAATACTATATGCATGCTGTATGTGGAAGTTGATGGTTCATTCATGCTCACTCAGTGGCTGTTACCTGCTGAAAGCTCTTCTCTGAGATGTCAGACATATTAGGCTTTCAAATATTTAGCATATCAAAAACTCATAGGTTGCAATGTCATCTTGGCTGTTATCTGTGAAACAGGTCCCAGTCTTTGACTATTAAAAAGCTGGGGGAAAAATATAGAAAAACTAAAGAGAATTTAGGGTCTAACCCAAGCTAACAGGAGGCACAAACCACCAAGCCCGGACTGACACGCAGGCACCTATCCCGCTCCCCCTGATGCCACAGAGCAAACGGGCCCACAGACTGTGCTGGCAACAGGACTGTCTCCTTCCATCTGAATGATGCTCCAGCACGTGGTGTGGTGTTGAGTCAAGTTGCCCTCTCCAGTACTTGCCAGCAGCACTCCCTTCTCCTTCATTTTTCATCCCAGGAATGTATTAAAACTAATCAAAGCCGTCCCCTTTACCAGGCACCCTGTGTCTGCTCAGAAAAAAAAATGAATGAGTTAATGGTAAGACATCAGCCACTATGTTGAATTTCCTGTCTTTTGTGGTCAGCCTATCTTACGGCACCCAGACGTTATTTCTGTGCTGTACTGGAGACTGATATAGATTTGTATTTATTAATGATTTTAGTGTATGTGGGGGCTAGTCACTTTTGTGTGCAGTTTTTGTTTTTTTTTTTACTTCACATTCTGTTGTTCTTGCTGCCGCAAACACTTGTGCCTGGAGAAAAAAAGAATTAAAATGGGGGAGAAAAATGGATCGGCTTCTATCAATTGGCCTGTTCAGCAAAGAAGGAATAGATTTTACTCTAATCTGTACCATTAGCATAACAAGAGAAATGCTGGAGCAGTTGTTAATAACAGCAAAGAGGTTGTTTAAGTCAAGCATGTGTTTCAGCTCCACGGGCTGATTAATCTTGTCACCATTTTTTTTTTTTTGTTCAGAAAACTTTTCACTGGAGGCAGAGGGGAAGGGAGGGGGAGGGAAAAAAAAAGCCAAAAAAAAAAAAACAGCAGAATAGCC
>VZSC01016337.1:45272-58343 GCA_013398225.1 Steatornis caripensis
AAAAAAAAAAAAAAGGCAGCAGAATAGCCACGTCCCCGCCTTCAAACCTGTCTCTGTGTCTACCCTTACTTCTGCCTGGATTAGTCGACATAAAGCTGTTTTCTACAGCCAGGGCCCTCAATGACAAGTTAAATTCAGACAGATTGTGAGGAGTGGAGAACATGGGCCTGAGAAAAGGGACCCGGCTCCCGCCCTGACCCCGCTTTGTTCCCCCGCTGTGGTCACCTGCCACCCCGCACAAAGGCCCGCGCCGCCGCCGCCGCCGTTGCGGCCGCCGTGCCGCCCTGACCTGCCTCGGCCCCATTGGCTGCCGCCCCGCTGTTGCCGGGGAAGGAAGGCCGCGGAAGGCCAGGAAAGGCCAGAGGAGGCTGGCGGAGGCCAGGAAGGTCGGGGGAGTCCAGGGGGACTGGATCCCAGCAAACACAGCAAGCCAGGTGGCCCAGCCGCCGGGCACTGGCGCAGCGTGGTTGGGTGGAGGCCATGAGCTGGCACCTCATGGGCCATGGGGTGGAGGTCGCTCATGGCCTCGAGGCCTGGGGCAAGCGCCTGGGCAGTGGGCTGCTGCCGACGTCGAGTGGACCATCTCCCGGGTGGACCATCTCCCGCTGTGTGCGATCTCCTCCTCCAGTAACCCCTTCCCGATCAAAGTACAGGCCTCCCCTGCCTCTGCTTCGCTTTATTTTAATCTCTGTTTTGCATGGTGAGAGCCGTAGCTGCTTGGCTAAATTAAAAACAAACAAACAGTGGGCGAGTGAGAGCAGCGCCCAGCTCATGCTTGCTATCAAAACCTACCTGCACATAGCAGAAGTTTTTTCTACTTTGCAAACGGATCTGCTGACAATAATGCTGGAGGGAGGAGAAGAGACAACAGATCCTAGTCTAAATACTCTGCTCACCCATAATAAAGGAATTTTGTCCGTACTTGTTCCCACTGCTGAAACAAACAGGGAAAAAAATATCACTGCTTGTTTGCAATATTTCCTGATTCAGGAAAACATTTATACACATGCTTGTCTGTAAACGTGCCAGTGCTGCTTTTCATTCAGGGAGGCTGCTGGCAGGCCTGAAGTTAGTTCTGGTTTATAACGCTGGTGAGGCTTGGGCTCCTTGTCACAGTCGGAGGGGCAGGGTGCGCCCGTCACCTGTCGCAGGAGCCCTTCACTGACTTCAGCCAGACCACGAGCAGAGGGGAGTCAAAGCGAAGAGAAAAAGTCCCTATGATTGGCCTGAAATAGGAAAAAAATACCCAGTGAGGCTTGTTGAAACAACATTATGCCATTAGTGTGCAAATCTCTTTCTGTCAAAAGCAGTGCTTTCGTGCCTCCTTACACCACACTTGGGATTTGCTGTATGTTACTGAAGATCTCAGGAAGATCATGGTATATTTCATAGTAGGTCTTACCTTGGTTCACCTTGTTACAGGGAATAATAAACACACAACTGCTCCTGCAAAAAAAGCTGTCTGTAAAGGACCCTGTACCTTAATGGAAATAGCAAAGGATATGGCAGGTTTGCAGCAGTTGAGCTTCCACAACCAGCCTGGGATGAATCCATGCCTTGAAATGTGTCGTTCAGAGCATTTGTATACTGTGATCCTGCTCAGTGATTCTGTCACAAGTCATGTTATCTGGCTGCTAGGATAACTTTGTTACTTTCCATCTATGGATATTAAATGTTTTATAAAATGGGTCATACACACTTTGTACCTATGGATTCCTTCACATGTACACGCTCTCTTCCTTTGGTTTTTTTTTTTTTAAGAGATAATTGATTTCTCCCTGCAAATACGCCTGTGCAGATTTTGCAGCCATAGTGAAGACCAGATGTTGTAAGTACAGAGGTTCAGCTCTAGGTACTTTCTTTGCTTCCCCAAGCTCATCCTGTCTTAATGACAGAAAAGCTGCAAGTGAGTCACCCAGCTACAGTTTTCCTTCTGTTTTCTGTTGCCTCTGGAAAAAGAATTCCAGAGTGCAGAGAGGAGCTCAATCTTGGATTCAGCAATGTATTTTTAATGGTCTTAACCAACAGCAGATCGGCAGACCTGTTACCTAACATCATACCTGGCTTAGCCTGTAAAGTGCGTTACTCTCCGTAGCCTTTTATGTGCACAAAGAGAATGTAAAGCCATTTAAAATCAGACTTCCTCGTTTAAATTTATGATAACAATGAAAATAGACTTTAAATAACTAGCAAAAGTGTGAAGGCAAGATGAGTAGTATGTCTGTACAGTACTTGTTCTTTACGTTCCCTCCATGCTGGTACTTATTATTGGCATTATTAGATCAGACAGGGTAAAAACACAGTTGAAATAACACGAGTCTCCACTTAAAATAGGAATCACAGAGATACAACAGAATTTCCCCCTTCCTCAGAAGTCTTCCTTCCCTGGAAAATGTTGTGTAGGTGACACCAAATACAGTACAAATGAGGCTAACAGGGGAAAAGTAGCCAAATGTAGTCTTGTAAATGCTGCCCTGATAATTGCTTTGTTGCCCCACGCTGTATTGCACTGCCTGACAGTTCCTCAGGACTGGGCGGAAAGAGAGATGAGGATTTTGGGGTGGCTTAGTTTTAAAAGCCTTCTTCACAGGTTCCATGGTTGTTTTTTTCCCCACTGTCTCTCCAGTACTTTGATCTGCTCTAAGATGGATTTTAAAAATCAACTAGTTATCATTATTGCTTCCAGAGTCAACCACCTTGCTTAATTTAACTATTACAAAATTGTGAAAGTATCTTTGAGGGGATTTAGATATGATTCCATATGTAACAAGTAGCCCCAAATTAACGAAAAGTTAAAAAGAAGAGGAAAAAAAGAGGATAAAAGGCGTATGAATGCATTTGGGGAGATAAAACATCACTCCTGTCCTATGTGTTTTAGGGAGAGATACTTAGAATTCTTACAAAGATGTAGAAATTACCATAAACACAGCTGTAAGTGATAACTATATTATTTGAAAGTCCACACTGTTACAAATGATCTGGGGGGAATGGCAGTGGCACATACACGAGAGATGCGATGTCTGTATTAATTGCACCGATTCTCTATCGAAGATTTATGCGAACAGAACTGACTTAAAAATCCAACCGCTAGGAACCTGGCCATCTTTTAAGTGGGTTTTGGTCAGAAGGTACATAAGGGCAATAACTTTACAGAATTGTAAACATGGTTTTACCAGTAACATCTGTTGCGCTTTCTTTCTCCTTGCCCCATAGTGGGCTATTCTGAGCTGACACCAAGGATATTGTCGTGAGTTAAAAGTGGCTCTCTGGAGACAGGACCATTCTGCGCTTACAGTCTCTTACTCTAAAAGTTCCCAGGAGAAGCGCTTGACACACTAACTGTTTGACAGAAGGACAAGGCAAGATGACAGCTTGGGACGCCTATGTCCATCAGAAGTCTCAGTCTGTATCCCACTAGCAGAGGGTATTTAAAGATCAGACACATAAATAATAGCATTCACACACATTTGGTTACAATGCTTAATAGCCGTATCAGGAATCAGGAGAAAAAACAATGCATCCTTTATAGTATTTCTAAAGGAATTAAAACTGCTGGTTAGGACATATTTTGCTTTTTGTCTTTTTGTTTGTTTGTTTTTCAACCTCGAGTTTACTTAATGCCAAACTGTCATTATTTTAAAAGCGAAAAAAGACCCAACAAAAAAAATGTTTCACTTTCCCATCCATTGCAAGCCCGGAAGGTTTTCCTTCCAAAAATGGTCCAGCATATTTCTTTTTATTTTAATGGTTTGATGCATAGGAAAAGGGTTAACTACATAACTCAATCACACAATATCTTAGATTACAGATAGCCTGCAAGAAAAGGTTTTGCAGCGTGGTAATAACTACCACTGCATCGTGGGAACAGGCTGTGGCAGACAATGATGGAATTGACAATGGTGCATACAAAGGCCACCTTTGGGAGAAACCATATCTCACAGCATGCTGGGAAAAGTGAGAAATAGTAGCAGATGCTGTCAGGACTATAAGCAACAGATGCCTCCTGGCCAGCGTTCAGCCAGTACAACCAGATCACACCATTCATAAGCAGGGAACATTTTTTTTCTGCCTCTCTTTGTAGGAGGGAGGTAGCAAATACAAATATTGCAGAGGAATTAAAAACAGCAGATGGTGGCAGCAGGATTTGATGAGATCAGGGTCAGGTATGGGTATACATTTGGTAGTGGCATTAATCATCCTTTCCCTTTGGGAACTGAAAGTTCAGGCCACTAACACAGCATTAAATTGACCACCTTCAGGTTGTGTTTTACTTACCCAGTCACCCTCAATACCCCCTTGTCATCCTCCCCCCACTTCAACAGCATGGCCGCATAGCTCTCCCGTGCAAGGCTCTGGTAGATTTAAAAGAGTTTAAAAGAACATATGTTCAATATTTGGTTAATTCAATTTGTGCTTAAATCATTAATAAGCCAGCCAATCCCGAACAGGAAACGTTAAAAGCCTCCTATTAAACTCACTGCATTATCTCTCTCTTTCTGGTGCCAAGCTGGTTGTTTTCACCTACAAATGCTCTCTGTTTATTATCGGCTTGAATATATTTGGTCACCTTTCATCTTCCATCTATTGCTGAGACATTTAGCTTATAGCCCCCATCGTAAGAGCTCTAAAGGAAATGGGGAGGTAAATAATACAACTCCCTTGGAAAAACAAAGTTGGAAGTGTAAATGAGCTTTCTTGCATGTGTTGCTCAGTGCGTTGGGTTCAATACAGTCAGATCATTAAAGGAATGTAAATGAACAGTTCATTTCAAAAAGTGACACAGATTCCTTTTCAGAAGCTTGTTGCAGATTTTAGTTTTATTTTAAGAGTGGTTTGAACTTGTTACAGGTCTCTGTGTGAGGACTTGTCAAATCTCTGAGATAATTTTTCGAAAACAAAATATATTTTCTCCCAGTCAGTGCTCTATTACTGGACTGTTGAGTAAACAGGATGATGATGAAGGCATAATGATTCTTCTGCTAGGATTGTGGGTTTATTTGGCAATTAGGAGAACACAGTCCAGTAATTAGACGATCTGCGTTCTAGCATTGTCTGTGATGTTGGTTTCCTCACCTTAGGTAGACAATATTTTTTCCACTTCTTGGTTTTCTCTGTTGTGAGACAGAGATTTTCATTATACATCAAAGGAGTAGTGTGGATGCTTAAACAAATTATTCTTCATTTGCCCAGTGAGTTTGTGGAGTCTGAAAAACATGCCCAGTAGGCACGTTGTGTCCAATGCCAAAGCCTGACAGTTTGGTGGTTGTAATCTGAAACTTCGGCACATAAAATGTAGGTTCTGAAATGCAACGTGCAGCAGAGGTTAAGAGCTGACTTCTCTTTATTGAGTTTATTTTTTGAAACTCTGGTCCTAGGCTTGCACAGGGTGTTCTGGGAAGACACCCAGCATTGCCCCAGCACCCTGACTTTCCAGGCCAGTGGACCTTTTGGCCACCCAAAGCACTGATTGTCTAGAAATGTAACAGGGAATCTGGCAACCGGTTGTGGGTCACATCAGTTA
The DNA here is from genome assembly GCA_013398225.1 of Steatornis caripensis. NCBI lineage: Eukaryota > Metazoa > Chordata > Aves > Caprimulgiformes > Steatornithidae > Steatornis > Steatornis caripensis. The sequence goes on from VZSC01016337.1 coordinate 50,794, forward strand.
CTCCAAACAAACCACTAGATTTTACTTTATATTATTTTGTAGATATTTGCTATGTGGATGATAAACTTCTACATCCTCATTAGAGGTTTTTCTTGTAATTCTTACTCTCAAATTCATCTTAATTGTCAGTGAGTTAGGATTTGGAGCATATTGTGTCCATATGCTGGGGATAAACTGGAGATTAGGGAGGCACTATTTAATTTATTAATCTGTCTGTGGCATAAATATGCTGGGATGAGCAAGAATGAAGAAGATATTCTGTGGGCAGCAGGGGAAGAAAATATTTCCAGTCTCCTCTGTGTAAGTTTTCCTTCTCCCAGACTGCTATCTTCGGCATCATCAGATTCATTTGCCTCAGGTTCTATGGCTTGATCCTTCTCCTACCAAAGCCAGGTGACTCATTGCTACTGAAATGGTAAGATGACTGGGCTTTCATTATTCAGTATATTCTTCTGTTGAAATTATTCAAAAGAAAGGGGGGAAATTTGTGTGTTCAATGGCAGGTTGTACTGGAGATGACAGATGTTAATTCCTACTTACTTCTGCACACAGAGTGCAAGAAAAAAGGAGTTCTCTCAATTAAAAGGCAGCGGATGTAAAATGAATGGAATGGCGTGATTATGCTAAGTTGCTTCACAGAACTCTGAGCCAAGTGGGACAACTAGATAATTTAATTTGACCTTTTTATCGGAAATGATTACATTTTTCCCAGTTACCTCCCTCTCAAGCCTGGTTGAATGCCTAAAGCATAGCTTGTGCTTGGCTGATACACATGTGATTGTCTGATGAAACTCACAGCTTTGGGCTATTGATAAATAAAATAAAGAAAAAGCAGTAGATGTCTGTATGGACAAAAATACTACCCACATGAACGCTATCTGGTCTTTGATTATGAATTATAAGGCTCTTCTGGGACATTAACATTCAAGGTATCTACAGTTACAAAACTGTGGGCTTTTTGAGGCATTTTATTATTCTTTTGAAGGCTCTGGCATTAGCCAATGTATTTACAATACTGGCAAAATTATGACAGCGAAATATTTATTCTGTTACTGCTCTGATAGCCTGCTCAACTGAGAAGGTATGGCAAACCTCTACTGGATCTTGTTGGATGATACGTTTGTATTAAAATCTGGGCAAGAACTCAATTTACAGCTACCAGCAGCTAAATGCCTACAGACAAGCATAATCAAAGAAAGAGAATGCTTTTACTAGTCAGATATGGTTCCTCTGACTGAAAGAAATCAAGCAACCATATTGGCTCTGACTTTTTTTTGAAGTCTTGAAATGCACATGGTTTTGTCTTACAAAATGCCAGATGAAAGTGAATTTTTGTGGAGTCCAAACCAGACCTTTCCCTTCCAGAGGTCTGGATAACAAAGTAAACTGACCCCTGAACTGGACACTACAGATCCCTGTAAATATGAACTCGAATGATGATGTTTTGGAATCCATGTTTAGTTATGGAGCCAGCTATTCAGATGCGGGAAAAAATTGTCCCTGAAACTGAGCAATCCTGAGCTTTGAGGTAGTGAAATCTTGCAGACAGGGTGACAGAATTGTTCTCCTGAAATATCTTTGTTGTAATAAAATGTCATACGTAAATATGTTGACTAAATTATTCTATTCCATGGTACTCTTTGACACGCTAAGACAGTCAGTATATATATTAAGTACATTCTACCTGATCCTTGAAAATACATGTTCTGAGGACTGGCAGCAAAGAAATTTCCAAGCAGAGAAGGCAGACCCATGACCAGGGTGGTGCCCAGGTGAGCATTGCAGTGTGGAGGAAGAGCTGAGCGCAGGCACAGATGTGGGCCAAGCAAGACATGTCCATGGTCCAGCGGAGATACGGGAATGCAGCTTTGGAGACTTTGGAGCAACTTGGACTGCAGCACTCCGTGACTCTGGCAGAGTACAATCCTGCCTGATCCCACAGTCCTGCACATGTTGAGATATGGGTACCTAGAGTTAGCTCCTCAAAAATCTGGCCTGACTTTCAGAACACTGACCTCCCTTTTAACTTGTATGGGGGCTACCAAAAGCTTTTTAGAGTCTCTGGAGATCAGACCTTTGACTGAAATTTCAGCAGCTGGATGGAGCTCCGATCTCCCACATCTGCCTCAGAGAATCATCGAGATCCATTCTTTTAATTTCCAAATTGTAAAGAAAAAGACTCGTTTGGGAATGTATATTTTATTACTAGCCAGTTGTGTGTGGTCAACACAGTTGTCTTTCACTGCACTTTCGACAAAGTTCAAAATCCCTGTGATGGCTAGTGAAAGCAAAAAATCAAAAAATAGATCTTTCGAAGTATAATCAAGCTTGTATATTTGTTTTCCTGCTAGGTTTGGGATAAATCTTTCTACCCAATAGGAAGTTCTTTTGTTTTAACTTTCTGTCTCAAGGAGCCAATCGTCAAACTTCCCCCAGTGCCTGCAAGTTCAGCTGTCATTAGTCTTTTCTTCTGAAATGACTAATTTCCATCACTCCATGTCATCCATGAATGGGAAAGTAATCAGCACCATTTAGAGAGAAAAACCACTTGAGCTGCAGGATCCTTTTCTCTCTGTCGGCTGATTGTGATTTCATATCTTTTATGTAAAGCAGACTTTCAGAGCTGTTACCTATTTAAGGAATTTTTCAATTAACATTTTTTTTCTTCAGGAATGACCAGGGCCTTTCGATTCCACCACAAAGGATTGGCTTACTTTTCATATAACACTGTGCTCAGCTCAGTTCCTTCATCCTGAAGGTCTTTTATTTGGCAGTGATAATTTAGTTTAAACCCTCACCAATCAATAGCTGATCAATGCACAGCAGGAGAGGGTTTCTATTGAAAACCCATTACACTTCAAGGGACAAAAAATTTCTCATTTGAACAAAAAGTGCTCCAACCTTATTCAAAATCTGTCTAATTGGCTCCTGGTTAAAAACAAAAATAAGCCTAAAAGGGAAGAAAGTTCTGTATGAACATTAAGGAGAGACGGAGGTGTAGGGCTGGTCCTGAAAGGTAATGAGAACTTGAAGTTTTTGAAGAACTGAGTCTTTCAGGACTTGCCAAGGTTGGGCTCTAATGTTAAAGTGCATTTTATGAAGAAGATTGTATTTATTTGCAAGCGTTTTCATTAGGATTGATTTTCCTTGAGTGTGAAGTATATTATTTCCAAACAATAAATCCTTCAAAGTGTGCGGTTTTTCTGCCTTCACAGGATGGGGTAAAATCAAATCCCAAACAACACACATAATCCATTATTTACCCATCTGTTACCTGGCTGTTCTGCTAACCAGGGAATATCATAGTCACAGGGTGTAAGTATTGTAAAGCTGGCCTCAACACTAATCGTGTTACAGAGGGTTGTGCTTTCCCGCAGAATGATCCTCAGCTTTCACCTGCGCTGTGAGCCTGATCTGATGCAACTGGCATTGTGGGGAGCTTTGTCATTGATTTCTCTCTCCAGACAAGATTGCAGGACTACACTGATAGGGTCTCACAACCGCTTCTAGGGCTGCTCTGCAAAGTGCCTATTGCAAACTCCTGTTTTGGCAGGTGCTGGCTGGATCCTGGTCTGATTTCCCACAGTTTTATCTCCATTTCACTTCTGCTCCTTCTTCTGCTGCTTCTCTTCACTGTCTCAAGTGGATGAAGTGAGAGAGAGCTGTCTCCTCCACAGCTGCAAGATCATGGGCTCCTGGCAAAGCAAATATCTGTATCCATGTCCCAGCTGAGTCACTGCTGCCACTGAGCAGTAGTGGCTGCCTGGTGGCCTCAGAAGGACCAAAAGCACCATGAGTGCACCTGTGCAGCTGGGGCCCCAAGGAAGCCTTCTGCTGAGTGCCACTTCTCCAAGCCATACAGGGATCTCCTATTCTCCTGCTCCACTTCTCCAAGCCATGCAGGGATCTCCTATTCTCCAGCTCCAGGACAACCTGTGCCCCAAGTCACCTCACTAGGGAAGAAGGGACAGTCATGGGCTTCTCAGAAGTGGGGGGAAAATTGGGCTTCTCCATGTGATCTGCAGGGAGAAGGAAACACCTTGATTGTCCATCCTAAACCCCACTGAGCAGCAGATACTCAGGCTCTAGGTTTGCTTTGTCCAACCAGATTAACCCAGAGCCCCCACAGAGTGCTGGCACCACCTTTGACCACTCATGGTGTGGGTGTTCTGATGTGGGAGACTCTGTGTCTGTGAACAGAGCTTTCCTCCCACCTCCCCTTCTGCCCACCACCCATCCTGCCTGTTACTATTTTGCCTGGCCTTTCCCCTGCTGCCTCTTGCCAGAGGTGAAATCCAGCCCTAAGCAGCAGGTACAGCACAGGGTCCTCGTGCTGCTTAATTCCTCCTTAATCTCCACGTGCAGGAGTGGCACTCTGTCAGCCACGTAGGTCTTTGTACGGGCCTTCTGCACTGAGTTGTTGGTTTTTTCTGTCCCATCCCCCTTAGACATCAACACATGAAACAACTTCCTGGGTGCCTGTGATTTAACACAGTGAGATAATCCAAACAGTGACACGGACACCTGGTTAGCAACTCATATCCCTCCCTCACAACACACTGTTTCCTAGTCTGTGGTTGTTTCAAACAGCAGAGAAAGAAAGAATGTCCACACTGGAGCTGTCATATTCTTGCATGAAGGTGGAGTTGAAAAAGTTACCCATGGAAAACCATTGTTCCAATTCTTATGCTAGATGTTTTTATTTTCAAAGCTTTCACCGAAGATGGTGAAAACCCCAAATCACTGCCAGAACAGTCTGACTTTGTAAGATTCTTCTCTTTCATCAAATGAAATTTTTTATGAGGAATTAAAAAAAACCCCAATGCTTCAGCTGAAAACTTTGTTAAAATTTTTGGTAGAGAAAAAGAATATCTGAAAAATACCCTAGGGAATTGGGCAAGAATGTATCCACCGAAAATTCTGTATAACAAAATCAGTTTTGATTTGCATTTCTATTTAGTAAAATAATTTTCCTGAGTCAGTTCTGCTTGAGAAATGTAAAGAAGATAGATTAAATTTTAGAAACTAGAAGTGGAAAAGAACTTTTACATCATTTTGTTCTCTGTGTGGAAGACAAAGGATTTTTCCTCTTCCTACCGTGTGTCTTCCTACAGTATGCTGTGTCCAGACCAGGACATTTTTTCACCAAAATAATTATGGAAGTTAAAAAAAAAAGAAAATCTTTATGAGTGTTACCAATTTCACTTTGGTTAATGAAATAGTAAAGGGAGCTAAGGCACTCTGCAGTGTTAAAAATACTCCAGGAAAGTGAAGGTATTTAGGTTGGTTTATTTAATTTAATTTCAATTAATCTCTGTTTCTCTGAAATTTTTAATTTTCTATGTCTACTGAAGATTGCCTACGAAGATCACCTCTGTGGCAATCCCGGGATGTTTTTGTGAGTGGGCTACTGCAAAGGGACTCTAAACTTAAACAAACCTTTAAACGGGAATGGATGCAATGACCAGTACATTTCCTGCAGATTTTTTTTTTTTTCCTCATGGAAATCTGTGTAGATGACTGGAAAATCTTTTTTAAAGAAATGAGCACAGAATGAATTGTTAGAATATAAGCATGATGCGGCAGGGATTCACTGGAGAAAACCCAGCTCCCCTGTACGATACAGCACACAGCTGCGCACCACGGACACAAGCAGGTTTCTGGCTGTCCTGTTTCCCCTCCTCGGCATTGTTTGGGATTTTTTGTCAGACCACCTTCCTCTAAAGCTGCCTCCCCTGGGACAGGGGCTCTTGGCTGCCTTTGAGAGGTGACCTGTCCTGCCGCCAGTCGCGGCTCTGCAGCCCCGCAGCAGCCTCCCGCACAGCCCCAAGCCTGCTGCCCAGCCCGCACTGCTGCTAGAGGGAAGTTATGGCAGCAATGGCTAGTCGAATGTGAAAAAAAGCACCTCAAACTCCAAAAAGCCAGAAAAACATCTTCTTATTCATTCAGGACGTGCTTATTTGCTGCTTTACTTAGGGGAAGTTATACAAGTAGCCACATCGCCGTAAGTGGGTCGCTGTGGTGGGCAGGAGTGTCTTGCATGGGAGGGTTTGCAGAAACCAAATCTTGGGTGTGGTCTCGGTTATACTGGTTTAACTCCAGGGTAACACTATGCCAGTACTTAATTTGATTTGGTTTTAATTAACAATAGACATGAAATACTTCTGCTCTAAATTCAAGTGTATGCCATGTACGTAAGCACAGCCACTCCCTTCCCAAATACTGTAAATAATTCGGGTTTTTTTCTGAAATTCTTAGTGAGTTACTCGCCTCTCTGCACTCATTTTAGTGAGGATCTGTCCTGTTCCATTGGCAGAAGTTTACCTTTTGCTGATGTGAAAGGTGAGGCCCTGCAGATCCCATACGGAAAGGCTCTTGTAATCCACGTTCTCTGAAGCTACCGATAAGCCCTAGCTGTGAGACCCACACCAGACTCACCACCCAGAACTGAACTTCCTTTGTGCCGCAGAGTGCAGTTCAGACTGCCTCCCCTAGTTTGGCCTGATACAGAGAGGGACTTAGGCTTCTCAGCGTACAGTTAATACCCCAGCTTTCATTTCAGAAGCATGTTCTTCAAAAGCATCCCTAAAACATCGTCAGACAGACGTTGGGTAAAATGAGGAAGCATGGGAAATCTCAGAAGGGATGCTGTTTTCAGACTTCCAGATGCACCCACAGATCCTCTTGGAGGATATGGATCCAAATAACAGTGGTATAATAATAACAGCAATAGAAATAACAGTCGTGTATGATGCCTACTTTTCAGTAATGTGCTCAGGAAATCGCACTCTAACGCTGGTCCTTGAGCAGCTTTTGCAGGAAGTGAAGCTTCGCAGGCTGTCATTTTAGCACTCTCAGTCTTCCATGCCACTTCCTTGCCCATTAGCCAAGATTTATTTTGTGAGTAGATGTTTTGCTTTCTTTTACAGAAGAATTGGGTGCCCTCATTTCTTCATTTCAGTTTTCTGATTTAGCAGTAATCTGGTAAAGCTGCTGACATTTCTAGGAATGTAATCTTCCATATTGGTATAAAAAGGTGACTATCAACTTTGTTCTTAGTTTTCTATAAGCTGAAAAAATTCCCAGGGGATTAGCGTAAGCATCTGCAATGACAATTAATAAGTAGATAAACAAGCATAAGGAAGAACATTTATTTTGACAAGACAAAGTTTTGGCACTTTTACCCATTGCTCCCTAATCCCTCACACTGAGCACCGACTTCAGCAGGCTCCTGGGACAAGGTACTATTCAAGAAGGCGAACCAAAAGCCGACTTGCTTTAGCCCTGAGTAGTTAGAAGCCAAAAAGATGCATTGTGCTAGTAGTCCTTTCATAACCCCTGCCTCTTTAATGATAGCCATTTCTCCTTATTGAACCCTTTCTACTCCTTTTCTTCTCTGTTCCTCTCTCCTCCTTTTAAGGCTCCTTTGAGCAAGTGCTGTGCCTCTTGTTTTTCTTTTCCTTTGCCTGCTTCCTCCCTCTTATTTGTTTAAACCATTCCCTTGTTCATCTTGCTCTCATTTTCTTTCTGCCTCTCCCCCCCCCCCCCCC
>VZSC01016337.1:58465-83561 GCA_013398225.1 Steatornis caripensis
CCCCCCCCCCCCCCCCCTTCAGCGTTATTCTCTGTTGTTTTTTTCTGTGTGGGTGTGAGCACATTCTCCTGCCTTATCAGCTCTCTGTCCCTGTCTCTACAACATCTGAGTGGATGCTGGAATGATCTTTAGCCAGAATCTCCCTAGGGGTCTCAGTCCCAGGCTCCAGAGCTTCTGAAATGAGATGGAAAAAGAGAGACACCCTGGCAGCAGCTTGTCCCTAATGGCCAGATGGCCGGCACTCACATTAATACAATATCAGGCATTGCTGTAGTTCTGCCTTGGAAACTGCTTGCCTGTGCTGGCATCTTCTCACACTCCTCTGACAGCCATGCCAGTCCCAGCACCCTCTTGGGAAAAGAAATGGAAATGACCACATAAATACTTTGAATTCAAGTCACTGTGCAGCAAGAATCATCTAATATTTTCATGCGTGAATGTTTACGTTATCCCCTCCCCCTGCACGCTCCCCCCTCTGTCCCCCTCCACTTCCATTATACATTGTCCCTTCCTGTATGTTCTGCTGATATTGAATTCAGCTCCCTTGCAGCCTGGGACTGATGTTTTTGAATTTACCCTAGCTTTCATGTGTACATCCTTTCACACTGTGCTTTGTCGGGTGGGAGACCAGAAAGCAATTGCACATGTCAGGACTGGAAGCAGCCAACTATCTACAAAGGAACAATCGGTTGTTAATGTTTGGCTATGGTTAGATGGAGGAACACGCAGGCAGTGCCTTTTTTTTTTTCCTTCTGCTTTTTTTTTTTCATGACCTTGTAATACCATGGGGCTTTGCTTTGTGTCGTGCCATTCCCAGAAAAATACGGATGTGAAACAGAACGTTTTGTGGCCGATGGCAGGATCAGAGGAGGCAGAGGTGGAAAAAAGCTGCCGAGTGCATCTTGCGCTCACAATCACTCTTCCTTCTCTCACTGGGAGTGCATTATTCAGCCTACCTCCGTTGCCAGAGCTGCCCCTCTGGGTCTAGCTTCCCCAAAACTGTGCTGCGCACAGTGCAGTGTGAGCAAGGGCTGCCTGTAGGGCTGTTCTTCCTGGCCTCCAACAGGGTACGATGTGCTTCAGCTTTGGCTGTTGTGAGCTCAGACTTGGCCTGCTGTAGAGAAAGACGTGCTTGGTGTCATTTGAACGTCCAAGCTGCAGTTGCTCACCCAGGTGTGTCTGCTTGTCTGCGCGCAGCAAGTTCCAGCCCACGCGCCAAAGGGGAAGAGTTACGTGCCTGCTTGGGAACATCATCTCCTCCTGTGGTTCCTAGAGCTTCCCGTGCTGGGATGGGTGGGCAGCCTGAGGATGTAGAAGCACCTAACGCCTCTGTGCAGCATCAAAGCATAAGCCACAGAGCAGAGAGGTGAAATGTGAGACACATTTTTATTCTTTCAGATGAACCGTGTGTGGGCTCCCTCACTCCAGGCCAGGCCTGCTGGAACGGCTCAGGTGGACATCCCCGTGCTGGTGGGAATAGGGGCACCACCCAGTGTTGTGCGGGCAGCTTTGTTTGCTTTTTAACGTCTGCTTGTCTCTTCCTTGTCTGTCTCCCTTACAGCTTTCTAATCTTTCCTGGTTTTCTTTTACTTGGAGTGGAAAGGGGAGGGAGACTTAATCCTATACCACTTCCTTTTTTTTTGGGTAGGCTAACCCTTGCTTGTTTGGGATCTGACCCTGTTCCTGTTGAAGTAAATCCCAAAACTCCCGTCAAGTTCAATGAAAACAAGTGGGAGCTTTTAAATAGTTACTATTATTAATTACATAACGATGATACTAGTTACTACTGCTGTGACTACTATGTCTACTACAACTAGTAATATTACTAGTATTGCGATTACAACTAATAATATGAATTATTACCTATTTGTTTTTTTTTTCCTTTGGAGCACTTTGTAGAGGCTGGGAGCAACATATGCAGCTTAAAGGATTTCCAATTTCTGGCTGAAAAGACAGAAATTATTTAGGTGGGAACCTTTTGGCAGGAAATTACCTCTTAGGCTAAAAGAGGCAACAGCATTTAGTTGAGTTTACATCTAGGAAGTGAACAATGGCTGGAGTTAAAAAAGAAGGGGACTGAAACAAATAGACCTTGGCGGATCTGGCTCAACTTTGTCAGAGACGTTTTAGAGCCTCTCAAGCAGCTCGGATGCTGCAGATCTAACCAGACAGTGCTACCTTTAGACTTAGGGAGACATAATGAGAGAGGAGAACAGGTGGCCTGGCCCTTTATGGACAGAGGGTTAGTAAATATTTGTCAGCAAACAAGGTTGGCATTAGCGCACAAGTCTGAGCGGGGCTTCATTAAACACAGTTTCTGCTTCAGATCATGAATTCATTTTAATTACGTGTCCACTGGTCAGCGCGAAGTGGGGGGACACGGTGAGATGAATGGGACGCCTGGAGATGAGGGGCGCATGCGGGGATGCCCCGCACGCGGCAGCCGGAAGGGTGCCCTCCGTGCACCCAGCCCACGTGCCCCCTCTCCTCCCTCTTCCTCTCACCCGAGCGGTAACGAATTTTGCACAGGACATTTCCTCTGGGATTAAATAATGCCTGGCTGAGGTTAATAGCACTTGGCTGTGCTTCATGTCAGCAGCTCCACCTAGCTGGTCATTAATCCATGGCCTCAGGGGAAGTCCTGTGCTTCAATTATCGTTGGATTAATGAGATTAGATCTAGTCTGTACCACTCAACAGTTAATTTCCTCGTTTGAATGTTTAAAATTGTGGGAGTGGTGGGGAAAAATTTTATGCTCCTAATAAAAAAAGCTCTCGTCTCCTTTACATAAACTACGTCACGGGCTTTCTTTTGATTGAGGCAGCACTCCTGAAGAGACAGCCGGTACTGAGGGAATCGGTAAGTGCAGGAAGGTTAAGGTCTGTGTTAGAAACAGAAATTGCACTAACCATGGCTGTCACGTTAGAGTTAGTGCAAAGGACTGACAGTGAGTTCCACTTAAACACCAATCAATATTAATGGCAATGGAGAGAACAGCTTCTGGCCTGAGCGGTGTGTGAAGCAGTCCTCGTGCATATTTATTAGGACATAAGTACGTAGTATGGGATCCTCTTCTGCTGATCTAATCTGGTTATATTATCCAAGACAGCTAAATATATAGATAATAAAAGCATATGCTGACATATCATTAGCTTGAACAGTTAATATACAACTTAATTTTCCTCTGTGGTGGGAGACAATCTTGATTCATCTGTTATCGTTTCTGTCTCTGGATTGCTAAGCTTGTACGTCTTTTGTTCTTGTATTTTCTCCATGTATAAGAAAGGTTTTGTCTTAATCTCTAATGCTAAAATATGTGCACCTTTGCGTATGTGTATCCTGAAACCACTTGGATCGCTCTTCTGTCCATGCTGGCGTCTGCGTTCACATTTCTCTCCCGACAATTAAAAGTGGCATTGCTGCCCACCTTTCCTTCCTCTGTGCTACTGCATGCTGCCGAGGCTGCTGCTGTTCCCCTTCCCACACCCTGGACTTGCCCTTCTGTCATCCGGCCTTGGCTGCTGGTGGGCATGGGCAGGAGATGCTCCCTGGACTCTGGGGTGCTGTGCAACACTACGCGCTGATCCCCTACTTTCCCTAGAAAGAATGGGGAAGCTCACTGATTTCCTTAAACTTCTGACGTGTTCTCAGGCAAAACTGAAATAACTGTGAGTGTTTTGTGAGAAGAAACACGATACAGACCCATTTTTTTTTTCAAAAGCCTAACTAAAGACAAAGATATCCGGACTACAAATCAAAATTAGAAACTTCTGCCTTCTTCCCCAAGGCCCTCCCTCCCCAGGCCGGTGGGGGCATAAGATCAAGTCCTGTGGGACAGGGGAGGGGATGAAGCTGGGCTTCCCATTTTCTAGGGGACTGTCCTGGCCCAAGAAGAGCACATCAGGAGGCCAGTGGGGCTGCTGACACTTGTCCTCCAGTTGTGTTTAAAGGGTAAGAGGGTCCTGTTCGGTCCTTGGAAATAAAGCGTGGAGGCATTGCCCTTCAGAAGGGGAGCCAGGGTGGTAGGTGAGCATGTGGTTTGTACAGTCCTCTGCAGGGTGGTCAGAGATTTAAGATACACTTGCATTTCCCCAGCTTTCCACTAGCTGCTCTATAAGGCTGCCACAGCATAAACTGCTTTTGACACCAGTGGGCAAAAAGTGTGCAAATTGCCTGGAGCACAGAGAGGCTCTGCGCTCCCTCCTTCTTTGTGCGGGTTACGTCAAGGGTCCCAGGGCAGCGGAAACCTCGCCAGGGCTGAGATCAAAGAAAGCAAAATGAATGGGCAGGAGGATTGGTCACTGACCCTTTTATCAATATTAAAAACATCAGTTAAAAAATAGCAGCAGGTAACCCGCAGGCATCAAGGGGTCTCGGCAGTGATCTTATCTAGCCCAGTATCCTATCTCTGATGATGCTGCTATTAGAGACTTGGATTCATTAGAGGAAGGTGTATCAGACTCCTCAAAATAGTTACAAAATAACTAATTCAGGCAACGTCGGTCATTGTCCGAATTACACCGAAAGCACACAGGTCTGTATCTCACATATATACATAAGTAAAATGATTCTGTCTGCTGTAACCAGATGTCCCCATTATCCATGTAAAGGATAGAGGGCATCCTGAATTTTTCATGCAGAGTGATTTCCATTTAAGTGCTGATCTGGATAACATTGATCTGTGGTCCCCTGGTCATGGCATTATTCTTTCATAGACGTGCACAGTTTTGATTCTTCCAAGGGGAAATATAATTTCGTTTTGCCTCCACATTGATGTGATGAATGGGACACAGAAATAAACAGAAGGGTTGAATGGAGCAGGAAGCCTGCGTGTGACCTAACAAAGAGAAGAGTTTTATAGAAAACTTTCTAAAAAATGCAAAACGTTGACCAGAAGTATCCTTTAGGAAAATGATACATTTGATTATTATAGCCGTAACAATGAGCTTTAGTTACAGGAGCGGTAAACTGAGTATCTCACTAGGGACAGGGCTGCAGATTAGACTTCAACTTGGAAATGATATATGTTCAAGTAAGCTGAATTTGATCCCAGCCTGACTGTGTAATGTGTGTGTGTTGGGGGTGGGGAGAGGCAGGGAAAGCAAGAAGAAAAAAGAGAGAGAGAGAGATTATAGGGTGTGTGGACCATATAATGCCTGTGTCTGAACTTGATCCACTTGAGGAATCACCAGGATGATATGGTGGGGGCCCACCTTGTCCCTGTCATCTTAAAATTCAGAGAAATGGACTGTTTGCATCAAAATTTGTCCCCTACTGAAGGGTTATTTTGTCATAATCCTCGTCAAAGCCAAGCAAGGACGGACAAACACCCCCCTACATGTAATTCACCTGCATACCCGAACACGTGGCAAGCATCAGGACAGCTGCTAACGTGTGCAGAAAGGTGGCAGGACGTGGTGAGGGAGTTCTTTACTGTCTTGCTTGGAAGATGGGCTGAGGGGAGCAAAAATTCATCAGTCAGCTTCCCCAGGCCATTTTTTCTGAGTAGAGATGACAAATACCCATCTCACCTTATGACTGTGGCCCATATCCTGTGCGATGAGATGCTGCTGAGCAAGGGAGAACGGTGTCTGCAAGAATTGTCCCACATCCTCACTCTCTCTTGAATGCTAGTCACTGTTCCTGGCACTGGTTCCCCTGTGTCCGAGCTGAGCACTTTCCCAAGCATATGGTGCAAGTCTCTGCCTGCTCTCTTGCCACAGCAGAGCCAAAGCCAGGAGGAGGAGAGCTCTGCAGTAGGATTTAAGCCTGTAGCATCTGCCCACAGAGAAAAGGGCGCAGTGTGTTTTGTCTCTCACTCTGTACAAACATTCTCTGAAATCAGCGGATTTGCTCACTTCCACGAATTCTTCACTTTTGCTTCCTCTGCTGAGGATGTTGTTCCAACAGACCCCTGGTACCTGGTACCAGGTAGCGAGAGGGCCGAGGCAGTAAGATACCCCTCTCTCTTCCCCCACTCCTCCTGCTGCTTTCTTTTTTGGAAGCCACCAAATTTTACACAATCTGTTCAACTCATCTCCAGAGGTAAAAGGCAGAAACAGTTGCCAGTTATGTGGGGCTCAGTGATCAGCAATATCAATGCAGTCCCTTCATTTGCCTCCTGGCTCTGGCTTCCTGATTGGTACGGCCGTTAGCAGAGACAATGCCAGCAGAGCAGATGCAGAACTACAAACCACTGAAGGATGAAAGGGAGAGAGAAAAGTCTGTTTATTGCAGCCAGCTCTAAAGAGGGGGAAAAAAATGACCCAAACTCCATCCAATTAAATTTTCTAATTAAACTGAGGACACACACGTTCTCTCCCTCTCGCATGCCCTTTCTGCGCACATGCGCACCCTCGTGCACACGCGCACCCCGGTGCTTTCAGAGCTGGGGTCCTGCCGTGGAGCTCATCCTCACAGTTCCTAGTGGGGCACATTGTAACAAAGACAGAGGAGCCTGGTCAGGCTGCGGAAATGATAATGACTTTTTTTTTAATGGAGAAACTGCACCGCTCCAGCAACAGCATTTACAGGAAGAGCAACTGATAGAAAAATATAGAAGCAGCAGTAAGGAAAAGAAGAAACAACGTGAAATAGATCAACCCCCCATGTTTTATTTGCAGAATCGTAAAATTAAACAAGCTCTTTGGAAGACTTAAACATTCCCTATGCTGACACAGCATTTTGTTACTTCTTCAGTGCTCACTGCAAATGTGTGTGGCTGGAGAAATCCTGATGTGACTACCTGGAAGTCCTTGACCATGCAGCTGGCCCTCACTGCTCCCTGCTTTGGCCCTGCCATTGGGAGGGTACGGCTGGAGTGACACACTGCTTGAGCCAGCCTCCGCTTATACCAGAAGAACCTTCAGGGTAACTTTCTTTAAACAGGGCTCAGAGATGGCTGGGTCTCGCTAGAACACTGAAGAACTCCTGCTCCCCTTGAGCACCTGTTTTAAAACGGACAAATAGTTGGGTGTGCTCCTTAATCTGGGGAAATGCGCAAGGTCGGACAATTTAGAAAAGCAGGGGCTATAATGATATGCTTGACAGTAAATACATCCAAGCTAAGTGTGAGTCCCTCTGGTAGTTCAGCTGTGCATTGAAACTGGCAAAAAATTGTCAAGAATTGAGACTTAAAAAAAACCCCATAGCCAAAACACAGGATATGATCGCAGACATCATTTGCCAGCCTGAGCAACAAGCATCTGTCGATGAGCGTCTTGCGACTTATCACCATAAACATGCTGTATGCTGCTCAGAACAGGAACTTGAATTTTACAGAGTGATACTGAGACACAGAGTATAAATGGTGATCCAAACTAGAGTACATCCAGCACGCTGAGAATAACAAAGGCCAGGGCAAGGGCACTGCAAACAGCTCATGGCAACTCCCAAAGCTACAATGAAGGTAAGTCCCTGGTCACCTCCACCTCCTTCCTGTGCGAGGTCCCAGGGCCTTCGAGTGGTCCCGTCCCTGCGGGTGAGCCACGAGACACNAGACTTAAAAAAAAACCCATAGCCAAAACACAGGATATGATCGCAGACATCATTTGCCAGCCTGAGCAACAAGCATCTGTCGATGAGCGTCTTGCGACTTATCACCATAAACATGCTGTATGCTGCTCAGAACAGGAACTTGAATTTTACAGAGTGATACTGAGACACAGAGTATAAATGGTGATCCAAACTAGAGTACATCCAGCACGCTGAGAATAACAAAGGCCAGGGCAAGGGCACTGCAAACAGCTCATGGCAACTCCCAAAGCTACAATGAAGGTAAGTCCCTGGTCACCTCCACCTCCTTCCTGTGCGAGGTCCCAGGGCCTTCGGAGTGGTCCCGTCCCTGCGGGTGAGCCACGAGACACCAACGGTGGTGTCCGCAGCACGGGGCTGAAACCTGACGGGATGTTTTCACCACAGCCGGTGTTGCTGGTGTGGTGGAAAGGATGATCTAACGTTTACGAAGGTTTGGGCTGGGATGAAGGTTAACTGGCAGTAGTTCACACAAGATGAAACAGAGGAAATGATAGGTTACAGACAACAAACAGAGGGGTTGGATACAATTATATCACTCCCATCAATTATGGTATGGAAGCTATTATTTCTGAATCAGACTGAAAAGGTGTCACTGGGTACCAGGCTGCCTCTTGAATCCACAGGTAGCCTCTATGTTGAAGACCTCACTTGGGCTTGGTAATGGTGCTTGTGTGTCCACCTGGGACTTTGGCAAGTTCAGGTGAGACAAGCTGGGCTGGGGGTTAGGCAGCACAATCTCTCTGATGGAAAGGCTCGTCCAGGGCAGCGACCCTCTGACTCTGTGATTTACTTTCCTGCCTCAGTCATCCTTTCTCACAGGCTCTGTGGAGGGGGCTCTGGTTCAGTATAGGCACGTCCTAGTAAAACACTGAGCCCAGTCTGAGTGTGTTTTTTCTAGGTAGCCGACCCAAGTGAATTAACATGGTTTTGAAGACTTTTGGTTTTGTTCTAGCGAACAGAGACCTTGAGGTGAACAGTTCTCACTTTGGTCATTTCTAAGTCGAAACAGATAAAACCCTAAGCTTTCAGGTTGTGGGCAGCTCTGTGTACAGGATTGACACAACTAAAAAGTAAAACTGAGCAATCAGCAATAGCAAGCCCTCATTGATATGACTGCACATAGGTGACCAGAACTGAAACTAATATAAACTCACTATCCACTCAGTTTATAGCATGAGTGTTTTCCACAAACAATCTTTTTTTTTTTTTCACAGTCCCTGTTCAATCTTTCCCGCTGCCCTTCACAGAGCCTTTTACCTGAGCATCTGTTCAGGGGATGCCTCTTGACCATGCTGACAGCATCACCCAGCCACTGGGTATGAAAATTTTTCAAGGACTGAAGAACATCAGAGCTCTCTCACACCAGACACTTCAGTATGTTGGGAGAATTGTCCTGCTTCTCAGGATGTGGTCCTGCAAAGGCTGCTGAGATGCTACCTTTTCAGTAGGTCACCGCATAATTTTGCAACCCAAGATGCTAATTGTCTGACAATGTTCTGCCATATTATTCTGTGAGAGATTTTCTCAGATTAGAAAAGTAGTTTTTGCTAACTGCTGCTGGCATAAAGAGGCAGATCAGAGGAGAAACTAACAGTTGACCCAGTTTTCAAACCAGGGCCAAACTTAGGTGCCAGATCACTGTGTCTGAACATTCAAATGAGTGCACTGGTCCCTAAATACCTGTTTTACTAATCTAAATGACACTTGAGGAGTGTGCTGCAGGGTCAGAGTGCCGAGCTTTATTGTCTGGTTTTGAAAATGGGGCACTTCATCCCAGGAGCACAGAAGCAGAAAGAAGCTCTGGTTGACATTTGCTCCAGTCATGGAGCACCACTCGCAGCTGCCAGGCAGTTTCCCTTGGGCAGAGCCTGNAGGAAGAGCAACTGATAGAAAAATATAGAAGCAGCAGTAAGGAAAAGAAGAAACAACGTGAAATAGATCAACCCCCCATGTTTTATTTGCAGAATCGTAAAATTAAACAAGCTCTTTGGAAGACTTAAACATTCCCTATGCTGACACAGCATTTTGTTACTTCTTCAGTGCTCACTGCAAATGTGTGTGGCTGGAGAAATCCTGATGTGACTACCTGGAAGCCCTTGACCATGCAGCTGGCCCTCACTGCTCGCTGCTTTGGCCCTGCCATTGGGAGGGTACGGCTGGAGTGACACACTGCTTGAGCCAGCCTCCGCTTATACCAGAAGAACCTTCAGGGTAACTTTCTTTAAACAGGGCTCAGAGATGGCTGGGTCTCGCTAGAACACTGAAGAACTCCTGCTCCCCTTGAGCACCTGTTTTAAAACGGACAAATAGTTGGGTGTGCTCCTTAATCTGGGGAAATGCGCAAGGTCGGACAATTTAGAAAAGCAGGGGCTATAATGATATGCTTGACAGTAAATACATCCAAGCTAAGTGTGAGTCCCTCTGGTAGTTCAGCTGTGCATTGAAACTGGCAAAAAGTTGTCAAGAATTGAGACTTAAAAAAAAACCCATAGCCAAAACACAGGATATGATCGCAGACATCATTTGCCAGCCTGAGCAACAAGCATCTGTCGATGAGCGTCTTGCGACTTATCACCATAAACATGCTGTATGCTGCTCAGAACAGGAACTTGAATTTTACAGAGTGATACTGAGACACAGAGTATAAATGGTGATCCAAACTAGAGTACGTCCAGCACGCTGAGAATAACAAAGGCCAGGGCAAGGGCACTGCAAACAGCTCATGGCAACTCCCAAAGCTACAATGAAGGTAAGTCCCTGGTCACCTCCACCTCCTTCCTGTGCGAGGTCCCAGGGCCTTCGGAGTGGTCCCGTCCCTGCGGGTGAGCCACGAGACACCAACGGTGGTGTCCGCAGCACGGGGCTGAAACCTGACGGGATGTTTTCACCACAGCCGGTGTGGTGGAAAGGATGATCTAACGTTTACGAAGGTTTGGGCTGGGATGAAGGTTAACTGGCAGTAGTTCACACAAGATGAAACAGAGGAAATGATAGGTTACAGACAACAAACAGAGGGGTTGGATACAATTATATCACTCCCATCAATTATGGTATGGAAGCTATTATTTCTGAATCAGACTGAAAAGGTGTCACTGGGTACCAGGCTGCCTCTTGAATCCACAGGTAGCCTCTATGTTGAAGACCTCACTTGGGCTTGGTAATGGTGCTTGTGTGTCCACCTGGGACTTTGGCAAGTTCAGGTGAGACAAGCTGGGCTGGGGGTTAGGCAGCACAATCTCTCTGATGGAAAGGCTCGTCCAGGGCAGCGACCCTCTGACTCTGTGATTTACTTTCCTGCCTCAGTCGTCCTTTCTCACAGGCTCTGTGGAGGGGGCTCTGGTTCAGTATAGGCACGTCCTAGTAAAACACTGAGCCCAGTCTGAGTGTGTTTTTTCTAGGTAGCCGACCCAAGTGAATTAACGTGGTTTTGAAGACTTTTGGTTTTGTTCTAGCGAACAGAGACCTTGAGGTGAACAGTTCTCACTTTGGTCATTTCTAAGTCGAAACAGATAAAACCCTAAGCTTTCAGGTTGTGGGCAGCTCTGTGTACAGGATTGACACAACTAAAAAGTAAAACTGAGCAATCAGCAATAGCAAGCCCTCATTGATATGACTGCACATAGGTGACCAGAACTGAAACTAATATAAACTCACTATCCACTCAGTTTATAGCATGAGTGTTTTCCACAAACAATCTTTTTTTTTTTTTCACAGTCCCTGTTCAATCTTTCCCGCTGCCCTTCACAGAGCCTTTTACCTGAGCATCTGTTCAGGGGATGCCTCTTGACCATGCTGACAGCATCACCCAGCCACTGGGTATGAAAATTTTTCAAGGACTGAAGAACATCAGAGCTCTCTCACACCAGACACTTCAGTATGTTGGGAGAATTGTCCTGCTTCTCAGGATGTGGTCCTGCAAAGGCTGCTGAGATGCTACCTTTTCAGTAGGTCACCGCATAATTTTGCAACCCAAGATGCTAATTGTCTGACAATGTTCTGCCATATTATTCTGTGAGAGAT
This sequence comes from Steatornis caripensis, assembly GCA_013398225.1. NCBI lineage: Eukaryota > Metazoa > Chordata > Aves > Caprimulgiformes > Steatornithidae > Steatornis > Steatornis caripensis. The sequence goes on from VZSC01016337.1 coordinate 70,022, forward strand.
TTTCTCAGATTAGAAAAGTAGTTTTTGCTAACTGCTGCTGGCATAAAGAGGCAGATCAGAGGAGAAACTAACAGTTGACCCAGTTTTCAAACCAGGGCCAAACTTAGGTGCCAGATCACTGTGTCTGAACATTCAAATGAGTGCACTGGTCCCTAAATACCTGTTTTACTAATCTAAATGACACTTGAGGAGTGTGCTGCAGGGTCAGAGTGCCGAGCTTTATTGTCTGGTTTTGAAAATGGGGCACTTCATCCCAGGAGCACAGAAGCAGAAAGAAGCTCTGGTTGACATTTGCTCCAGTCATGGAGCACCACTCGCAGCTGCCAGGCAGTTTCCCTTGGGCAGAGCCTGAAGCAGAGAGCCAGGGCTTTCATTCTGGGGGAGAGGAAAGGCCTGGATGTTGGGGACAGGGATGGGTAAAAGGAATTCAGGGGGGATCAGACTGGGTTTGGTTGGTATAACCATCTTCCCAGTGTTGGTTGAGTTTAATAGAAAAAAGAGTTTAACAGCTCTCTTGGCATTTGAATTGGCGGTGGCTTAATACCCAGGCCAGGGTACCTGACCAAGCCACCTCCATCATCCCTTTTGTCCTGAAAATCTGCTGCTCGTACTACTGACTTATCTGATCAGACCCAAGCAAATAGGATCTGTGCTGCTGACATCTATTTGGACACACTGTGACTGCACTACAGTTAGACAAGGAGCTATTTTCTGAACAGATGATGCTTTTACTCACATTTCTAAATATAAATGACTTATTTCTACCTAAGGTGACCAAATGCCTGTTAGCTGAGTTGATCCATCGTCTACCGTGTTTGAGAGACTTAACTGAAAAGCAAAATTACTAAAAAGAAAATTGGTTCTGTCCTAGCTCAAACCAGGATGTCTCCTTGATCCCATAGACAGACTCTGGCCTTTCCTTTTTCTGCATTCTTTTTGACAAATAGGAAAATACATAAATTTTTTGCTTAATTTAGCTCTCCTGATTCCCACTGACAGTGGGACCCCTGGATGCTTCTGTTCAGGGCTCCAGCTCATGATAGCTTTATCTACAGAGAAGAACTGGTGTTCCTCACCAAGGAAGGGTGTGTGTTGCTCTCACCTTTCTGAGGAGTCTGAAGTTATTAATATCTGACAGCTCAGAGGTATCTCTGTGGTGAGACATGACTAGTTCTGTATGAACAGTACCACACAGACCAGTAGATGGAGAGACAGAAAGATAATACAGAAGGCTAATCTATGGCGAGATTATAAAAAATGCCTGGCACCCACTATTTTCAGAAAAATAATTTTGTGTTGTGAAAAGGAGCAACGGTTTGATATTGCAAGGGAAGTATCTTCCTTGGCCGTAGAAGTTATACAGCATGTAGTAGGGTTTCATCCTGTGCAAGTTTTTCTTGACTCAATCTTAACTTTTTTGCTACCATGAGGTTAAGGCAGTATTTGTTATACTTGAACAGATCAAAAGTACTAACACACATATGTGCTTTTGGTGAAAAAAACAGTACTGCCAGTTTTCAGAGGAAAACAAATACCTCCTGATGTGCCTCACTATATTCCAGGTCAATATGAATAGAAATTTCCCTTTCAAAGAAGAGCTTTTACATCAGATTTCTCTGTGGAAAGCGGAAGGTGCTGATGTGTTCCTTGCTCCTGCTTTCTCCTTTGCCAAGAGGTACATTGGACAGATGAGGTCTGGTGCTGGGCTCTGCTCTGCTGTTTTTAATTCAGAATGGGAGGGGTCCAAGTACCACATACTAGAAAACATTTCTTTTACATATTTCCAGCACAAAATACATTTTAAAGCTGACTGCCCAGCCACAAACCACTCAGCAAACATGCAAACATCTCCCACTGCCAAGCCCCGCAGAAGACCCAGATGTGCAGGTACATCCACAGGCAGGAACATCGTGGTGAGAGGCATGAGGGTGACACTACTGCCTGGCAGTGTGACCCAGATTAGGTCACCAGCACTGATCCAGCATGGATCGACGCTGGCAAGGGCCGTGATTACCTTTAGCTGGAAAGGTGGATCTACCTTCTAACCACTGGTGCGAAGTTAACTCGGCACCAGATGTGAGGATGGGTGAAGGTTGTGGTGGGGGTGACAGGTTCCCTCTCTAGAAGAAGTCAGAGTGGTCTCTTTATGGCTCACCTCTCCAGGACTGGCTCCATAGGATGCCAAGTTTTCACCACACCACTGCGACTTTCTCTATAGCAAAAGCAGAACAAAAATACAAGGTGGTGATCCTTCTGCTGGGGGAAAATTTAGGTGATCAGATATAAGCCCTCATGCAGTCAGACTGCAGCTATCTTCATGTCCTCTGACACTAAATTCAGTCAAGGACTCAAGTACTGAAAATCTGCCTTCTAGACTCTAGCGTTGGTGGGTACAGAACTGAAAGAGAGTGTTGAACTATTTTTAAATTTTTTTTTTGCAGCTTTTAAAACCCTTAAGCCCCATTAGATGGGATCTTCAAAGGTTCTGAAAGGAAATGAGATGTTAACTTTCCACCCTCAGCTCCTTTGAAGGCCCCCACTTTGATTAATCTAAATGTTGTAATAATGTGTAAAACAATTAATTAGAAAGGTGTCATTTAGCAGTGATGTCAGGAGCGTGGCATGGGGACAAGTCTGAAATTCTGGAGAGGGAAGAACAGTCAAATGGAAACTAAACCTATTGAAGCATTTGAGAGGGACAGTGTCTTCAGGAAATAAACCAAACATTTCCAGGTGATACTTAGCCGTGCAATACCTTTCTTATGTCTTTGAGGGTTCCTAGCAAACCTTCTGCCCTGCTGCCTAGAAGGAATCTAAAGCTACGTGGATCAAAAGATAAAGCCACTTAGCTTTTTAGATTGATTTTTTCCCAACTGAAATGTCCGTGTTTGCCTTCTGTTGGTCTTCTGAGAAGATTGCTCCCGGTAGGAAGCTGAAGGCAGCTGTAGATACCTGCATACTTGCTCTTCTGGAGTGGAGCACAGCTCAGTAAGATGCAGACCAGGCAGGTCTGGAGAAGGAAGCTGGCTGAGCCTCTGCTTGGGTTCTTTGATGTCTAATAATGACTGAGAGACTCCAGACAGCAGGGCGCTTCTGTATCAAGACCTTAAGGGGACTCTTTCACCACCAAGCCTTTCACAAATCTCATGAGAAGGTGATGTACAAAATATCTCTATCCCTCTGTCAAACTTCATTGAAATTGTCCTATGGATTAAAAAATTGTTAAAAAAAATTGACATAAAACCACAAACAGGTATAAAACCTGCAGTACAGGATTAGGTTTGCTTTTCCTGTGGCTGTTAATAGGGTACATTTGCTTCACATTACTGTTCCTGTGACTGGATGCCTTTTCTGCATGACACATTCGCTGCAGAGAAGACGTTCAAGAAGGTATTTAAAGACGCAGAGCACGGAGACAAGAAAGGTGAAAAAAATTTTTTCAGAAGGAGTTGCTCTCACGTGTGTCTGTGTCCCCCACCACTGTGGAGATTGCAAGTAAATAGGAGCTATTCATTCTCTAACCAAAGTTTGATCCGTCTCTGGATCCCAATCTGCGACTCAGCCCCACCAAGTCCCTGAAACACTATTTGCATTGTTTACTGTGTGTGGTACCATAGAAAAGCTGGTGTTACTGTTATTTAGCACCAGCACTCTCCAGGCTGCCAAAATCCTTGTGCCAAAAAAGAAAGGTCATTTGAGCCTCAGTGTCTGACAAAACAAGCTCAAACTGTCTACTGTGGGAACATGCTTTTCCTTGGACTGATCCCATTCTGCAGCCAGAATGGGTAATGGCGAGATCTTCCCCTCCTGCTGTGTCGGTAGGTGAGTCCTAAAATCCCAATGAATCATTTTGTTTGTTTTGTGATGCCTTTTATTTTTTAATAGACACTCTGCCTTTTGTTAATGACAAAGAAACGGCTCCTTCCATCTCTCCATATAGCAGTTGCTGCTGCAGGTGGCATGTGCGTCTCGTGGCTGATGGAGCGGCGGTGGGGTGTGCACCAGGGCTGCGCTGGCCCAGCAGAAGATGTTGATTTCAAACTGCTCTCTTTTTCTCCAAACGTCTGCATCAGTTTCATATAGCCTACATTGCTGATGAGACATTTATATGCCACATTGTGGGAGTCAGCCCACAGAAGTCTGATCCCTACTTGCTGCATCCCCCTCTGGCTAAATCTCTGAACACCATGGCTGGGTTAAAATGATTGATCATGGGGAATAAAGGTTAGACTCCTGAATCCATATATTTCAGATCCTGAGTGCCTACAGCTCCCCTTACTTGGAACAGACACTGGGGCTATTCAGTGGCTCTGGGAAATCAAAGTCTGTCTTAGGTAACCACAGGATCACTTAGTGATGGGCAGGAAGACGAGGAACTTGCTTTATTTCTGCCTGTGGTCTCAGAGGACAAGCTGTATTTTGGACAAGGAAGGAAGCCCTCTCTTATAAGCATATCCATCTAAAGCAGCCTGTTGCTGAATCTAGTAAAGCTGGTACTGCTCCGGATTTCAAGCCTGGCTGGAGGTACGTGCAAGTGGCATAGTGGCTTGCAGCGTCTGCTGTTTCCTGCAGGCCCAGGATGGTGACTTGGCCTGGCTGAGGGAGGTATTGGCCGGAGATCTGGCAAGGCCGGAGGGCTGTGGGCTCTCTCAAGCCCCAGGGCATCAATGTTGGACCATGCCCAACCCAAGCACATTTGGCAGCCGGAGCTAGGCCAGGAGAGTTCAACCCATAGCATCCTCTGTCTCAAAAGAGGAAAGAAATTCAAATGAGGTAGCACGTGAAGACGCTCCTGATGGCAATTCTGCTTCAGGGGAGTAATGTGGGGCAATTCCCAAGGCTAGGAATTATTTCCTACTGAGCAGCAAAGATCTGATTCGGGGTCAATGCTCCTGAATGTCAAGGTTTAGGAAGATTTTCACTCTGCTGGATGCAAACTCACTCCTTTTGCAAGCAAATGTGGCTGGGAAGCACCTCACATCACCTGGCAAGCCTTAAAGTGTCACATTGCTCCTTTGGTGTGAACAAAGAATCCACAACCACAGCTTCACTGTTTACTAATGTGCATTGTAATGGTTTCTGAACTAGTCTCAGTTTATATATTTCATGCAATGCCTAAGTGGTGAAAGATCCAAAAACCCTATTAAGAGAGTAAAGATATTGGCCTCGTGGTCTAAACACAAGTTTATTTTATCTGTGTACGCTGGGGCTGTAGATATAAATCTAGGCAAAACTGATACTGCCTTCCACCACTCTGAAACTGATAAACCGAGCAGTTTGCTGTGCAGAAGTGGCTGATACATGCAGTTCATGGTGTTTCTTATAAAAATAGTGGTTTACTTGGAAGGACTCTGAATAGATTTCCTTTTCTCCTAATCAGGCTCATCTGCTGCATGCACTTCGACTTAATCTTCTTAACTTTCTTGATATGGAATGTGTAATTCTGTGCATGAATTTTCAAGCCTCCCAGGATGTCTGTGCTGTATAAATGTAAGTAAGATTAATTCAGAACAGCACTGCAGTTCTTTCAAAGATATGAACATGTCTTTCTTGGTCTTGATTTGTGGATCCGAAAAATAACACCTCAGTCCTGTCTTTTGTGATTCTAGCAGGCTCCCTTCCAGCACTGTGCATGCATGTTATTTACTGGTTTTGAAAAGTCTTTGCATGATAAACAAATCCCATCAGAAGCAGTTATGTGATCTTGAAGACGGTATCCCCTGGTACCGGTGGAGGCAGTCCATTTGCAGAGGTCTGCTTTCAGCATAGTGCCGTGCACTGCGCCGTACCATACGGGTGGCATCCCTCAGCACTGCGGCTGTTTTCCTTGGACGTACCACTAGCAAGAGTGACAGGGCTGTTTTTTCTGAAGTTGGGGGAAGCCCCTCTTCATGCCCAACAATATCGCCTGGAAATGGGATTTCACTGTGTCATAGCTGCTGAGACACTTCCACTCTCTGTGGGGAAACTGGCCCCTGCTGTTGCTGTGGGACTCCCTGGTTGTCCTCATAGGGCACCTTCACATACTTGTGTTAACCTTCATATTGCCAGCCATGATGACTGGAGTCTTCTGACCCCTAACTCTGGGGTGGGACAGCGTTATTTACCTTGTTTTTGCAGTTTGGGCAGGGTTAAGACAGCAATTGTTCAATATTCAAGTCAGAAGTCTTTCTCAGAGTCAGAGATAGACTACAGATGCCCTCAGCTTCCTGCTCCAGGAAACCCAGGGACCTTCTTCCGTAAGCCAATGCTGTGTGTGCCAGCCCAGCACTATGAACCAATAACCAAAGCATTGGTGCTGTAGCAGCTTATTTGCAATCTAACACAGCTGAGTACGGGACCATTTTTTTGTGATCTGAAGGGGAGTTTTGTCTGTAGATGAAAGGTACTCAATGGTACCTTGCTTTGATATGGAAAAAACCAATAAATCGTTCTGGTGTAGTAGCAATGGATCTACATGCTGATGGATCCTCACATAGAGAGTGTTCTTGAAGAATGGCTGAACAACAACTAAGAGGCAGAACCCGTTATGGAACATAGGAAATAGCTTTCACAAGTGACTGCAGTGATCAGAGATTTCAAAGCAAAGAACAAGATAGGAGAATATCTTGTTCAGAGTGCCTGGCTGCTCTCCGTAGCTGTTCCTGTGAAACAAAGGTGCTTATAGTGCAAAAGGGCAGAGAATAAAAGAACAAAGAAGATGGTGCCCTGCACTTCGAGAGTCTGTTTGCAAATACCTCTGACCCAGTGAGGGCTAGTATGCTCCAGCTTTGCCCACTCTTCCAGGAGGAATGCAATAACACTGGTAAGGAAACATAACTGCAACTTACAAACAACAAGGCATACCCAAGGCTGTGAACATAAAGACTTTTGTGGCAAAGCCTAGTTTGCAACCATCAGTACCTGTTCATAATTGCCAAACCCTGGTGCAGCACTTTGCCTGCCTGTTCGGCAGTGTGCGTGTTGTGTTCAGATTTGGCTTAGGGCACACAGCAGTCTGGGTTTTGTTTTCCTTTTGCATGAACATGCAGAAGATTTTCCTAAGCCGGGTGGCTTAACAGATAATGCACTGGCCTTTCAAAGTTGGGAACGCGGTCTGGGTTCACCTTGAGGCCTCAAGCCAAATGATATTACCAGTCTAGGCAATTAACAGTCTGTTTTGTACAATAGTTTGTACACTGTAAATTTGTCTCTGATTTGCCCCACAGAGGTTTACTGTATTTAGAGCATGGTAGCATGTATTTAGAGCATGCTGGCAAGGGTGTGGTGTTATATCAGCCAGTGAACATGATGGTCCTGCTACTGGCCTGCCATGACCAGTTCTGGTGGAACGAAGAGATGCCTATTACATCTGCCAAAGAGCCGTAGTTCATTGGCTTAAATATTTCCCTAGTTAGGTGGGCCTGACCCTGCTCCTACTGGCTTGCTGGGAGATTTGCTGTTAGCTACCGTAGGAATAAGACTGTAGCCCACTATTTCACCAGGAGATAAAATGGGCTGTGAATCCCAGGGCAGTCTGAGCAGCATCCTTAGGACTCAAGGCTGTAAGTTTGCACTGAACTTAGCATGGACAGGGTGTGTATCATTAGGGGTTTAAATAGATGATGAGACTGCAGGATCCCCATGCAATGGGCCTCAGGGATTGCCTGCAGTGTTGATGGCTCCTGAAGCCCACCTAAGGGAAAAACTCCCTGCCCTCGCATGCGCTATTGATCAACAAGCAAGCACCACAATGAGTATCTGTTACAAGCATTCCTGGACTGCTGACAAGTGTACTTCTTCCAGCCAGTAGAGCCTTTCATCGAGGTACATGACAGGACTTACCCAAGATAAGGATAGCTATGAAGGGCTGGTTATTGGCACACAGGACTGTTTCAGTACTGCGCACCATTGCCATGAAAGGCAATGCTTCACCTTCTCAGAAAAGCTTTCTAAAGTTTGCCGCAGCACCTATTAGCCAGTGTTACTGCTCCTGTCTGACTCAAGAACACTGTGGGATGCCACAGAGGATGGTTGCACATCAGTGAAAGAGCTGACCCTGCTTGTCCTGAGCTCAAACTCTGAGCTGATGGGAGATAACACTGCTTTAGGTCTGGAAATCATAGCTCTGTTAATGCGGCGCTGAGCTGGACACAGCATGCACCGAGTGCTATTCCTGTGCGCTCACCTACAAGACCTTCCTTCCTTTCTGGCAAAAACTGAGCACTCTGTGTGTACTGAAAAAAAGACCCAAATCCAACCCAGCTGATTAAGTTTTGTCATCGGATGGTGCTATTGGGACCCAGATATGGCAGGGAGCACTGCTATGTCTTATCTGTGCTACTATGTTAACTCGTCAATTGCTGGATTCAGGGATAACTCCTCTGCAGCTGAGTCCCCCCAGTTTGCTTGTTATTATGGTGTGACTGGGTGGCAGGACCACCAGTAAAACAGTCCCTTTCACCTGGACCATCACAAACCAGAGCTTTATGGAGGAACAGATGCAGGATTCAGGCTGCCCTCCATTAAAGGGCTGACAAAAGAAAACCAGGCAATCAACCAAGAACAATGGAGTACACAAACAAAAAATCTCACGTGTTCATTGGAGTTTGTGAGAGCAACCCCCACAGGGCTTGCCAGAAACATGAAGGTATCTCCTGCCCTGCGCCCCGAGGATGGGATACCTCTCGCAGGTGTGCAGGGACTGAGACGGCAGCTGGCTCTCTCCCTCTGACAGGGGCAGCCCTCACATGTTCCCATCTCTTCCTTGGCCCTCTCCTGGAGGCTTTTCAGGACAGGTTATTCCTTTTATTCCATCTCAGTAGGGCTTTACTGCTTATTTGCTATCATTTCACCGCGAGTTATCAACCCAGAAAACTGCTATTGCTGACTACAGTTGCCTGGCATTGATCTGGTACCATCAGCCAACACACAGCATTTGTACTAGCTGTGGATTGCTCCCTCCGTTCCAAAATGGTCCATAACATTTGGACCTGACCCTCAGCCCCCTAGATGTGACCAGATCTCACTTATGTTGTTCACTGAAGCTTGTCCTGACTGAATATTTGTTAATCCTCCAGAAAAACAGCATTTTCTTCACAGAGTGACACCTTTTAGGTAGCTGGTGGGCTGAGGCCACTGCCTATTACTCCTGTTTGTTCTTTACTTCCCTGCCTCTCTGTATCTCCCTGTTGTTCCTAATCTAAGTGAAAATCCCGCTACTCAGGCCATCCTTACTTACAGTCTTTGTACAACAGGTAGCCCATTGGCTTCGTGACCTACTCTTAGAAACATGGTAAGCAACACTAACATTCTGATAAAGGTGAATAATAAGATTTTCTATTATGTCATTCTTTTTCCAATAAATTGCTAATACGTTGTATGTAATAAATGCACAAAGGTCTCATCAATTTTTGGATCAGCTCCCTTCGATTCAGGCTTTCAGGAGAAGGAGCCATTCAAACAAAAATGTCCTTATGAAGTCTGAGTGCCTTTTTGTGCCCAACAGGTAAAGTGAAAATCGAGCAGCGCTGTATAAGCCTTAACAAGTGCAGTCCTGCAAATAGTGATGTTCTTGTGTGCTGCTCTTTTACTTCATTTCCCCTCTGTGGTCAGGACTAGTGTCGCCCTGTGAAGTGCTGACACAGTGCTCCCAACTGACTATGGCTTTGCTGAGTCAGGAGGAGAAACAGAAGCGAGACCATGAGGCAAGATACTCTTTTAAGTTTGTCAGGTTTGTTAGGTTGTTGAGTTCATGTAATTCCTGGGTTGGCACTTCCACTCCATGCTCTGCCCTTCTGTGGCAGTTCATGCTAGTGTTTGAACTCTGTTAGACGTCCTTTGTGTGCAAAACTCCAGAGCTCTGGGATCTTCAACTTTTTAATCTAAGCTTGGCTTCCTCTTTTATTGTTTGGGTTTGTTAACTGGCTGCTGTGGTCCTTCTCAAGTCCCAATAACCATTTTTCATCCCGCTTGTTTTTTTTCCACAGGAAAGCCAGGAAAAAAAGGCATTTTCAGCAAGGCCTCCCTCCTTGCTGGGTTTCATGCACAGACTTTAATCTTTGCCTTGCCTGGAAAAGGGAAAGAGCTTTTCTTAGAATGTCCTACTGCGGTGTGCAAAGACTTCCCCCTTTCTCCTTTCCTACTCATTAAAGCACAATTGTTGACTGCTCTGGGGTCCCTGTGGGTAAAGCTTTTTTGTAATGTCAATTACCTTGAGTTTATGAGTTAAGAGCTGTTGCCGGTCCTCTGGAAAAAGGAATCCTTCATTTAGCTGTCACTGGCATACACCGCAGTTCATTCGGCCAAGAGGAAATGGGGATTAAAGGCCTGATCCTGCTCCTGCTGAAGGCGGTGGCATGGCTCCTGGTGAGAACAATGGGAGCAGACCCTGGCCTCAGAGGAGAGGGTGGTCCTAGCTAGGGTGCTCCCCTGCTCCCCCTCTACCCCAAGTGAATGATGATAATTACTGCAGGAGCGTCTGTTTGGTGCACTTCCTTCAATTGTTCCCAAGCCCTTATTTTCCTTGCTGCGCAGAAAGGGTCATTTGTTTAGCTGGATAGAAAAGCTTGTCTAGAATGACTTAATACGTTCCTGAAATGCTTGAAAAGATGGGTGATCACCTCAGGGAGAGGCAGAGAGCGTGGCTGAATGGAGGAGGCTCTTTGTATGTTTCGGCCCATTCTGGTCAAAGTGATAAGGACGGTTGACAATGTTGGTGGCACAAGGCCACATTTTTTGTGATGTCTAACGAAGCTGTGACCTCATTGCTAGCCAGAAACCTATACCGGGATATCCTGAGACAATGCTCACGAGCTCTTTTTGTGGAATTAAGGTGGTTCACCTTGCCACTAATGAGGTGCTTTAATAAAATATCGCTTATTGTTTGACGCCTTGGACAACTGGATCCAGCAAGGCCCTCAGCTCGGGATGCTGTGGGAGGATATCTCAGGCTCTCTGAAGAGCAAGCACCTGACTTGTGGCACAACCCACTGGCTGCGCTGGTTCCCCATTGCTCTGGGGGCATATAGTGTTAGGGCGGTGACAGACTGCTAGAACACAGAAGAGGGAGGTTCTGTCAGCAACCCAAAGCTAATGAGGGCCCAATTATGACACTTTTCACCCTAGATGCCTTCCTTGTCACTGGAATGTGCAGCTCTAATGGAAAAGAAAAAAGCCCCATTTGTTTCAGTTTTTGAACACCTGACTGTCTTTATCACACCACATTACGATGGTATAATCAAGTAGATTTTCAGCCTGGTGTGCAAAGCCTTGCTTGCAAATGCTTCCTCTGCTGCTGGTAAAGCACTGGGTGTTTGTGTTTGTTCTGTCATGGGAATGTTTTTGGAAACCTCCTCAATAACAGCTGCGATTTAATTGCTGAGAAAACCAGCAGCTCCACACTACGTCACAAGTTCAAGTAACAACAGTTGGAAAGTGCAGTGTTTTTTTCTGTAGCAGAAGATGCTCTCACCCCAGGGGAGCATATCTGTTAATAATGATTCTCCTTCGCATTTCTTTTCACCTTCCATCTGAAGGCCTTAAGCTGCTGAGCAGGCATGAAAGAAACCTCTGAAGACACCCAGTGAGGAATCCTAGAGTTACTGCTTTTCTCTTTAGAGAAAGGACGTCACGGTACAGAAATAAAAGTGAATGCTTAAAGTTGTGCTGTAGAGCTGTGGTTGCAGTAAGCCCTGATGGGAGATGAAACTGAAAGGGACATCCAGGTCTGAGCCTCTTAGGTGTTTTGTGTTGGAAATATGGAACAATCTTCCAGCTTAAATGGCCTCTTCCAGCTTCCCTGTCCTCAGATAGCAGCGTGTTTCTGTTGAACTCCACTTGGCAGAGAGATGGGCTTCTTTTGAGCTCTGAATTGCTGTGAATATTCCTCACTTGCAGGAAGTCACTGGTGATACATAGGTTGTATTACAGCCTTAATCAAAACCGAGCATTTTCAAGATCTTGAGAAATTCAGAAACGTCATGACATCAGCTGTTTTCTNTCCTCACTTGCAGGAAGTCACTGGTGAAGCATAGGTTGTATTACAGCCTTAATCAAAATCGAGCATTTTCAAGATCTTGAGAAATTCAGAAACGTCATGACATCAGCTGTTTTCTGTAATCATCAGCCATGAGTGCCTCTTGAGGACTGGAACTTCAAAGTTCAATAGATTTAGGTTTATGATTTCATTGTAAGGGTCACCTATTACATCATTAAAGACCCTGCAAAAAGTGTTTTGCTTTGAGGCAGGGAATACCTCACTACTCACACACAGCTCTTAGGTTTCTCTGGTTCCAGGAGGCAAAACTTGTAGTGAAAGGCTTCACACTGAAAATGTATTCAGTGGCATCAACTTAATACTTCAACCCGAGATTTGATTCCTCTACTTCATGAAGGAAACTTTCTGAGCCTTCTGAACTTCAGAAAGGAAATGTTAAAGGATCGAGATAGTTTTGACCCACCACTCTTCATTTTCACCTGATTGTGTGAGTCTCCTGTTTGTAGTGCTCTCGCATACGAGCAACGAGCAGCGGCACAGCGAATCACCACGTGCCAGCTGAGCCAGGGCATCCTCGGTAGCTGTTTGCCATGTATGCTCTTGGTCTGCCCTAGATATGAGGTAATGCTGTTTAATTGAAAACTTGACGAAAGAAGCTTAAANACGAGCAGCGGCACAGCGAATCACCACGTGCCAGCTGAGCCAGGGCATCCTCGGTAGCTGTTTGCCATGTATGCTCTTGGTCTGCCCTAGATATGAGGTAATGCTGTTTAATTGAAAACTTGACGAAAGAAGCTTAAACTGAAACAGATTAAAAACAGAGACATGGACAGTTAGAGAGGTTTGGCTGGCATACAGTAACTCCTTAAGGCCCGTACACAGGCTGTGCGTCTGAACCCTCGATTTGCTTGCTCACAGGACTTGATCTGTTCACTGCACACACACAGAGCTTGCGATGCACAGCCAGCGCTTTTTGAAAGGCACGAACCCCAGTGAGTCCGGCCCGCTGCCTGCTTCCTCCCGTGCTCTCAGGCAGATGCTGATTTTCCTGGATGCAACTGAAAGGATTGATTGGCCTGATCTTACCAAAGGTGTTGATGCTATGGTGAGGTGTGTTTATGTCAATATATGCTGATTGGGCACATTCTCATTTTCAGTGATCCTTGCTAGCAATTAACTATGTAATTTTGCCAGTACCAGCATGTTGAAAGTAACACAGGCAGGGCAGAAAACCTGTGCTGCTCGCTGAAAAGAAAACAAGACCAGACTGTAGTTATTTTGTATACCAGTTGCTCCAGAGTGAAACAATACTGGATATTTTTATCTAAGCAGGTCATATTTTGATGAGGAGCCGTGGGGTCTAGGGTTCAGAGGGCAAGAGTGAGTGTCGCAAAGGATCTCACCATGCCATAATCCCTCCTGAGCCATGGGCTTGCAGGGTGACCTTGGATGTGACACTTGATCAGTATGCTCAACCTTAGGCAAGAGGCAGCCAGACCGTCTCCTACCAGCCCAAATGTCAGTGTCCAGCGTTTTATGTGATGCTTCCCTTTCCCCAGCAGA
>VZSC01016338.1:0-30267 GCA_013398225.1 Steatornis caripensis
CGCTGCGCCGGCCCCGGATCAGCCCCAGCCCCCGCCGCTCCCGGGCATGGTCCTTGACCCAGGGACGCAGCCCCAGACCGCCCCCCCGGGCATCGCTGTGGCCCCCGGATCAGCCTTGTCCTGCCCCCACCCCGTCCCTGTTACCTCGGGGCTCAGCCCTCCTCCCCGGGCATACCCTTCGTCCCCGGGATCAGTCCCATCTTCAGAGCTATCTGGACCAGGCATCGTCCTTGACCCAGGACTCAGCACCATCCTGCCCCCCTCCAAGGCATCACCTCTGCCCCAGGGCTCGGGCCTGACATGGGTTTTGCGGGAGACGAGAACACCCGGAGCGACAGAAAAGCTCCAAGAAGATGTCTTACCTACCGTGGTTAACAACTACAAATATATTACAGCCTTTAATCATTACAAGGGGTTTGTGACAGCCCTGAGGAGCCCAGATGTATATCAAGATTGTTTTTAGTATGGTCACAAGTGAATAATGTAATGCATTTCCACACAGCACAGGGAGCCAAGGAAGGTTGGGCCCCTGGCTCCAAGAAGGACGTGTTGAGCTTGCTTACACAGAGGGATAAACCAGCGAACACAATAATAAACAGGGAGATGTCACCAAGGAGAGGAGGCTGAAGGAGGACGCGGCTTCCAGCTGGGCTGAGGCTGGAGGGTCAAACTGCAGCTCCTCATAGCCTGCCTTCATTTTTTTCGAAGCGAGCCGCTTTTTCTGCCACTCACAGCTGCCCCGTGTGTAGCACGCACCGCACCGGCGCTGGGGTTTGTGCAGAGCTTCCTGCCCATCGCTGTGGCGGCTGGGCGCAGGGGTGCTCGAGTGGTGCCGAGGGCTTGTGGTCCGGGGACCCTGGTGCCAACGTGCCGCTGCATCGCAGAGAGTCTGCTGCTGGAGCTGATGGCTGAGGGCGAGCTCCAGTTTTGTCCCCCAGAGCAGTGACCAGCAGCAGACTCTGGGGAAGAAAACGGCTAAACAGGGGCACAGAGAGTGACCCTCGCCTGGCCGGTGCCCATCACCGCAGTGCAGGGCTTCTCCACAGGACAGCTGTGTTAAACCGGGGTTTGTAGGTGTGTCCACCACCTCACTTCAATTCATTAAGCATTTAACCTCTGGAAAACCCGTGTCAATCAACTCCAAGACATCAACACACCGATTTATGTGAAAAAATGATTCCCTTAGCTACTGCTGCTAATACCCCAGGAGACCGTAGTCTTGGCTCTGAGGGTTAGCAGAGCATCGTTTGTGCTGCCTTCCTGCATCGCTGCTGACTTTAAGGCTCTTCTCAAGTTCCACAGGGCAATACTTGCCTATTCCTGACTCTTCTTGCCACCCTCCTAGTAGTCCAGTATTTCTGAGGCATGCGCCTGCAACCCTCACCAGTGCAGCCACACCAGGGATTAACACAGAAGAGAAAGATCTTCTCTGGATTGCATTTAATCCCTTTCTCAGTAACTGCCAGGCCTCCTATTTCTGTCTGTGACTGGACAAGCAGTGAGAAGAGGTCTTCAGAGACTGACACGGAACCAAAAAATCTTTTTTTCTGAATGTTAGAGAGCAGGGATGGGTCTGGGAGAGCCCCGTGGGGGCAGGGACGGTCCCTTGCTTTCTGATTTTGCTTTCGGGGACTTTGGAGCAATTCCCTTTCTGGCAGGCGGTTACTCGGTGCGGTGAGACCCTCCTGGGGCTTGAGCGGAGATGTGAACGCCTTCCATACCTCGGCCTTGCACAGACTTGGCCAACCTGTTCGCAGGTTGCCCGTATGTGGCGTGGAGCAGGGAGTTTGGTTCCCTTCCCACTGCACCAGGGGCTGTTCCTCCTTCTCTGCGTGGAGTCGCATTTGCCACCCTCTGCTCGGCCCCAAGGGGCAGGGGACATTGAGCCGAGGTCTGCGGGAGCCTGTGCCCAGCCCTGGCTGATCACTGGGGTCT
Source organism: Steatornis caripensis (assembly GCA_013398225.1). NCBI lineage: Eukaryota > Metazoa > Chordata > Aves > Caprimulgiformes > Steatornithidae > Steatornis > Steatornis caripensis. Next base: position 1,936 of record VZSC01016338.1, read on the forward strand.
CAGTAGACTCAGCCTCCAGTGAAAACAGGGAGGCACCAACAGCTGGGACATGCTGGGCTGGAAATGCCCCCGGCCACGCACGTGGAACAACAGCCACGCGAACCCAGGTGTAGCCAGAGCAATGGCTCCATGATGGTGCGTTCAGGCAGGGAGCACAGCGGCACCGCTGCCCTGAGCGCAGCTCGGCCGGGCTCAGGCGCTGGCCGCTTCGGCCCCAGCGAACAGAGGCTCCCATGAGCAGCCACGTCTCATCATGCCCTGCTTACAGGAGGCACCACCGGTGAGGAGAGCAGGGCAGGGACGGGCGGCAGCACCTCTGCCCACACCGTGCAGGCAGCCCCAGCCGTCGCAGGGAGAACCCAGCCACATCCCCGGGCACAGAGCTGGCGCCTGCACCGAAGTGGCCACTCCACGTGCACAAGGCCCGGCAAGGAGCATGGAGTGATCTCCAGGCACAAACCACTCCAGCGGGAAAAAGAAAGCGAGGGGCAGGGAGGGCTTTCTCCGCAACGGAAGATGGAGCGAGGGATCTCTGGATGCCCTGGGAAGGAGAGCACAGAGGAAACCAGGGACATGTGGATTTGGGGCACCAGCAGTGCAAGTCTGGCACAGATGGCACCTCTGCGGGACTCCAGGCTGTGAAGCAAAGGCTCTGCCCAAACGAGCGCGATCAGTGCACGAGGAGCTGCATGGGGAGCCAGCCCAGCCCAGCCTGGCTATCGCCTCTGCCACCCTGCCCTGTCTGCTGCAGTCCCCTCTGCTATCCTGCCGCCCTGCCACACCGCCCCCCGCACCCTGACACGTTGTCCTTGCATTGCACGGCAAGGCGGGGGTGGAGGGCGAGCAGCACCAGGTCTCAGGGCCCCGCGCCCCACCAGGCAGCAAGGCTGCCCAGGGCCTCCGGTGTCCTGCTGTCCTGTCCCCGGTGCCAGGCCTGTTCTTTGCCCTCAGCAGTGCAGATGCAGACGCTCAGGAGGCCCAAGGGCAAGCATTTGCAGGCAGCTGTGCTCAGGCAGGCAAACACCCCACTCAGCAGCTCCGCGGTGTCCCGGAAGCACCGCCAACCCTAGGCAGGGGTTGCTGGAGGACGGTGCTGGCCCTGCTCTCTGCAGACAACGTTGTCATTTTAACTGCCCCCAAAGCAGCCAGACCTGGCCCCCAGCCCACTGGGCTCAGCGGACGTGCAGCAGCTGAGAAACCTGCTGGAAGGCCGGGCGAAAGGGGGACGCTCCCCCGAGCACCATCCTAGAGTCACAGAGCGGTTTGGGTTGGAAGGGGCCTCCAGAGATCATCTCGTCCATCCCCTGCCCAGGGTAGGGATGGCTTCCACCAGACCAGGGTGCTCCGAGCCCCATCCAGCCCGACCTTGCACACTGCCAGGGAGGGGGCAGCCACAGGTCTCTGGGCAACATGTGCCAGTGTCGCACCACCCCCATCGTAAAACATTTCTTCTCTACGTCCACTCCAAATCCACCCTCTTTCAGTTTGAAACCCCTGCCCCTTGTCCTGTCGCTGCAGGCCCTTATAAAAGGTCTGTCCCCATCCCTCTCATCAGCCCCCATTAAGCACTGGAGGCCGCGATGAGGTCTCCCTGGAGCCTTCTCTTCTCTAGGCTGAACAACCCCAGCTCCCTCAGCCTGTCCTCACAGCAGAGCTGTTCCAGCTCTCTGACCGTTTTTGTGGCCGCCTCTGGACCCACTCCAACAGGTCCCCGTCTTTTGTGCGCAGGGGATCTCAGAGCTGGGTGCAGCGCTGCAGGGGCGTCTCCCCAGAGCAGAGCACAGCGTGGCAGAACCCGTCCCTTGACCCACTGGCCGTCATTCTTTTGATGCAGCCCAGGCTACGGTCGGCTTTCGGGGCTGCGAGCGCACAGTGCAGGCCCATGTCCATTCTTTCGTCCACCAGTACCCCCAAGCCCTTCTCCACAGGGCTGCTCTCCATCTGTTCGTCCAGCCTTGAGCATCCACAGCGACAGAGGCACATGGTGAAATTTTGGGAGGCCTGCTTTGATAGCAGGAGGGATAGAGCCCCTCAGCACGACCAGACACTTACGGTAACCTCGAATAACCATATAAACATCAGATGCAGGGCCAGGGTTTGCTGTGAGCCGGCAATCATTTCCCCATGATTTAACGCCAGTTTTGCATGCTTACAGCCCGTGTGTGGGGTGACCTCCGTTACGGGGCCAAGGCAGGGAAGGAGCAGGCGTACCTGTGAGATGTGGCATGGTGAGGGGGCCCAGAGGGGTGGCGGGATGTCCCAGGCAAAGGGGGTCCAGATCTGGAGTCCCAGCTCCCAGCTGTGCTGGTGCCTTTACTCACCCCGTGCTTGGGTAAGCACTGAGAGCTTGGTCCCTGGTAAAGCTGAACAAGGACGTGCCGCCAGCACACCTGAGGCATCCGCGGGCCCTTGGCATGTATTTCTACGTCGCCTGCAGTTGATGTGGACACCAACTTCAGCTCAGCAGTGTGGAGGAGACTGGGCTTTCCTCCCCTCGCTCCGAGGAGATGCATGGGCCCAGGCCCCCCAGGGAAGACAGGTCCCGTCCCGGCTGGGCAGCAAAGCCCGTGCCCACCCCGGGGGACTCGCAGGCGAAATATTCACTGGGGACAAAGCGGCAGGTAGGGAACAAAGATGCAAAGGTGGGGAGCGCGTTACTCACCCAGCAGCGTGGGGTAGCCGCTTTCCCGGACAAAGGAGAGAGGTTTTTCTAATCCACCTCTTCCAACAAAAGATCTGAGGTGGGGCCACCGGGGCGAGGGCTGCCTGCGTAGAACGAGTGACCGGTGGAGAAACTGGGGCAAGAGAAGGGACTCGCTGGCTGGCCCTGGGAGGCGATGCCTGGGGATGGTGAGTTCTGCTGGTGGTGGGGCTCAGGGCTTCTCACTGTCTTCATTAAACGTGGACAAACACATCTGGGAGCACTGGTGGGCGGCACTGCAGCTCTGTATGTTGTTGGGAAATAACAGGAAGAACAGAACGAGCCTGGAGACACTGCAACGGGCCGAGGTCCAAAAGGAGGGATTAGGGACAGGGTTTTCTGCTCCCATCTGCAAGCTCCTCGGCCAACAGCAAGTGCAGGGGAGATGCATCCAGGAGCACTCAACAATCTTGGGATGAGGATGAGCCACCGGCGTGGGCCAGCCATGAACAACACACAAGCAGTCCCACGATGCACTCAAGAGCTGCCAGAGCAAAACACTGACCTCACCCCTGACGGGAGCCCGCGGGCACCCCCGACCTGCGCCCAAGGGAGCACAGGAGGGCAGCGGGTGCCGTGGTTGGTGTGCAGAGACACCCTGGGCAAGGAACGGCAGGCAGAAAGGGGGTGGTTGGAGAACAGCATGGCTCCCCCAGCAGCACATTTGGGATGGCTGGAGGCCGCGAAGGTGTCCCCAGCCGGAGCACAGCCCCATCCGCCTCACGGGCGGTTCTCGAGCAGTGCGTGAACGAGAGACGAGGACCTGCTCCTCGGTCATGAGACGGGTCGAGACTGCTCGCAGGGCCGTGTGCTGTGGTCTACAGGAGGGGGAATTCCCCAGCCCTGCTCTCAGTCCCAGCCCTAACCCCAGTCCCAGTCCCAGTCCCAATCCCAATCCCAATCCCAATCCCAATCCTGCCTGGAAGCAGCACTGGGCCCACAGCCAGGTGGGGCAGCTGTAACCTGCTCCCAATCCCCAGCCAGGCCGAGCTCTGCAGCTCTCGCCAGAGCCAGGACTTGGACTGACCCAACCCTGGGGACTCAGCTGAGAAATCAGATGCATTTTTCGGAGAGCACAGGCCAGCGCAGGCCAGCACAGGCCAGCCACCCTGCAAGCCCAGAGCCGTCCTTTCCCCAGGGACCTCCAGGCAGGATGAGTCCTGCACCAACAAAGCACTTGGGCGTCTGGGCTTCCCAAAGTGCTGGTGCAGACTCTCTCCCCAGTGCCTCGTTGCCTTGCATGGAGAACTCCCAAAATTTCGCCGGGGTTCTGGAAAACATCTCAGTAGCCCGTCCTGCTGGGGGGATGCACCACTCAGCCCAGCAGAGACGTCAAGCTGGAGCCAGAATGATGCTTTTGCAGGGGGTGATCCACCCGCGTCTCCACCTGCGCGGTGTCGACGGCACAGCGAGAGCCAGGCCAGGGCTGGCGGGGGAGCGAGTGCCTGCCGGGAAGAGCTGGGGGTGCCCACACCGGTCCCAGCACTAAGTGAGCCCACAGCACACACACGCAAGGCTTTTTTGGGTTTTTCTTTGAGCCTGTGGGCAACAAGGCTGCAAATCCAACCAGTGTTTCCATCGGCAGAGGATGAAAATAAGCAGGTGGAACGAACGAAAGCGTGACTGAGCGTAGCTCCCGCTGAGCCAGTACTGGGCTTCACATCTACACCCTGCGAGTATGAGATCCCCTGATGCACTTGAGTCTTGGCTTCAAGCCCAGAGCTTTTCCTCCCACAGGCACTGAAGCGCTCCGGGACTGGAAGGACCCCAGTGTATCCAAGGCCATAATCCCCATCCTGGCAAGGACGCTTGCCTGGAAAGAAGATCAAACCCAGGCACAAGCCTCCATTCTTGCCTTACTTTCTAAAAACTTTTTCTCTCTCCCATTTCCCAGGGCAGCGGCTCTGTGATGCCAGCCCGAGGTGGGCTCCCATGCGTGGGCATCTGCTCCCTGTTGCCCGGGCACTGAAGCAGCCAGGAAATAGGCGGCTTCACTGGAAAAGCCCAGCCGGTTTCTCCCAGCTGCCTCGTCAGGAGCCCTCTCGTGACAGAGCAGATGGCAGGGAGCTGCCTGGCCATAGGGTGCTCGCACCTCGCAGGGCGGGCGCTGCAGTGAGGAGCCACCGCGGGCTGGCAGGCATCCTGTGCCATCGGCTCCACGGCTGGGGCATGGTGCCTGGTGAGCTGTTTCCCCAAGCTCGTGGTATGAGGCTGCAGATGCCAGCACAGGACACAGGACTTGCTCGCAGCATCCTTCCCACATGCCACAGCCCATGGGCAGAGGTGTGCTGGCACGCAGAGCCCCGGGGCCGTGGTTGCATCCCACTGCCTCTGTGCAGCTGCCACGGGGTCACCTTTCCCTAAACCTGTGGGGGACAGGGTGTGTGGGCAGGAGGGAAGCACACGACATGAAGGAAGGCAGCACCACGCACAGACCCACAGGCAGCCTTGCCCGTGGGGCCGATCCCCATCCTCACCGTGAGGGAGGGGACAGTGCTGGGGTGGGGACAGAGCTGGCAGGGTGGAGGGGGATGAAATGGGCAACTGTTTGTCACTTTTCTTAAAACTGGCCAATACTACCCAGGGCCTCCAGTCACAAGAAGAAACCACACGTTGAACGACCTCGGCCCACCACCACGAGCACCAGCCCGAGAGCCAGCAGTGGTGAGCAGCCAGGTGACGCAGAATCTGGACCCTTGCCCTGGGGCAGGAGGCTTCCTGCAGCAGCCCTGTGCGCTGGGTGGCCCACGGCCACCACGGCGGCCTCACACAGAGCCACAGCAAGGATGGGCTCCCCTGCAGGATGCCAAAACACCCAAGCTATCCCCACTGAATCCCCGCCAGAGCATCAGAGGGGCTCTGAACAAGCAGGGGGCTGTTGGGGGCAGCTGTGCAGGAATCCCCCCCAGGGCTGTTGCTCAGCTTCCTGAGGTCCAGACGTGAGCAGGACCATGAGGCTGCTGCAAACGACCCCCACGGGGCAGCAGCAGGCAGCAGGACGGGCAGCAGGATGGGCAGCAGGGCATGGGGTGGGGGCACGGGGGTGCCCATGGTGGTGCCTCCTCCGCCTGGGGAAGGTGCAAGCACTGCAATACACCTTCCCCCCAAACCCACCCCACTTTCTGACCTGAAGTGGCCTCTTATTCCTCAATTATCTATATTTAACGTGGCTGCACAAGGAATTTTGCTCCCTGAAGGTCCAAACGAGCTGTTTCTCCATTCTCAGCTATTGCATTGATCTGCAAGGAGAATTCAAGTAATGCAGAGAGACGTGGTTGGTGTTGGTATCTCCCCATTAGACAAACTCTCTGCTCTAAGATTCCCTCAAGTGCCTAGGGGTGTTAGTGACAAAACCAACATTTTAGGAGGAAGCGAGCACCGGGAGCGCTCTGTGCGTCCACTGCCCCACCACGGTGCCACAGCAGCCAGCTCAGGACATAGGAGCACCTCCATCAGCAGAGCCATTCCCTCCTCGTGCCACAGTCCTTCTGGGGAAAACTCTGCACCAGGGAGACCTCCCACCCAGGCTGCTGGCTCTGCTGGGCCCTTTTGCCTCCATTTTCCAGCAGGAGCCGTGAGAGCAGCCCCAGCACAGTGGCTCAGAGCTCTGCAGCACGGGTGCCCCCAGCCCGGGGCAGTCCCTTGTCCGCCTAGCTTAGCAATCTCTAATTTACGTGTATCATCTGTAGTGTTTTTCACCCTAACAACGGATTTTCCCTTTGATAGATGGTTACTGTCTCTGTGTAAAGGCACACCACACTGAGGATCACCGTCCAGCCAGCAGGCACGTTTCCAGTCCTTTCCGCATCCCAAAATGCAACAAGAAATCTCCGGAGAGCCGTTTCCTCTGCCGGAGCACCAAGGCTTGCTCCAGCCGCAGCTGAGCGTGACACGCCTTTTCTTCCCAGCCTTAGTCCAAACGGTGTTTTCCCATCCTGCGTGAGCAGCCACGTCCTTCCCTGCCTGGTGTGCTCCCAGCGCGCAGCCCCAGGCAGCCGACTGCTAGAGGGCAGAAGGTGACTCAAAGCCACCCCTGCTGATCCTGAGACTGGGAGAGCGCCCTTTGCTCCAGGACCAGGGCTTCCCACTGCCACACCACTGACTTAGCCAAAAACCTGCTGCAGTGCCCAGCGGCACCACGGCTCAGCTCCGAGAGACCTCGGAAAGTCATTTCTCACATGTCCCCAGGGCTGGGAGTCCTCGGTGGGGAAGGGGGGGCACAGACCCCTCTGAAGGGGGGCACAGGGGAGGTCACGGGCTGTCCTTGTTCCTGCCTCAAGCTGTCACTGCTCCTGGCAGCGGGACCCCTTGGGCCCAGCAGAGCAACGCCGGCGTGACAGCACGGGCAGGAGGGATGGCGGCACGCACAGGGCAGATGGTGGCACGCGCAGGACAGATTTCATTTCTCACCGCTGTGGCTGGGAGGGCGGCACGAGGCACCCGGAGCAGCTGGCAGTATGCCTGGCTGGCTGCAAGGGCCTGCTGGCCAAGGGACCCACTGCAGCCCAAGGGCAGGAGAGCGGGTGCCGCAACCCTTTGGCCAAAGCTCAGCCTCCGTCACATCACTTCCCAGCCCTCAGTAGCTGCCCTCGGCTGCCTCCAGGCAGCGGCCCTGCCTGCCCTCGCCCTGCAGGATCCCAGCCGAAACCTGCTGACATCCGGGCACAGGTAAAAGATCTCTCCCAGCTGCTGATGGCTCCCACTTTGGGCAAACACTGCTGGGAGTTTGCTTTCCTGGAGACACTCCCTCGGCATCCGCCTCGCGGCAGCCCTCCAGCATGCGGGCTCGTCTCCTTCCGGCAAACCCAGTGCTCCCCAGGGCTGCCCGGGGAGCAGGGACGGGCTTTGCAGAGCTGCTCTGAAAGCCCCTGTTACTGAGATCAGGCTCTTGAACTGATCCATAGCCAGGCCAGGGAATTAATCAGCATTAATCAATTTATTAAATCCATTTTTTTCCCATATTTAACTTCATTGCCCACCCTGGGGCCTTTTGTATGAACCCTCCTGCTGAATTCCCAGCGCACACCCAGCTCCCCTGTCTCTCTTTAGGATTTTTTGTCAAATTACTCAGAACTCAAAGATGGGAGTGAGACAACCCGAATTCCTGAAACTTAACAGAAGAAAGCTCGTGAGCTGCAGAGATTTTCGCAGTTACGCTTCTCAGTTTTTCAATATAACTGCAAAACTGGATGTGTGTTTGTCTTTCAGGGAGAACTGGAGCTTCTGAGCTCATCATGGGACGCCACGAGCCGCAATTTGAGAAGAACATGTGCCGTGAAGATCTCGAAAGCCCTTGAGAGCCTCATTCATTTCCTCTTCTTCGATACGCTACAAAACAGTGTGGTTTATGAGCAGCTGGAAGCTCCCAAGGATGCACAGGGATCTCTGCAGCTGCAGGCAGAGACCCCAAATGCACCGCAGTGCTGCAGGTTACCTGTTCCTGCCCCAAACCAGAGGCAGCTCTGTGGGTCTCCTTCAGGCCCCTTCGGGCAGGTAAGCTGGCTTGGTGCCGGCTCTGAAAAATGAGACGAGAGTTGCTTCAGCGTGGAGCGGGTCAGGGACCGGCCCCAGGGTCTCTGCCGCAGCACGGGGTCCAGCCTCCCTCCTTCGCTAACATTTGCAAAGTATTTTTGAGAAACACAGTCCCACAGCAGATGTTTGGTGCTGCAGCACAGGAGAGCAAGCAGGACCCACACCTAGGGGGGCACCAGTTAAAGGCGTCCCTGAGGGTGATCGATGGAGTCGTGGGCAAGGGAGAGGAGGTGGAGAACAGCTGTGTCCTAGGGTGGACCCGGAGGCCTTCAGGGCTGCTGATGCTTCACTCAAAGCCAGCACCCTGCCCTTTTGAGATGTTTGTGCTTTGTGATGGGGACAAAAGGAAAAGAAAAATCCACCCAGGTTCTTTTGCGGGAAGCTGGCAGTGCGACCCGCAGGTGCTCCTCTGTGCCCGCGGGGCTGGGCCTGTGCTGGCGAAGGGCACAGCAAGGGTGCTCGTCCCACCTGTCGGTTCGCTCCTGCTTTCAGGTGACTGACTTAGATGAAACAACTGAGTGCAATTTTTCCAGCTTCAGCTGGATTTTGCCTTTTTGCGGGTTGGAAGAGCAATCGTTGCTTCATGTGCTGCTGATGGGAGCCGCAGGGAGACACTACCCTGCCATGGGGAAGATCTTTCTTTGCTGGAATGATTTTTTTCAGCCTAAAGTCCTGGAGCAGGGCTGAAGTTAAACCCTCAGAGCAGAGAAATAGCATTTTGCATGAGTGTGAAATTTGGCAGAGACCACGGGTGCGGACAGCTTGCCGGAGGCGTGCTCGGCAGCCAGCAGCTGCTCGTCTCCTTTCCAAGGAGCAGCAGGCGAGGTCCAGCACCCGAAACACCCTCCGTGCCGGGAGCTGCCCAGGCTCATGAGCCCTCAGGAGAGCCGAAACCAGCCCAGGCGTGTGGGAAGCTGCTGTCAGGACAGAAATGGTCCTGCCCGGTGTGCATCAACCAGACCGGAGCTGGGCAGAAGCTGGTGTGGATGAGTGACGGCATCCCGCCCCCCAGCACGTCCCCCCTTTGCTCCAGCCTGGTCCCCCCTCCTGCCGGGGTGACATTGTGTCCTTGGGGCTGTGTTGGGTTTACGCGGCAAAGTTTTCGTTGTGGGGGGCTTCAGAGGTGGCTTCTGCCAGAAGACACCAGGAGCTGTCCCCGTGGTGGACCCAGCCAGCTCCAACCAGCTCCAGGATGGACCCACTGCCCAAAGCAGAGCCCACCAGCAAAGATGATGGTTTCTCTGTGATACCCTTCTTAAGAAAGTGTAAAAAACACTGTGCAGGAGCTAGGAGAGAGGAGTGAGAAGGTGTGAGAGAAACAGCCCTGCAGACAGCAAGGTCAGTGAAGAAGGAGGGGGAGGAGGTGCTCCAGGCGCTGGAGCAGATTCCCCTGCAGCCCATGGGGAACACCATGGTGAGGCAGGCTGTGCCCTGCAGCCCATGGAGGTCCATGGTGGAGCAGATACCCCCCTGCAGCCCATGGAGGACCTCACACCTCTGCCTTGCCGCAGCAGGAGCCTGCTCAGCCTCTGAGGGCGGGTTTGAGAGCCAAACTGCTGCCAGGAGCCTGCCCGGCTGCCATCGGGTCCTGCCCTCACCTCATTGTATAGGAAGGCTTGCATGTGCCTTGCTAAACAATTCAGCTTCCCTTTCCGACGTCCACATGTGCCTCTCTGGAAGCGAGCCCCGGGATCAGCACTTCCCGTTCTCCTGCGGTTACGTGGGTGCTTGACCACAGCAGGACTTCCACAAACAGGGGCCCAGAGCAGCTGTCAAGCGGCTGCCACATCCCGGCCGGGGACAGCCAGGGACACATGGGTCCGAGACAGAGACCCTGAGCCCTGTCCCAGGCTGCGGATGCAGCTCAGGCTCCTCTCGTCACCCTGCCAGGGCTGTCGCGCCAGCAGGGCGGGAGCGCAGCTTGGAGGGGAGACAATGGACACCAGGTCCCATGGCTCCATCAGCGTGTGTCTGCAAGGAGCCACGTTTCCAGTGGCTGGAAATCCTGGGGTCCCCTGGGAGTCACCGGGCAGCTCGTGGAGAGGAGCTCACCGGGGAACCAGGCACACGCTTAGACCAGGGCCAGCACACATCTCTCAGCAAACGAGCCTGGGAGCAGGTGGCAGTAACACAGCTGTGGTGTCCCCACTGTGCCCTCGTGTCACCCAGCAGTGTCCAGGGATGAGGAAGACCACGGCAAGCACACGTGACACTTCCCTTGAGCCCTCTCCCGGTCTCCAGCTATTCTCTGCTCGGGTGATTTCCTGAGCCAGGTGTGATTTCCTGATTTCTCTGTATTTACGCCCTTCAATAGATCGCTCCTCTTTGGACTTGTCAAAAAACCCTCCCTTTGGGCGCAGGTGAACCTCCAGCACCATCCCTCAACGAGGAGCTCCTGCCATCCCAGCGCGGAGAGCTTCCCGCTTCAGCTTGGGTTGGCTCTGGCTCCCACCTCCTCGCCTCATTCATGCACTGGAAGAGCTGGTGGCTCTGTCCCTCTCTGGCCTCTCCCGGACGGTCCTGAATTTCCAGACCCCGAGTTGTATCTTCTCTGGCCAGAGGGTCCCATCCTGCTCAGACAGACACACCCTTTTCGACAGGGGTTTCTCAGGGGCCTTATGGCCACCATGATGCCTGCAGGCAGTGCTCATCCATCCCTGCTGCCCCTTGTGCCCCCGCCACTCCTAACGTACTGCCCTGGGTGCATCCTGTGCAACCCCACATGGTCCTGCTGCCGCACAGACTGCAGCCAGCTCCCACCCTGCATCCCGCCTGCGGGCAAGTGGGACATTCACCATGGGGCAGAGGTACGCCGCAATCCCTCAGGCTGGCCCAGACCTCTTGGATTTTCCCTCCAGCAATGTATTTTCCATTGCATTTAAAAATAAAATCCCAGCAATAAAAGCTCCAGCTAATTTTATACCCGGCCTGTTTTTCCCAAGCTCCTGCAGGACGAGGGGCCTCCCCCGGCCTCACGGTGCGTGTTCACCCCGCAGCACGGACAATGCTCATGTGGCCAGGGTGGTGTCATGTGTGGACAGGGGTGCGTGGGTGGGCATGGAGTGGAGGACGTCAAGACCCAGCAGAGTTTGTTGCCCACAGAGGGGCTCCTTCCTCTTCACCTTGCTGGGCCTGAGCTGGGAACCGAGCAGGGAAAGCAGGGGGCTCGGTGTGCGGAGCCGGGAGCACAGGTTGGCATGGTGTGAGCACAGTCACGGTGTGAGCATGGACATGGTGTGAGCACAGTCACGGAGTGCATGGCCCCAGAACAGCCTGGCAAGGTGTGAGCGTGTACACCGCAGGTGTGCTGCTGTGCCCGTACCTGTGTCCGTGTGCGCACCCACGGCAGGGGCTGTCTCCAGCAGTGCCTGGATCCCTGAGCATCCACCCAGAGCGGCGCCATGAACGCTGGCACACTGGTGTCTGCGCTGGTTTCTCCCCCAGCCTGCCTGTCGTTTGGAAGTGTTCGTTAGTGCACTCACGGGCTGTGCTGGGGCAGCCCAGGGGCTCTCGAGCTGCAGCAGGGATCTGCGGTGCCATGCACACGGCCGGGTTGGGGTGGCTGTCGCAGCCTGATACCGGCACACGGGACACTGAAAGCCACCTCGTGGCCCTGCAGCTGGGCTGGCAGCTGGAGGGGGGGCAAAAGCTGCCATGGCCCTGCAGCCATCACCCTGCTGGGGGGTGTCTCCAGCCAGCACAGCCCCTGTGGGCGTGCAGCGGGAGCGGGGTGCCAGCCCGGTTTGAAGGGAGCAGGAGGGGCTGGAGGGGTTGGCGACCTGGGCAGGGGACCTGGGAGAACAGACCCTGTTCTGCAGACCCACACCCCGAGGCTGCCAAGCTGTGAGCGGGGAGAGCCACCCGTCCCACTGGGAGGCAGCGGGAGAAAAAGCAGCTCACGGCCCTGGGAAAGTGGTGGAAATCCGTGGAAAAGCCACAGGGAGCAGAGACGGGCTTCGGGGCAGCACGGGCGGGTGGGCTTTGAGCTCCCGCTGTCCCCAGGACATGGTGCAGCCGTGGCGGGAGCCGTACGCGCCGCCTCAGACCCCGCCGGCAGAGCTGTGCCACGGGACAGCTGTGGTGTCGGATCCTGCTCCCAGCCCCCCAGCCCCAGCAGCCCCAGTGGCTTTGCCTTTCTTCTTAACCAAATAAAGCTTTGCAATATTTAGGTTTTCACAGCTTCTTTGGTTTCATAAGCCCGAGCTCCCACTAAAGGCGGGCATTGCAGGGAGAGCTGAGCCATGAGAGCAATGAAGGCTGAGGACCCTGCAGAGGAATAAACGCCCTCTCCTAAAAGCTGCTTTTGTTTCTTTCTTATTTTCCCCTAATTTAATGATTTTAGAAGGGTCAAGGAGATCTAAGACTTTCCGGGAGTTGGCAGCAGTGCAACAGCCTACTCATCAGAGGAAAATGTGAGAAATGACTGGGCTGGAAAAACCCCCTTAGGATTTCAGACAGAAAAGCAGAATGAGAGCTGACATGTCCAGGTGTCCTGGGCGGTGCAGAGCATGGAACGCTGAGGGGATGAAGCCGCCCCTGCAGACCCCACCAAGAACCCCACCAGACTCTGCCGGGTGCCCCCAGCTGCCCTGGACACAGGGATGCCAGGGATGCCACAGGTGCACTGAGCTCGTCCGTCCCCGCGGGACAAGCCCGGCACGGAGCCGCAGCTGCCGGCGCTCACCAGCCACGTGGGCACCAGTGAGAAGGCGTCTGCATCTGCGCAGGACGTCAGCACCATGATGTCTCTCACAACCCCAAATTCTTCTCTTCCTAAGCCATCAATATTAAATGTTTAATGATGAAATCGTTGGATTATTTGGTTTTTATCTTCCTGGCCCATCCAGCTGAGCTGTCTCCAAGCTGGCTGGGGCACATCCTTCACAGAGGACAGGATGCTGGACCCAGACCCCAGCGTGGCTCCCAGCCCGGCAGAGGGATGTCCGACCGGCCTGTGGGACCCGGTCTGCTCTGCAAAGTGTTTCAGCCTGAGGACTGATGGAGGTTTCGGAAGATTTTGAGACTTAATGGAGCTTTTGGAAGCATGCCAAAGCGGGTGCTTTCTGCACAGCAGCGCTCGTGCCAGGAGTGCCAGGACGGGGACGTTTCTCTCTGTGCTACCTAGAAGCGGCTTTTCTATCTCAACTGGCCCGAAGTACAGCAGAAGGAAAAAGGAAAACGTGTTTTAAAAGCCCTAGCTGAACTCGAAACAGTACCAATTGTTTTCGTTTTGGGCTAAATAAAACCTTGAGGGCTGAGGCAACGCCTTTCGGGTTCCTTTGTTCAGTCAACAGGACAAAAAAGACTGTTTCTTCCCCAGTTAGACCAGCAGCGTGTGGCAGCCGTTCATCTTCAGTGGGGATGGAAAAGCTGCTGTGGTGTGAGAGCTGCTCAGTGCCTTTGTAGAAACGAAGCAACACCAAACCCCGTGCAAGACCCCGCAGGTACCCGCGGCACCTGCCGTGCTCAGCCCTTCCCGCCGAGCCCGGCGCTGCTCATGGCACCACTCACCCGGAGCTTCCCCTCACCCGCCCAGCTCCACACAGAATCATACAACGGTTTGGGTCAGAAGGGACCACTAAAGGCCATGCAGTCCGACCTCCCTGCAGTGAGCAGCTATGTCTTCAACTCGATCGGGTTGCTCAGAGCCTACCACATCACTCCTGGGGACACTGAGGGGTAAATACAGATAAATATTTTGCCATGCGGCTGTACACAACAACATGAGGGGGAAAGTCGGCCTGTACAGCTGGTGCATGCTCTCAGTTGAGTGTGGCCGGGTTTCTCCTTGCCTTGTTCCCCCCCGTCACAGACCTGCCCGGGTTGCCCACCCGTGATGCTGCCGCCCGATTCGGGTGTGTGCCAGCACCACAGCAGTGTGGTGAGGAAGAGCCCAGGGCTGAGATCGAGCAAACTCGTGTCACTTGTGGCACCCTTCTTGCAAGCAAGGTGAAGTACAGCGCCTGTGCGGGGTTTGGCAGGGCCCGACCAGCACCAGACCCTCTGCAGCGGCTCCATCCTCACCAGTAAGGAGCTGGCTGGGGGCTGTACTGGGCGACACAAGTCTAGGGAGCTCCGGCTGCGACACCCTCCTTGCGCTGGGCTGTTGGCACTGTGTCTGCGCTCTGTGGGACCCTGCGGGTCCCCATCTGTGGGACACGCGGACATCGCCGTGACTCTTGCCCGGGGACGGCTGCAGGATGCCCCAGTGCAGGCAGCGCAGGCAGCCCTGCCTGCCGCCACGTCCTTGACAGGAAGATTTGATAATGATTTCTCTTTTACGTCCCCAAGGAAATGGGCCCCTACAGCCACCAGTCCCTACCTGGTGTCTTCCTGGGCTTGTAGACAACCTGCAGACCTCCTCCTGGGGCAGGAGATTGTTTTCAGCAGCCAAAAGAGACCAAACCTTCCTGCCCGGACCTGCCCAAGGATGGATCCTGCCCACGGTGGCGGATCTGGGGGTCCTTCGGGATGCCCTGGAGGAAACGGGGGGCATGTGTCCAAGAGAAGCTCCGGCGGAGCAGGGCTCGCTGCTCCCAGCACTGGCCCCTGGATCCAGCTGCAGGGCAAGCGGGAGCCACGGGTCCTCCCTGCCCCATCTCCACAGGGCCAGGTCGCAGGTCAACGGAACGAATGCAGGAAAATCATTCAGCTGTTGAAATTGCACAGGCACAGAGCAGCTCAGGCCTCCTGCTGCAGGGACCTGCTGGCCCGTGTGCCCAGCCCTCGTCCACAGCTGGGGAAACTGAGGCAGAGCAGTCAAACGGTGTCATTGCTGGGACGAGGCTGCAGCCCGGCCTCTGGCACAGGCTCTCTGCCCATGCAGCCATTTCTGCCCCTTCTGCTGCCTGGTCCTGCCTGGGGCATGATCCTGTCTCAGCAAGGGTGACCAGAGGTGCCCTGACGGCAGGGCAGGAGGAGGGGGCCACCTCCACCCTGTCTGCACCCACTGCCACATCGGTGTCCCACGAGGGACGCTTTGGGTCTCAGGGCACCCACACCGCGAGTGTACCCCTCCCCCAGGTGGTGGCCAGGACCCCAGCTCCTGCCCTGCTCCCTGACTGCTGCTTCTCTGAGAGCGAGTAAATGGGGCAGATGTCCGCCACGGGCAGCTGCCTCTGTAATGCGGGAAGTCATGGTTCCCATGGTACGCTGCTGTGGAGCAAAGCAGGAATTTTGGGAGCCCCACCCCTCCCCATCCCACCGAGTCTCCTGGGGAGGGAGCATCTGCCTTCAATCAGCTGTACCTTGGCAGACGCTCGGTCGGCTGTGCAGGCAGTGGTGAGCACCCACGCCGGGCTGGGGTCACGGCCGCAGGGAGACATCGGACCCGGCCAGGGCCTGGCAGGACGCTGGATGAGAGCCAGGATGTTGTGCTCGGTTCCCCCCATGATGGAGGTGTTGGGGGGCACCTGGCACAGCATGGCCCCAGCGTCCCCCCCGGGAATGAGCTGGGATAGTGCGGCAGAGGCTCACCCCCCATTGCCCCCGCCGTACCCCACCAGAGGACAGGGCAGACCTGCTCCCTTGCCACCTGGCCGTGGATCTTTGCTCCGCCGTGCCTCAAGTGTCAACAGAAATCAAAACTCTCCCACGGCTGCAGCCAGGGAGGAGGAACGGGGAGCGCTGAGCACGCACCGGGTAATGCCGCTGAGGCAGGAGGCAGCTTCACCTCTGCCAAGAGGAGAAAAGCCCTGGCGAGCTGGAGCCTGGGATACAGGCAGGGCTGCGGCAACGAGGCCCAGGGATGGTCTGGGGCAGGAGAATGCCCACAACGAGGGACCAAGGGGATGAGCAAGAGGTATCGGGTGCCAGCTCGCAGGTCTGAGACGCGCCAGGCGCCCCCCTAGCCAAGCCAGCCCTGCACAGCCCGTCTCCCTGTCCCAGGGAGGACCAGCCCCAGGACCCGGGGGCCTCTCCAGGTTGTCACATCCCCAGTTCATCTCCCAGGGATCTGCACTGGCAAGAGCAGGACAGCGGGTGCAGGGCGTGGGGGCTGACAGCGCGCTGGAGCTGCTGCAAACCGTCCAGGGCAGCAAGGACCCACGACGGGCAGAGCAGTTTCTGACCGTGCGGCGGGGAAGAAAAGCAAAAAGCACAGAATGTACAGGCTAGGGGCCCAAGATGCGGCTGTTCCTGCTGGCATTTGGGATAATTGCTCTGCTGGGAGAGCAGCCCTTCTCTAAGGGGAGTAGCTGGGCACACAGCCCAGCCTCCAAGGGCGTGAGAAGGGCATGGAGCTGGGCAGGAGAAGAGAAAGAAACTACAAATAGACCTGGGTGACTGGATCCTTCCCAAACCACATGACCTGAGGACACAGAGGATGAGATGCTGCAGCCCCCGGGGCAGCTCAGGGGTCGGGCACATCTCCCAGTTGAGGTCAGGCAAGGGCCAGGCACACCCCACCGCCGGTAACAGCCCCCCATCACCAGGCAGTGGGGACCCCGCATGGGGTCTCACCCTGGCACCTGCGATATAAATCACCGGTGACAGCAGCGTTGACTATGTGGTGTTGCACCCGGGTTTAACCCCGAGCACGGAGGGGGCGAGTTGAGGTGAGTTAGCAGGAGCTGTCCTGGCTGCGGACAGCACAGACGCACTCCAGGTGTTCCTGGTGTGGATCGCAGCTTCACGCAGCAGTTTGCAGACGCAGAGCCCTGGAGGCACGTTCACAGATGTGTGCAAATCCAGCTCTAGCAGGAATGGAGCCAGAAGAGAAGGGAAGGTGTTCACCCACGGCATCGCTTACAGACCTGGCCGCAAACCCAGGTCTGTGGCTCCCGGACCACCACTGCAGTGGTGCCAGCCCCCACAGCTAAGGGTGCCAACGTGGACACAGCCCAGACACACAGGTGAGGGTCAGGCACGGGCCAGACCCATCAGGGACCCAGAAACAGCGTGGTCAGGCCAGGGCCGGCAGCTCGAGGTCAGCCCTGCAGCTCCAGGGGGATCCCGGTCCCAGCGGGCCCCGTCACGCTTCCGGAGCTCCCCTGCCACTCCAGCAGCAGGAAGCGGGCCCAGGGCCAGCGCTGCCGGGCCGTGGCTGGGGTGTTCCCCTGGGCTGGGGCAGGGGCAGAGCTCCCTGGCTCTGCACAGAGCAGCACTGAGCGGGGACAACGATCCTTTCTTTCCTTTGAAAGACCTCCCGGGCTCTGCATCCAAGCAAAAGCATGAAACGGGAACTGAGCGCAATTATCGTCCCCCTCCTTGCCCTGTCTGGGACTCTTGGCTGCCCTAAGCGCCACTTGAAAGAGGCCGCAGCAAAGATCTCTCTCCCAGCTGCGGGGGCCTGGGCTCGGGTGCCCCTCCCAGCTCTGCTCCCAGCCAGGGAGGCACGCGCGGCTCAAGCCCGGGGAGCCCTGCAGGGTGTCCCAGCTCACCCCACAGCCCGGCTGTGCAGAGGGGCAAAGGGAAGGAACCAGCACAGAGCCTGCAGTTCAGCCCAAGCAGGTGCTGCCACCCTCGGCCCAAGGCAGCGAGCCGTGCCAGCGAGGTGCCCCTCCGGCTGCCCCTGCACGAGGAGTCACTGGGGAGCACCACGGCCAGCTCCGAGGGATGGAGCTTAAAAAGAAATAAGAGGTTGTGAACTACACTGGCATCACCTGAGGAGTACGAGCCCCCAGCACAGCTTCTGGAGGAGCAGCCAGATGAAGCTACAAGTGCTGGAAGGAGTGCTGGTGGCTTCATGACCCCATCCCACAGCAGCGAGGAGAGGCCAGGGGTCCCCAGCCCCAGAGCACGGGGAAGCCCAGAGGGGATGGGAAAGGGCATGGGAACACGGCCTGGAGCAGAGACCCCCCTGGGCTCCTCGTGCTCAGGCCGTGATTGTGCAACTCCAGCTCACCCACATCCCACGGGACGGGACAGCCAGGAGCTCCAAAGCTCACAGCAGGAGCCAGGCTCATTTAGGCAGAGAGAGAGAGAAGGATAAATTAAATAGTTCACCCCAGTTTATTATCCCTACAGACAGGTGACCCTCCTCATAAAGAGGGTCGCTTTTAAGTGAACTTCAGGCAAAAGAGGCACTGGACACCCGAGGCGGCATCACGAAAGAGATGGCAGGCACTGATGCCCAGGGGACAACTAACACCCTACTCCTGCAGAGGGGGAACACGGCTAGCCCTGGCCTTCCTTCTCCTCCTCCTCCCCGTCCCTGGCACTCTGCTGATCCCCACTCCAGCACAGGGCAGCAGGCACAAGGGTAGAGCAGGGATTCATGCCTTGCAGTGAGCTTCAAGACCAACCTCAAAGAGAGGAGCTGGATGGGACACAGAGCACTGGACAGACAAAAACAGGAGTGAGAAACGAATTGGTCTGCACCGTGCCCGGCCCACGGCAGGGCTGGTCCAGCACCTTCTGCCCAGCCCAGTGCACTGCACCACAGCATTGTGGCATGAAACGATCCTGGAGAGAAAGGTCCTGGTGTTGGAGCTATGGAGGGACAGGCTTGTGCTACACAGGGATTCACAAGGATCTCCTACAAAAGTACCATAAATACCAAGTACTGAGCCACAGCGGAAGACATCGTTCAGCTCAAGCACCATCACTGGGCTGCGTCGGAAGGGGAGGTATCCTGAGAGGCACCAGTCTAACAGGACCCACGCTCAGACCACCACCACCACCCAAAGAGACCTGGAGAGCGGTGCAGTTCGCACCGGGGATGCACCCCTGGGTGCCAGCGTACACCGCCGGGACAGGCAAAGCTGCCATTTCTCCACCTGAAGATGTGCAAAGGAAAGAGCCCATGAGCCTCCGCTCCACCACCCACGCTCAGTTAAATACATGAAAAAAAAAATACGCCTGGCAGTCCCAGTGGATCACGAGCCAGGCCAAGCCGAATGAAGGGATGCGGAGGTGTCTGCCTCAATCCGCAAACAGCCTGACACAGTAGCTCACAGGCACGGGCTACCTCATTTGGGTCTATGGCTCGTTAACTACAGGAGCCTGCAGACGTGTAAACAGCAACTATGGCCTCACTACCGCAAACTGGAAAGAGGGATTACCCCAGCTCGGGCACTGCTCTGGCCCAGTATAATGTCACTGGCAGGCAGAACTCGGGCAGCGGGGAGGGGGCAGACATGCCCCACTGGATTTTCAATCTTGTCTTCCGGCAGCGGGACAAGTGGGGGACAGGCCACCCTTCACCAGCCGGGCTTGCCCAGAGGTGCCAGCTGGAATGTCGAAGATGCGTCATCTTTTGCCGAGAGCTGCGAAAATTCAGCCTGAGTCAGGGCAAGGGCACAGCAGCTCCCCCCTGCGCAGGCAGCATGGGCAGCGGCCGTTTGCCCCGGCACGCTGGGGACCATGGCGCTGGGGGGACAGTCCCTGCAGTCCAATCAGAGACAGAAAAGGAGCAGCTGAAGAGCAGCGTGGCTGGAAAGCCCAGCAGCAGAGCAGTGCGGGGATGCTCCCCAGGCCGGGTCGGGGAAGCGCCTTCCTGCCTTCCTCCGGCAGAGACACCACCGGCATACGGCGCCTACAGCAACGGGTGCAATGGGTTTTGGGCAAGAGTCCCACGAAACCACCGTGGATGCTCGAGGACAGGGAGCCGGGCGCTAGATGAAGGTGGAGTCCAGCTGGCTCGTTTCATGGTTACTGCGGGCGCGAGCCTCAAAGAGCTGCTTGATCAGCGCAGATTTCTCCTGCTCCAACTGGGTGATGCGTTCGCTCTTGTCAGTCACCTCCTGCACGGGACGGAGGAGGAAAACACCACTCAGAGGAGGAAGACGCTGGCATTTGCCACGCTGCAGGTGCTGGGATGTGAACCCCAGCAGTGAGCCTGGCCCTGGCAGGGGCATCACAGGCGGCTCTTCCCCAGCAGCGCTGCACACAGACCCCAGCCGCAGCGACTGCACGCTTTCGTGACCTGCATTCGTCACACTCTTTTCCATCCAGCTGGGATGCCCCATCCCTGCCCATGGACCCTCATCCAGCAAACAGCAGGGCACAGCTGCGTGACGAGGGGTCTCCAGGTGCAGCCCACGTGCCCTGCTCTGGCACAGCCGAGGTTGGCCAAGCTGAAGGAAGACTTTCCACGGCCTCGTATTCCTCTCCCAGCCCCCCTCCAGGGGATCTCGTTCCCCGTACCCCCACTCACCTTGGTGAGAAGCCGGTTTTGCTCCTTCAGCATGTTGATGGCTTGCTGGGAGCCTGCTGAGGCTGGGGACGCCACAGGGACCAGCCTGCTCAGAGCAGAGGACGGGTTCACTGGCTGCAGAGGGGATGAAGGGAAGGGATGGGACATCGAGGGTCCTTCCTGGTGGCCCTCCCCGGCCTTTCCCAAGGCCAGAAGCTGTTTCTGTGGCACATGGGGAACTGAGAGAAGCCCAACACAGGATTAAGACCCCAGCACAAGCCATCGCAGGGTCTCCAGCAAGGCAGGCAGAGGTGGGAAGCGTTCCTGCCAGCAGCCCAGCAGGCCAGCCAGCTCCAACAGGGCTGACTCAGCACCTCAGCAGGATGGTTTCCTTACTCACTTGACAATGGCTACACCTTTTTGGGGATCTCTTTCAGTCCCCCAAATGCCTTGAGCATCCTCCAGCCCAGCTTGGGATCAGCTGTGCTGCCTCCTTGGCCATCCCCCATTCCCAGTCTTGCCCACGGAACCAAATCACCTCCCCAGAGCCCAGGGAAACTCTGGCAGCTCCAATGTCAGCCCAGCCACCAGCGTCAGGCAGGGGACAGGACGGGTCCCAAGCTCACACAACCAACCAGAAGCTGCCAATCTGCTGCTCTCACCTTGCCGGTGGCGGAAAGGAGGTCACCCAGGCAGCGGTTCACCTCCTGCAGCTTGGGGACAAGCCGCCCCAGGTGGCTCTGGCCGCCCTCCGGGAGGAAGTCCTGGGAGATGAGGAGGAAGAAGAGGCTGGGAGTCACCGTGGGGCCAGCTCCAGGTCCAGCCAAGTCCCAGCCTGGTTCTCCAAACCCACAGAGCAGCCCCAGGCCCTCCCAAGCAGACAGACACCCCAAGAACAAGCCCCAGACTCACGGCACTGGTTTTGTTCTTCCCCAGGAGCCTCTGGCGTTCCTGCATGAACTGGATGTGCTGGTGGTACCACTCCCGGGCGCGCTCTACCAGCTCCAGACCCTGCAGCAGGAAATCCTTCTCCTGTTCCAGCTCCTTCATGTGCTTCAGCTGCAGGACAGAGCACGCAGAGAGAGGTGTCACCCCCACCTCACCAAGGCCTCGTCAAGCCCCAGGTGTTGGTTTCTTCACAAGGCACAGAGAGGACGGATACAGGCAGGGGTGTGAGGCCCTCCCTGCACGAAAAGCCTCAGAGGAGCAGGATGATGGCTGCTGCCTGACACTGCTTTGGGGCAGGGGAAGAGCCCTGCAGTTTGGGAGAACAACCGAAGCAGGTGAAGGACAGCCAGCCCACCTCCACCCTCCTGCCCCCACCGCAGAAGCAAGTGTCTCTGCCTTGTATTTACCCAGGGGTGCAGCAAGAGCAGGGCCTGCAGCCGCTCCCCAAGTCCCCTCAAGGCTGCGAGTGTCACCCAGCAGCACAAACACACACAGCTTTTGGCGAGCGGCCAGCAGCCCTGCTAAATCGTGTGGGCTGAAAGCTGGGGGAAAACCTGCTGCCGTGTTTCCCCGGCACTCTGCTCTGCTCCCCGCTCTGCTTCACCCTCCAGGCACCCCCGAGCAGAGCAGAGCACAGCGTACCTTTCTGCTGAGTGTCTCTGCCACTCTTTTGGGGTTTCAGGGGTGTTTATACATCTAGAGGACTGCTACGAGGGTGCCCGGGGCTCCTGCCCCCAGACCAGCCCCCAGGACAAGCAGAGCAGGACCCTGTGCTGGTCGCAGCATGGCCGGGGGCTCAGCCCCTCATTGACAGCGGGGCTGGAGCAGCTGTCTGCGCCCCAGGGGACACAGGGTGCCCTGCTCCGCTGCCACCAGCAATCACAGAGGTGCCAAGACAAGAGGGGATATCCCTGGGGAACAGAGCGACCGGTGCAGCAAGCCCTTCATCAGCCCTCACCCAGTGAGCCCAGGGCTCCTGCCCACCTCGTCCCAAGCTGCGCCAGGCTGCCCCCCTGGCTCCTGCTGCCATCTGCCTCCCAACCGCCCCGCACCAGCCACCCTTTATGCCAGGGCTGCTCTTGCTCCTGCTGCTCCTGGAAATGCTGTTTGCAACACGACAGCCCCCTGGCCCCCGCTGTCCATGCTTGGACAGACAGACCAAAGGGAATGTACCCACAGAAGACGCGCAGAGCCTTGGTGCTACGCAGGCTGTTGCTGAGGGGCATGAAGAAGGTGCTGTACGTGGCAAGGACCCCCACCCAGCTCGGGCTGCAGCCCGCAACCACCTGGCCTGCCCCGGTCCCACCAGGCTTGCTGGCCAGCATGGTGACCGGAGGAAGAGGCAGCACCCCATAGAGCAGTGCAGCATCATCAGCTCTGCTGGGTGTGGGGACAGATGGCATCTCGCTAAGGATGGGATGCTCCGGAGCAGGAGGACGACAGAGCGCTGGGCTTGGCTGGGGCTACCTGGGGTAGAAGGGGAGGGCACAGTGCCATGCCCTGGGCCGCCTACAAACGAAAGTGCTCAGCCTCCTCCAGAAGGTCTCATCCCAGCTGCCCCATGGCCATGGGGAAATCAGGCCGATCAATGATGGACTGGCTGAAAAACACCAGCTGAGCAAACACCAGCTGAGCGAACACCAGCTGAGCGAACACCAGCTGAGCGAACACCAGCTGCGGTGGTGCAAAGGGTCCTCGGGCTGCAGCACAGACCCCACACCTCTGCTTCGCTGCTCAGGATGAACCAGTTGGTCCCAGTGCAGCCCGGGATGCAGGATGGCTATCAGTGCTCCCATCCCACCAGACTCAAGGCAAATTAGCCTAATCACAGCCGAGTGCCTTGTCTCCGGGGGACCAACATCCTCCCAGCACCACGGTGGACATGACAGCACTGCCCTGCACAGGGATTCGGTCCTTGCTGGACTCCAACCGGCTCTGACTGTCTCTGCACACTCAGAAGGGGGATTAGAAGCCCAAGGCTCCTGCCGGGGAAGGCTCCTCCACTGCAGGACATGGACAGACACCCCTTCTCCAGGGCGAAAGGCACTGAGGCACTCGGGTTCGCGGGGAGGGCGGAGGAAAGGCAGAGGCCCTCCCTCCCGCTGCCCCCACAACAACTTGGGGAAACAGAGGAGGCAAGGGCAAAACCGGCAAGGGCGCTTGTGGCAGAGCTGGCAACAGACCCCAGCTCCCAGCCAGTCACTGGCCACCAGCCCCTCCTCACCAGTACCAGGCAGGACCTCACTGCAGCAATGGGCTCCGGCCTGGAGCTGCACGCACAAGGAAGTGCCTTGCCAGCAAAGGAGGGACCTTCCCCTCTCCGAAACAGCAACTCCCAGCCACCAAAACCCTAAGAACCAGAGACTCCCATGCCCAGACGCACACCGCTACATTAATTACTCCTTGCCAGCACCTCTCAGGACGGACCCCCTCAGCCCAAGAGCTCCCCGACGCCTTGCGTGGCTGCAAGCCCAGCAAACCATGTGTGTAAACCCCCCTCCCCAGGCCAGGCATCGGAGCATGCCATGTCCCCAAGGCCAGCCCCAGGCTGCACTGGATGCTGCCCGCAGCGCTGGCTCGGGGAGCAGGGTGACACCAGGGTGACACCAGGGTGTGAGGGGTGGAAGTGCAGAGGTGGCAGTCGCAGCCTCGGCAGCAGCTCCAACCCCGGCCGGGGCTCGTCCCACTGATCACTCATCCCGCAGGCCAGGTCCTGGCTCTCTTCCCAGGAAAATTTAGCTTGAGCTTGTGGGCTGCAAGCCCAGGCAGCTCCTCCATCCCGCTTGGGAGCGGTGCGGATCCCCTCATCCCGGCAATCCGATCCGAGCCTCTCCACTCAGGGACGGAGCGAGGGGAGCAGATCCAGCCATCCGGTGCTGTCCGGCTAAATGCAATCCTGATTTCTCTGTGCTACTGACAAAAAGCCCCTGACTCATCAGCATGCTACAAAGAACATCTGGTAGGGGACACAGCCCAGCACCACCCCTTGCCAGCACACAGCATACCTGACCTTCGCTGGAGTGCTTGAAAGGCCCAGAGACCCTCTGGCCCATACCGTACACGTTTGCCTTTCCCTGCTGAAGTTTTGCCCCCGGGGAAGGCACCGTGCAGGCAAACGCTGGCTCTGTGGGCTGACGCCACTCCGGGAGAAGGCGGGGGAATACGTGCCTCCTCCCTGTCCGGCGCAATCCGGGACAGAGAGCGCCTCAGAAATAACGGCAGGACCTCCACGTACATCAACAGAGCTTTGTATCCAAAATATCAGGATCCGCCCGACACCCGATGGCTTGCGCAGGGTGGGCAGCGGGGAGCCACAGCCCAAACAGAGCTGGTGTCAGTGGTGAGGGACCCCTGCGATCCACCTTCCCCCAGGGACCACGGGCCTCTTCGCTGGAGCCCATGCCACAGCTGTCCCCTTACCATGCTGAAGTCCACGCCGTTGGTGATGGTGTGTCTCCGGTGTTCGGAACGCCCCCTCTGATGCCTCCGAGTGTCCCCAGCCCCTGGATGGCTGCCATCTCCCTGGGACTGCCCAGCAGCCTTTGCATCACCACCTGTAACAGAGGAAAGCATGAGGCCACCAGCCGCTTGCAACAAAAACCTCCCCACGCCACTTCTACAGGACCATCTGCAGGTGGTCTTGCCAACAGACGTGGCAGGGAGAAGCCGAGCAAAGCAGCGGCCCAGGTGCCCACTCGCATCTTTGTATGGGCAGGGCAGGCTTCAGCAATGACTTACTTGGCTGTGCCAGGCTGGCAACAGACCTTGGTCACCATCTTCTGCAAAAAGCAGGCAGCTTCCAGGCAATGCTTTTTCAGTCCTGGCACAGGCAATTAAAGCATTACTGATATTGCCTACCCTCGTCCTGTCCCCACGGGGCCCCTGGGCCCTGCTCAGGTGGCAGAGGCTCTGCCAGGAACCTCACTCCTCCAGAAGGCAGCTCCTGCTTGGTGATGGCCTTGGCCACACAGATGTATGTCCCCCCGCTCCCACCAGACCCCGTGCCTGTGGTCTAACCATAGAGGAAATCAGGCTGTAGGTTTTCCAAAATTTTATTAACATCCCAACATCCTATCTTGCGAAAGACTCATCCACTACAAACATGTGACACTGGTGCAAATCTGTGCGTAATCTATTTTTGCAGATTAAGTTCACCCTGGCAGGTTTTAGGCTGGATCAGACGCCTCCTGCTCATGCTGCCTGTGCACCGAAGCAGGTGCTGGGCACCTGCAGCAAAGTCAGCACAAGCCCCACACGGCTCGCTCTGGCAAACTCGCCAGAAACGCAGCCCTGCGGCCGCGGCCAAGCCAGCTTAGATCCCTGCGTCTGGCCGAGCTGGCAGAGCACCGCCCCGCCAGCCCGATCCACGGCGCCAGGGCAGCCAAGGGTGCAGCCAGCACCCTCCGCAGACGTGCCCGGGCAGCGAGGCTGCTGCACCTCCCTTCTTGCCCCGGTCCCCTGCCGAGTCCCCAGCAGACCCCGCCTCATGCTCACCCCGCTCTCTGCACACAGCCTTCCTTGAGAGCTTCTTTCTCCGCCTGGCAACACGGAGGTCGGCAAGCAAAGGCAGGCAGCGAGGCAGCTGGGGAAAACATCTCCTCTTGGGGACCGCTCCCCACACACCTCCCAACCCATCGCCACGTCCTTCTCCCACGGGTTGGGCATGCGCTGGCTCCCAGGCACCGGAGCTGCCTGGCACAGGCCAAGCGTGTTCCTGCGAGTGCCGGGACAGGCCGCGTAGCTGGCACGTCGCTGCCCGCTGCTCCACAAGTCTCCTCAGCCAAGCACATGGACAACGACGGAAGAGGGACACGGGGCAAGCGAGGGCAGTCGTGGCCGCAGGAGCCACGCTTCACCCGGAAGACAATGGGGTCTCACAGAGCTGCACCATGCTGGGGCTGCCTGCACCGACACGTTCGCACCAGTTCAGCACCAGGAGCTGGGCTCACACTCAGGGGGCAGCAGGCAATGTTACACAAGCACCTCGCTCAGTCCGTCACTTTGTGTCACTGGGGAAAAAAGTCACCGTGGCACGGGAAAAATCCTCCTTCTGGTCCATCACAGCACCCCGCTTCTCCCACCAGCAAGCACTCTGGTGCAGACAGCTCTCTGGCACGTCAATAAACACAAAGTCTTTGGCGTCGCCCATTCGCCTGTTTTGCCAACCGTCTCTGGTTTCATACACCCATCTGGCTGGAAGGAACCCAGCAAGACCGGTGCAACCATGCACAGGCTCTCCTAGCAGACCTGTAGCACATAGTGCTTGGGAAGCTGAGGAACAGCCCCAAAACCACGGGTAGCTTCAACAGGCAGAATCCCAAAGCAAAGCCAGGAGCACCTCTGGGAAGAGCTGCAAGGTAGAAACATGTTAAAAAAGTTTTCACTGCTGTTACTTGGAAGCGCCAGGTTGAGCTGAGCTGAACCTGTGACGAGAACCTGCTCCCTGGTTGAACAACTGAGCTCTGTGCACCTCAGCTGACAACGCAGCAGCTAAAACAGGGCCCCTGCTAATGAGCTGGGATCAGTTCTTCTTAGGCAAAGAGCAGGACCAGCTCACCAGAGGTGGAAGAGATCCTGCCACGAGACATGGGATGGCCTTCTCCCTCCCAGAGCCCCTCTGCTCCGCAGGGCACGAGCCCAGCGTTCGCCAGCCAGAGCGAGTGCCCAGGACGGAGCAGACACCTCGTGGTCATTTTACATGTTTACGAACCTGTCCTTGGCAATGGCCCTGACACTAACAGCTACCTACAAACCACCCCTCCTTCCTGCCCTGGCCACCAGCTCCCCAAGCAGCTGCTGGAGCCAGGCCACCCCAGCAGCCAAGGCAAGCGCTGTGCTGGGCAGGAGGCGGCGCTCAGGGCCCCTCACTTGCTTGGGTTCTTACAGAAGCTACCTCATGCAGCTGGAGAATCCGGGCGGCCTTCAGCCCAAACGACAGACTCTTCACGGGCTTCCTGGACCCCCGGGCAGCTCGCAGCACCCAGCACATCTCTCCGCGGTGAGCAAGAGCTGCGTCCTGCCACGGCAGCGCCCGACTCTCGCAGACAGTTGAGGAGAACTTCTACCTGTTCAGCCAGACCCCGGGAAACGCTCCGCGGCGGGAGGGAGCACCGAGCTGAGAGAGACAATTTGCTAAGCGGGTGAATCAACCTGAAATTCAGGCCTGTTGCCAGAATACTGCCCTGCACTGCGGGAAGCTGGCAGCAAGGGCTGAGGCACTAACCCTGCCCACAGGCTCGGGACATCAGTGCAACATGAGCCTGTAATGGAAAGATCCTCAGCAAACAGAAAGTTGCTGTAGTCATCTGCCCACTCCTTTCCAGGGCAGAGCTTTCAATTTGCTGTTTATTTACCTAGCAGGATTTTTTTTCAGGTTTTTCCAGATTTACACTCTTGACAAGAGAAGAATCAGCCTGCTTAATAATATTCCCCTAGATGAAGCTCCAGGGATTAGTCTGGAGGCAAAATGGAAAGCAGAGAACCTCAGCCACAGTTAAAGTTTCTTCTCCACCCAGCAGAAGAAGGGACTGGGAGGGAGCAGGTGGGAAGGGAAGGCAAACCAGCCCGGACAGCTTTCCCAAGGATGAGGAAGTCGCCACGCTCGAGCGTTGCAACAACAAACACCAGCTCCTCACACACACCTTTGTGTCCGTAGATCTCAAAGCGCTTCACGAACCCCGACGAAGAATCATTACCTACAGCAGATAAGTCCAGAAGCCTGGTTTCCTTATAACGTCTCGTACTGCCCAGCAACAAATCAAGATGCCCGTTAAACAGACTCCCCCTCGCCAAGGCTGGTGTGCCTCGCGGGGGCCCTGGCGGACCCGGCACAGGGACCCCAGGTCCCAGGAAAGGGGTAGAGCGCACAGGGCGCTGCCGGGGAGCTCTGCCGACGGAACCCTGGCCAGGCCACCCGGACAGCACCTGGGGACAGCAAAGTGCATCTCCCTGATGCCGCATTCCCGTTTAATCATCGCTTAATTATTTATTATTGTAAACAGTGCTGTGGAATTACCCAAACAAAAAAGTTGGGTCAGGTTTTGCTTTTTTTTTTTTTTTTTTTTTTTTTTTTTTT
>VZSC01016338.1:39799-58647 GCA_013398225.1 Steatornis caripensis
CCGGGGCCGTCTTGGAACCGACGGAGCGCGGCCTGGCGCCAGCGGGAGGGGCCGGGCTGGCTGGGTCCGGCCCTGGGCCTGGCGCGGGGGCTCATCCATCCCCGCGGAGCCTCGGCCGGTGCGGAGGCCGGGTCTGGTGCTGGCGGGCTCCCCGGGGCAGCGCCGTGTCCTGCGGCAGCACCCTTGGGGTGGCGTCGGGCAGGCGCCGGGCAGCGGGCAGGCGAGCGGGAGCCGAGGGCGAGGGCGGTGGCGGGGCACGGGCGGGGGTCGCGCCCGGCGGGGGCTCTGGGGGCGCTTGGGGGCTGGGGCGCTGAGCGCCCGCTCTCGCCTCTTGAGTGCAGCGGCTCGGCGCGGCGCGGGATAACGCTGTGCGGCGCGGGCGGAGGCGAAGCCGCCGGGGAGCTGCGGCGGGGCGCGCGGGCGGTGTCGTGCTAGCGCGGGGCCGGCACCGAGCCCCGTCCAGGCACGGCCACGTGCGGCGCGGGAGGGAGCGGGGGTCTGGGAGCGGAGCGGATGGGTGGTGCGGGAGCAGCGCAGGCAAGCCCAAGGTCCGTGTGTTCTGGAGCCCGTCGGGTGCTGGTGGCTCTCCCCGGTCACCCTGTGCGCGTGTGAAAGATGGGGGCGATGGGGGAGGCAGTGGCTGGATGTGGGGTGCTGTGCTCCCCCCGTGGCATGAAAAAATAACCGTGATAAAAAAAGGAAGCCGGAAAAAACCTAGCTGTGGTCAGAGAGAGACTTGCCCAGATTGCGGCGCCTGCACAGCCTTGACCCAAACCTGGCAGCAAAGAGGTGGGGACGTGTGGGCAGGGGAGTAAAAATTTCCGAACAAGAGCAAAAATAGAAGCGGCAGGGTCACAAGGCAGGGGAGCTTTTCCACCGCGTCAGCCTCCGCGGTGATGGAGGGAGCGAGGGGAAGCTCTGTTGACCCAGGGGCCACGTGTGCTTGGTCCAGCCAGGGCTTCCACCAGCCGTGCTCACACCTCTAGCCGAGCAGAGGAGGGTGTCAGCGCCCACCCAGGTGTAACTGGTGGGGTTTGGTGGGGGACCTGCTCGGATGGTGGTCGTTGCCTCTTGCTTGAGGGTGTCGTGGTGAGGAGGAAGGGAACCCGTGAATCCTAGAGGCAGATGGGTCTAGGTCAGGGCCCCCCAGTTGAGTTAACAGTTTTACCAGACTGGTTCCTTGGTCTTTCGCCCCGCCAGGCCAGCGAGGAGCTGGCGTATCTGCCTGCTGCTGCCGTCTGCAGCAGGAAAGGGAAGGCAAACTGCATGGGGCTGGCCTCTCTTGCTGACAGCAATGCTTGCAGGAGTCCAGAAGGTCTGCTGCATTTGGGACCACCGCGCACGAGTCACCTGGCCCTGAGCTCTGGATGGCCCCAAGACACATCAGTCCTGCAGGCAGTGTTTCTTAATTTCTACCAGGAGAGGGGGACATGATTCCTCTGTTTCCCGTGGTTTGTTTTTATGATCCAGTTTAGTGCTGGAGGTGGGAATCAGTCCTCGGTTTTATTTCCCAGAGGAGGGCAATCGGGAGTGAGACTTTGTGCCGCTGAACACGGGCGGTGCTGGCGTGTCCCTGCGGACGTGGCCTCATCCCGCACAGCATTTCCCAGTGGAGCTGGCGTGGTCGGCACAGGCGTTGTGGGGATTGTGGGTCGTGAGGGGTTGCAGGCTCCAGAACGCTCTTGTTTCCAGTGAGGTGCTGGTGGTGGTGAGCTGGCCGAGAGCAGAGCAAGCAGTCCCGACCCTCTGCTCGACGTCCCTGCTCGTCAAGAGGACGGCGTCAGACTCTTCTCAGTGGTGCCCAGCGACAGGACAAGGGGCAATGGGCACAAACTGGAACACAGGAAGTTCCACCTGAACATGAGGAGGAACTTCTTTACTGTGAGGGTAACAGCACTGGCACAGGCTGCCCAGGGAGGTTGTGGAGTCTCCTTCTCTGGAGATATTCAAAACCCGCCTGGATGCATTCCTGTGCAACCTGCTCTAGGCTAACCTGCTTTAGCAGGGGNGGCTAAGGTTCTTTAGCGGGGGGGGGGGGTTGGACTAGATGATCTCTAGAGGTCCCTTCCAATCCCTACCATTCTATGATTCTATGATTCTAGCCCATGCTTCTGTGGGCCTGTGGACCCAAAGGCTTGCTCTGCAGAGAAGTCATGGCAGGGCTGCGTAACCGGCTGCCTTCGGTGCGCCCGAGCAGGCGCTACCAGCCTTTTCGGAAAGGGTATGTTTAGGCAGGAACATTCTGTTACCGCTGTGGTGGGACTGAAAGTTGTAAGCATGGGGAAGTCGATAGTATTACTGCAACATCATGGATGACTTATGGCTGGTTTTATTGCTGAACACTAGAGTTCTGAAAAGAATTAAAACCGAGCCAGGTTGTTAGAGCAGCAATTGATATTTTCCCTCTATCGCTCATTTAAACAGACAGTTATTTAAAGATGAGCATAAAAACAGTCTTGTTTTTCTTCTAATTCAATATCTTTGGTCCCTATGTCTTTCAGTCCAATTCAGGAATTTTTTAGTCCCAGATGTGATTAAAGGTAGGGTGTTTGTCATCTCCTCGGAGGCTGGGGTGAAGCAGGGGCCGTCCTGGACCCAGGGAGCAGTGGCAGGCTCGGCGATGTGCCGTAGACTGCTTGCATTCTGTTGCAAAAGGCTCTGCTAGCTACTGTACAGCAGCAGGGCTGTGGCTTTTGACCTGGGCAGGCCCGGAGCTCGATGCCTTCCTGGAGGAACATGAAGTGTTCGCTAAGGGACAATCTTTCTCATGGTTGTCAGTCATAGCTGTGAATGAGCTGGGTGTTTATTATGTGGTCTGGTTCTCCCCCAGGTTCTGGACTTCCATGGTTTGTCGGGAGAAATGATACTGGTTTTAATTACGTTGCGGGGGTCGCAGCTTCTGCGGGCTTGGCTGTGTCATTAGTCCTGACTGCAGCCTAACAGAAGCTGGAGCACAAGTACAGATAGTTGATTAAGGCAGATTCCAGAAATGTCCATGCTTTACTGAAGACGACGAGACTTTGCTTCTTTGGGTTGTAGAAATGTTGGTGACAAGGGGCCTCTGGAGGTCTCTAGTCCAGCCCCTAATTGGGACAGGACCATAGCCAGCCCTAGGTCAGGTCAGGTATGAGTTTATCAAAGTAAGCCTCAAGGGAGACATCCCCCACCTCTCTGGATATCTTTTCCAGTGCCACACCACCTTCCTAGTAAAGAGTTTGTATCCTAATGTCCAGTTTGAACCTCCTCAGCTCATGGGTCACACCTAACTCATGGCTGTGTCCTGTGGTTGCACCGTCCGCTGCTTTAGGTGAGGAAGCTGCTGCGTCAAAGAGGCGAAATGAATTTTTTAGTATACGTGCAGCATCGTATTTCTCTCCAAGCTGCCAGGGGTGGGCACTGAACTGGCAGCTTCTGGCTGCTGCCCGAGCTCTGCAGAAAGGCTCAAGAGAAGAGCACAGGGTGTTGATTGCTTCTGTGATCTTTATGTTCCCTGGGGCTTCTTTCTCCTCTTCAGGCTTGCATCAGATCTCGCAGAACAAGGTGGCAGTGCTGCTCCTGGCTGGAGGACAAGGAACTCGCCTGGGAGTGAGCTATCCCAAGGGCATGTACAATGTGGGGTTGCCCAGTAGCAAGACCTTGTATCAGATCCAAGCAGAAAGAATCCGCAAAGTGGAGCAGCTCGCTGGCCAGAGACACCACTGCAAGTGTGCCGTCCCCTGGTAGGTGACCTGGAGCCGCAGACCTACCGTGCGGGGTCATTGTGTTGAAGTCTTGCCTACGTTGTCTTCTAGAAGCGCTTTGCTGGGTGCTGTACAGAGACACGGCAGGGGCGAGCCTTCTGTCAGCAGGATTTGCGATGCCCACAGCTGGAGGAGGGTGCGCGGGAATGGGAAGTGGCCGGTCTCTGTCTGCAGGCCTGAGGGACCGAGCGCTGCCCTTGAATCACTGCCACTACCCGAGCTGCTGTACCGTGCTGCCTTTTCAAGCACAGTCCCTGACAATGCTGTAAACAGCACTTTTCAGTGCCCGTTTCACATGCTTCGCAAGAGATTTCGTCTGTCTGTTTGTGCTGTGCTGTCTCAGGTTCCCGCATGGTGGGAGAGATCGCCTAGAGCTCACCTTCCAAGACCTTCTGCCTCCCCGTGCCTGCAGTTTCTGCCGCAGCAAAAAACCTCGTCCCCTCGCTGTAGTAAATGCTTGACATGCTCCATTCTCAGGCCACCTCCTGCTGTCGTTGTTTACAGCTGGCTGTCGTTGTTTACAGCTGGCTGTCGTTGTTTACAGCTGGCTGTCGTTGTTTACAGCTGGCTGCCGTCTCTCCTGGCTGCTCCTAGATTTCAAAAGCCTCCAGGCTTCAAAAGAGACTAGCTCTGTGCAAGGTGCAAAATATGAATTCCGTACGGGATGTGGTGGGTGGGAGAGAGGAAGGCGCTGCAGCACGCTTCTGGGTGTGTTTTCTGCTAAGTGTTCTTTGTTAGACTATAAAGAGATACTGTTGTGAAATCAGTGTCTGGTCTGAGCCAGGGTTTGGGAGGAGTGAAAGAGCACATGTCGGGGGTCTGCACATAGTTCTACAAATTGGAGATTGAGGGTGATTTGAGTCCACCTTGTGTTTCTTTCCGAAGCCATGCGTACATGACCTGAATTGCAAATGCACCATCCCTGGTGCTGCTGGAAGCCAGGACAGGTTATTTGCAGGGTGCAACATCTGCCTGTAATGTTTACAGTTGCCCTTCCTGAGCTGGGGAGGCAGTTGGCTGCTGCAGTACACCAGAGGCCAGGCTACGCTGTGCCGCAAAGATGTAAATCGGTGGGGGGTGGTGCAAGGCCCGGGCTCTCTTGTGCAAAGGAATGATTCCCCTGGCATGCTGGCAGTGGACCCTGTGTACGTGTCAATAGTTGTTGAAGTGCTTGACAGGTAGATGATGAAGATGGCTCTTGGCCACTGTTGAAGAAGGAGGACAGTGGAGGGAGAGACAGCAGCAATGTGGAGCTGGAAGGAGAAAATGCTGCTGGCACAGAAGAGGTGCTGGCGGAGTGAGGTGCTGGGGATTCGCAGCTCATTCTCAGCACCTCACGCTGGTCAGTGCTTCTTTAGACACTTAACGTCAGTTTGAATCTAGAGTGAATGAAGCTCCTGTACTGTCCTTTGCCTTGCTTCCCAGCTCATCCAGATATCCAGATGTCATTCACCTTTAAGGAAAAGCTCTTCTGGCCAGAGCTAAGCCTGTGGGTAGGATCGCGCATAAGACCCTGTGCAGCCTTCCTGTGGGATGAGTCCCGGAGGAGAGCTCTCGTGCTCAGTTGCGTACTGCAGGATACTGTAGCGTGTCTCATTTAACACTCATGAGTTTCCTCCCTTTTATGTTCCTTTTGTAGTTCTGTCTTTCGCTTGTGCTTTTCTTGCTCATTGCTCAGCACCCATTCCTGCGCAGGTACATCATGACAAGTGAGTTCACGCTGGGGCCAACGGAAGAGTTCTTTGCAGAACACGACTACTTCAACCTGGATAGAGCCAACGTGGTCATGTTTGAACAGAGGATGCTGCCCGCTGTCACCTTCGATGGGAAGGCCATCTTGGAGGAGAAGGGGAAAATTGCTATGGCTCCAGGTACCGACTGCGCTGTTCACTCTTACGTCATACAGTAACGTAATATGTGTTGATAATTGCTACTAGCCACCAGCCAGCCTCTGCACACAGAGTCTTTGGGGGTCAGTGTTAATGGTTCTGATTAGCTCGGGAGGGTTCAGTGAAATGTTTCAGGCTGGTAATCAAGAGTGTAGCAACCTGTTTAGTTCTTGCTGGAGCTTTGCCCACAGCATATGGTTTTTGTCAAAGCCTGGGAGTATTGGCAGGATTCGGGGTGGTGCAGCTGCAGGTTAGGAGCAATGTGCATTGGCAGGGCTGTGTGTGAGGTTCCTGTGGTGCTGCCTCCCAGGGGTGAAGCTGTCAGGAGCCAGGCTCCTGTTGAAGGCTGATAGCTGGAATTGGGTAAAAAAGCAGCAAGGAGGTTAACTCTTTCCAAAATGAGTGCAGTGTCTCACCTACTAAAGTTCTCCTTGTAACCTGGATGTGGTAAGAGACTTGGTGAAGGCAGCCTGGTTGGGGCTGTGTTGCAGTGATGTGGTTTTGCGGCTGCGGAGTGGCTTTATGAGCTGACAGGGGTGGCAAAGAAGGACCCCCAAAAGGGTGATCTGAGATGAACAAACCTGCAGGTATCTTTCGTGCAGCTGCAGTTCAAGCCTTCAAAAAGGCATTGGGAAGCTGTAGGGGGGAAGAGAAACAGAGAATAATATTTAATCTAATCTTTCTCCAGGCTGAGTTTTAAATATGGTTTTGCACTGTGCTGGAAGAGATGTAACAGGCTTTTCCCACCCTCTGCATAATGCTTGGCATCTTAGTGTTTTCCCTCTGAGGATCTTACAGGGCTCGTAGTCTCGTAACGCTTCTCTGTGAGGTTGGTCCTCACGTCCCCACTCGGCATGTGAGGGAGCTGGGACGTGGAGGGGAACAGCGTTGCCTGAACTGTGTGGCAGAGCTGGAAATAAAATCTGCTAGCACTCACTCTTGGCTAGAAAGCATTCCCTATTCTGCTGTTAAAGGAAGTTTGTTCGGGACTTTCAGCTTTTGCTCTGTTAGCCACAAAAACCCCACAAAGTCACCAACTAACCAGGGCTTTCTCTTTTCTCTTGCATTATAGATGGCAATGGTGGCTTATACCGTGCTTTGGTGGATAATAAGATCCTGGATGACATGAAGCAGCGTGGGATCCAGTACGTCCATGTATACTGTGTGGACAATATCCTCGTGAAAATGGCAGATCCAGTCTTCATAGGCTTCTGTGTTTCCAAAGGGGCAGATTGCGGTGCAAAGGTGAGGCGGTGCTAACTCTGGGCTGTTTTCCCATGGGGAATTAACGTCTGATTACACTTGGAAGCTGCTGGCTAGAGTGAGCTTAGATGAACCAGGGTGTTCAGACCTCTGTCTAACAACGTCTTGCTCCAGGCAGATTTAGGGGAGCTGCTTGCTGCCTGCGTCGCATTCGGAAACCCTACCTGTTGGTGTCCTCCTCCCCTCTTCCCAGAGTATTGTGGAAAATAAACTGCAGTTAGAGCAGGGACTGTAGCTGTAGGAAACTACAAACTGGAATTGCTGCCCCTGTGTGCCCTGCCCTTTCTACAATGGTGCTTGGGCTATCTAGAAGCTGTATTGGACTGGGCTGTATTTTATAAATGCACCTTTTAGTCTAATGGAGGCATTCCTTATGCCCCACTGTGGAATGTGGGGAAAGCCAAACCAGCCTGGTGGTGTCACCCTAAAGCAGCAGGTGCCTGAGGAGAGATTTATATTACTTTAGTCATTAACACTGTTTATGGAAACAGGCAGCTGAAGGCTAATAGCTGCGAACATTTTTCATTTCATGCCAGGTGCCAGTCCTTGGTAAGAAAAGTGCCCCACAGTATGCCCATTTCTGTTAACTGGTTTGTCTTCTGAGCAACTGTGCGATTAAGCAGACAAGTACTGAGTTTTATGCCCAGTTGTTGGGCAAAATGTGCCTCCAGGCTACTCTGTACACTCAGCACTGCCCTGCCCGGGCTCCTGAGGCACTAGAGGATCAGCGTGCAACTGTCCCGTAGGATCGTTTGTACGTGGGAGTTGGAATATTGCTGGGATTTTCTTCCTCCTTGTCATAGCCCTCTGTCCTGTGGCTGCAGGTGGTGGAGAAGGCCTACCCCACAGAGCCTGTTGGGGTGGTGTGCTGTGTGGATGGGGTCTACCAGGTGGTGGAGTACAGCGAGATCATCCTGGAGACTGCGCAGCAGCAAAGGCCCGATGGGGGACTGATGTACAGCACTGGCAATATCTGCAACCATTTCTTCACAGTTGAGTTCCTGGAGACGGTGGCCCAGTAAGTTCCAGCAGACGTGCTAGGCAGCTGTGCAGCCGAAAAATGCTCCGAGAGTGGGTGTGCCCGTTTCCCACTCTGTAATTTCAGTTATGGGTACCTCCTGCTCTGCTCTTCACCTGCTCTCTCCTCCAAACAGTTCAAAACAGCTGTGTCCCCTTCCTGAAGAGGTTGCATGCTTTTCTGTAGCTAAATCGACTGAGATGTACCAGTGCATGACCTTCCTGGTCCTGCAAGGGTGAGAGCCACGCAGCTGCAGTGCGGTCAGCGATGTGGTCAGTGATGCCGCCCTGCACTGAAGAGTGTTGATGGGAATGTCGGCCATGCCATCGCTTGGGAGAGCAGAGGTTGGGAAGCACTCTGCATCTTGGTGTTGGGAGATGGGGATGTGACGGTGGGCATTCAGTGAGCAGCCATCTGACCTTCCTAAAGAGCTCGATGCACCCTCGTGTGAGGAATCTGCTCTCCTCCGTTGCCGTCCTGGTCAGATAACAGTTTGGGTTACCTTTTTCATCTCTGCCTGCGATTTCAGCTGGACGCTAGGTCCTCCCTTTCCTCCTGCTTTACCCTATCGTGTCCCACTGGTGCAGGGAATGCTGCTGGCGGGGCTGCTTGGCTCAGCAAAGTGTTTCCTGGATGTGACTTGGATCAATTTAGAGAGAGCAACACCCACAGCAGTCAAGAGATGACCCAGAGCAGTAATAAGCCATCTGCTTCCCAGAAGCGTACTGCTTTTTTCTAAGTGGGCATGAAGTAAATGAACTGTTTCTTCTTCTGCAGGAAATACGAGCCGCAACTGAGGCAACACGTAGCCATAAAGAAGGTGCCCTACATTGACGAGGAGGGAAATCTGGTAAAACCGCTAAAACCAAACGGGATAAAGCTGGAGAAGTTTGTGTTTGATGTGTTCCAGTTCTCTAAGTTAGTGGCAGACATGATTTTATTTTTTTTCCTCCCCTTCTCAATGTTTGTTTGAATGGCTGTAGGTTGTAACAGGCCTTGCCAGGGAGCACATGGTTTGTGGGTGGCTTGCTAGAAAGGCTGTTGGGCCTACACCAAGCTCCAACACAACAGTAACGCCTCAGGCTCCGAGAAGCTCGGTCACAGGGTGCTCAGCAGCGGCCGGGCGTGCTCTGACCGTGCTCCCAGAGCTGTTGGTTCTGCCGGGGATGTGTTGGCTGGCCTGGCCTCTGCCAGCCATGTGAGAGAAGGAAAAAAGAGAAAATTGAGCGCAAAGCCAACGTTTAATGTAAGCCCGTGTTGGAGTATTCAGACTCTCAAAACCTGAGACTTTCAGGATTGTGGTTTCCATGGCAACTGCAGCTCTGGTTACGGGGCTCAGCTCGCACTCTTTGTGCTTGGAAAACAGGTTGCTTCAGCACCGTGGGGCCAACTTGCTGTGGGAACTGTCAGTATTGACTCACCAAGCTCTAAAACATAGCTGAGAGCGCTGTGCCCTAGTGTTAGTGCAGTCGGGGGTACTTTGTTTGTAGGGCATGTGGGATTTTAATAGTTCAGGAATTTAGCGTAGGTGTTCCTATAAAACCTATTTTCCGAGGTCTCGAATTCAGCAGTAAAGATTCCGTTTTAGGCTTAAATAAATGGCAGAAAGAGGCCTCAGGCAAGCTGAATTATCTTTGTTTGGGGATAGTATTTTTCTTTTTAGAGGATTTACTTTAGGATAGAGAGCACAGGGTTTGAACCAGTCTCCGTTTCCTGACACGCGTTCAGTAAAGAAGCATCATACCAAAGGCAAAACCAGTGTGAGGGAAATGGTGCCGAGTTCTGAGCTTTGGAAGGACTCATTTGCAAGCAGTGAGTGCTTTTTTAATAATACTGCAAAACCAGCTTGGCAGCTGCTCTTCACACATGAGATGCAGAAACGCGCAGGCACTGCTGTGGGATTTTTTAATTTGCGTACCTGTTTCTGGTAAACAGCTGTACTTAACATTGAACCGTGAATCCTCCCGTGTTGCTTATTCATCCATAGGAAATGGTGTCCCCAGTTGATCCTTGCCTACAGACTCTCAAGTGGAGAGGCCATTTCTTGGAGCAGGGCTGCGATCTCTGAAGTGAGATGCACGGCTCGGTGCCACGTCTGAGCTTCAGGATCGCTGCTCTCTCCATCCTGCCGTGCTCTTAGCTGAGGCTTTTCGCCCACGAGCCTCCTGGTGCCTGGAGAGGTTTCTGTGGGATCTCTGCAGAATCGTTGCTTTTCCTCTCACCTGCGCACAGCTCTGGAGGGTTGTGAGGCTGCCACTGCGTTCCCAAAGAGACTGAGCTTGTGTTTTTCCATCATACAGCCCTGGTACTTTGCTCTTCAGATGGGAGGTGGGCTTTCCTTGGCTTGACTGCGCCAGGCTGCTCCCCAAAATATATGAGTCTTTCCCCTTGAAGTTGTTGCATCAACAGGGCTGATGGCTAGCTTTTTCATTACCATTGTTTTCTTCCCTTTGCCGGTAGGAATTTTGTGGCATTTGAAGTTTTGAGAGAAGAGGAGTTCTCGCCACTAAAAAATGCAGACACAGCTGAGAAAGACACTCCTACCACTGCTCGGCAAGCCCTCCTGGCCCAGCATTATCGCTGGGCTCTCAAGGCTGGGGCCAGATTTCTGGATGAAAATGGTTGCAGGATACCGGAGAAACTCAGGTACGAACCTCTTGTCACCTTCTCTGCAGCTTCTCTGCCTGTGGCTGCCCAACCGTGCCAGCTGGCTAACAGCGTGTACTGTGCTGTACAAAACCGGGCATTAGTTTGATCACAGGGTGACTCGGTGTGGTTTTCATTCAGCCGGTCTTTTCTGAACGTGCAGAGTAATATCTGTTACAGCTCCTGCTCCATTAGCAATCATGAGTGCTCTAGGCAGTAATGCACAGTGCTCTGGGCTGTATCTCCAGCAGAGATTCCTGCCCTTGGGGTCGTGAGTTGACTCCTCCTCTAGGAGCTCGTTAGGCAGGGGCAACCTTTTCCATCGTTCTGGATTTAGCGAGCCCAAGGAACTGTAATTTGTAGTCCTCACCAGCCTTTCTGAATATGGTCCCAGTGCTTAAAGCCCAGCAAGATTCTCAGGTGGCCTTAAGGATCAGCTGTTACGGCAGTGACTGATTCAGATACTTCCTGCATCACGCTGAATGGAAAGCTGGTTTTACTGCATGGGGCTATTACTTCATCAACTCATAGTCTAATAAACCCACAAGCTTTTCATTTTACTCAACAATCACCTCTATAAAAGCAATGGAGTTTTTTTGATGAGAAATATTTGGGACCTGCTCATTCCCTTTTATTTTCACACTTTGTGTTTGAATGATGCCTGCTGCATGTGGATACGACAAATGTCTTATCCTTCTGGGTGTCCTGTTCTTGAAGATCTTTTGAAGAAGATGCACTGTTTTCTAAGCATAGGAAGAAGTTAATCCTGCATTCTCTTCTCTAGCCTCTCAGGAACTGAAGATCCTCCGGCTGTGTGTGAGATTTCTCCATTAGTGTCTTACTTTGGAGAGGTGAGAATAATTATCTATGGAGGTATTTTTAAGAGCATGCAGGTGTGCATCTGATTTCCTTCCAGACACAGGGGATTTCTTTGGCCTGGGCTTGCTGAGAAATGGTAAGATCAAGGGAACTAGGACTTGATCTCCGTGTGATGTTCATGAGTCCACTGTGGTTTACTCTTCAGCAGTTAGTTCGCTCTCAGTTTTAGCCATCTATAAAATGACTTGCAACGAGGCTGCACAGGTTCGTTAAGACTCACGAGTACTTTGAGATCTTCTGAATGAAAAGTGCAGAGTGCTCAAACTGCAAAATCCATGGGGTCGCTGTATTCGGTTTTAGGCTAATTTGTGCTGGTCTCCTACAGCGAGTGAATACTGAACGAGAAGTGCGATACGTGCGTTGGCCTTAGGGAAACCACGCCTTAGAACAGATTTCTAAAGTTTGTCCCTCTGAAAACAACTGGTCTTGGAAAAGCTGCTTCCATTTAGTAGTGAGAAGAGCTTCCCTGTGTTGGACAGAATGAGAAATAGTGGATTGCAGATGATCTTTGGGGACTGTGGGGAAGGGAGTTCAAAAAACTACATCTTTGCTAGGTTTCTGCGTGCAGGTAGCGAACTCATCGCAATCGATGTGTTGTAAGAACAAAATGAAAACAAGGCAGTTTAAGTTGACTTTTCTTTGCTAGGATTATTCTAATGTGAGTTAAGGACACGCTTTCCCATGCCTGCCCCTCCTCAGGAAGCTTGTTTCTGAGATCCATTGTTTTACGGTTCATTGGTGCCTCTCCTGCATGAACCCCAGGCTTGGGGCTGAAACGCTTTACAGCTTTGTCACTGGGGAAACTGCTGCTGTTGTCTGTCCTTCCCATGACCTTTTAACTTTGGGTAGTCGGTCATTCTTTGAGGACATTACATAGACTTAAAAATAGTGCAGGTAACCAGTCTGATGCATTTACAACCTAACAGTACTGTTTTCACATGTTCTCAGGGTCTGGAGGCGTACATGAAGAACAAAGACTTCCCTTCTCCCTTTGTACTTGATGAAAACAAAGCGGAAATGCTAGGAAATTCTTGAAGAGGAGGGAGGACTTTCCCCCTCACATCAGATATCTGTCTGTCAGATCCATTATAAGAACTGACATTACTAAAATGTCAGCTATGAAGTGCATTATAAAAAAAATTGCTTTGCAGTATTGGATCAATGCCAAATTCTTGCAGCAGTTGTGCTTGCACACACGTATGTGCTCACCAGTTCTGTTTGGTAACTTTGAAGGCTATGCCTTTTACCTCAGTCTGTTTTGTCGACTTGGATGTGAATGAAGATTAATACCTTCCGGGTACCAAACAGATTTTATATTTCTTATTTGCTGTGCATACAAATATGTAAAAGAGCCAGTCAGGGCCTAATAAATCAGCTTTGCATTCGAGACGATTAAACCTCTTCAGTGCCTTGTTAGGTATATTGTTTGTGTTCATGGGGTTGGGGTTGGTTTTGTTTTTAAATTGCATGCACAGCTGAGGACTCGGGTTGAGGCCCCATCCTGAAAAGTATGGAATGACTTTGTGTACTGGGGCCTTTCTCTCCAGAGATCTGTCTTTTCCCTAATTCTGTGCTGGTTAGAAGGTCCAATTCAGGAACTGCATCTTCTAACCAGATCATACAGAGGAGTCTGCTCTAAGTGGGGATGCTGCTGTGCGTAAGCATTGCTTGAGGTTTGGACTCCAGAGCAGAACAGGCTGTTTTGCATATCTAGGCATGCTGACGCCATTCCAAGAAAACATAAGTAAATATGCAGCTTAGACTGATTGCTCTTTACAGCTGTAGTGACTTCATTTTTGTAATTAAAAAAAGAAAAAGACTCTGAGAATTTTTTTCACAACAACCCTCTGCTCTTGCTGTCTCTAACAAACATTTATTGTACTCTTCATTTTTCTGTTTAATGTATACCATATCCCTCAAAGGGGGCTCTTTTAAAAGTACCTAAAAGTAATACGACGAACAAATCCTGATGGTAGAATTCAATGCTTAACCAAAACAAAAAAAAGGCTTAATCCCAGCATAACCAGTGTACGCAGTAAAACACCAGCCTCTGCGTCTACGGCATCTGCCCAGGTGGTTTTCCAGCACTTTTTCACTTATGAAATACTTCTTCAGATACCTTCCTTTTAAATATGTTACTAACCATAATGTAAAGATAAGTGTGAGCTAATTAAGGTCGCTAATTGCCAGAACATATGTAGCATGTGAACTCAGCCTGAGCTGAGAGATCCCAGGGTGGCTGTGATCCACAAATGATTGTTCGTGTTTGGCCTTTGGACACTGCCCCATGCCGGGCGGGCGGGCACCTACCGGCTGCAGAACCTGCGCTGAACACGCCACAGTCACGTCACCCTTCGTGAGGATGCTTCAGGTGCTCTACTGCATGGCCTGTGGTTGAGGAACACCGTATACTTTTCCCCTAAATCAGGTGTTAAGGAAGGTTGTGAGGAAGATGCCTCATCTGAAACATTGTTGTTTCATGCCTCTGCTTCTACTGAGGAATTGCTGATGTGATTTTGTTAAGCATAAATCTGGCTTTCCATAATTCCTGCCAGTGAGCTGTATTCAGAATGTTGGGGAAATATAAAAATGGCTTTGGAGTAGATCTGGTTTGTAAGTAGGCTCGTGTTTTCCAAAGAAAGCATGTAAATGTCAAGAATTTTTGGGTATAAAGCCTATCTGCATGCACATAAGTAATGAGCCTTTTGCATGTGCAAACCAGCTAATGACAGTTCTCATTACCTCAGTTTGCATGTGCAGCCAGTAATTCCCATTTTTAGTATAAATTAAGCATTTGTCCTTGACGCTCAATTCTAATTTTTTTCTGCATGGTGTTTCTATAGGTCATTCCATTCCCGTCAGTCAGGTTTTTTATCTGAGAACAAATTGTGTTGTATCTTTGTGAGTATTGCTTGTTGGTTCAGACACACACTCGTTTTAAATTGCACTGTGCTATAAAGAAAGGCTATTTCTTTTCCTCTTTCCAAAGTACTTTCTCTTTTGAAACTTCAGTTCCCATGTGCTTTAATCATGTGTACACTGAGCTGCTGATACGGTTTTTAGAGATTGTTTTTAAGAAGCTGAATTAGAATGCTGAACGCCTTGTCTGTTGTTTTTTTTTTCCTATGTCTCCTCACATTTTAAACTGGAACATACAAAGAATTTTGGGAGTACTTAAAAAAAATCTGTTCTGTATGTAACAAAGTAATTCTAGTATGCATTATGAAATAAAAAAAAAATCTGAAACAAAGGGAGGTCCCGTAGTACTCCAGAAATTTTTGGACACTTAAGCATTTTTATAATAAAGATGTTACTGTGATTTCTGTATGCCTGCCTGTCTGTGTCTCTTTTCCATGAGGAAAATACACCTGTTGTCTTTGTGCCTACCTCATGGGTGTTGTCACTGTGGCTGCAGGACACAGTGCCACTGGTGGGACCGTTGGAGCCTGCAGTGCCCGTGCTTCGGATGTACAGGGGGATGCGGAACTCAGCAGAGGGGAATTCCTGAAGGGTTTGGACATTGTGGGATGTGTTTTTTCATCAGAAAACGGAAGATTCTCTTCTTGCCTGCAATCCTGGGTGGTTTTTTTTTTTTCAAGTTTACTGAGGGGAGGGAGTTTAATTGTGGCTGGTGTGTGTTTCTCCTTTATTTAAAGTAGATTTGAGTGATCTAGATCTGAGTCAGGCTTTCACAGCTGTTGTGTAGGTAACGAGCACTCACTGTAATGCAACTTGTGCTTGGCTTCCCGTTTACAGGCACTTTTTAAC
Organism: Steatornis caripensis; assembly: GCA_013398225.1. Lineage (NCBI taxonomy): Eukaryota > Metazoa > Chordata > Aves > Caprimulgiformes > Steatornithidae > Steatornis > Steatornis caripensis. The sequence continues at coordinate 55,003 of VZSC01016338.1, forward strand.
AGGGCTCTATTTATGGAACTAGCATCATTTTTCACAAATTACAGACTGTCTTCTTTTGGGGGGTTGGTTGTGAACCCAGCAAAGGTCAGAAGTAGATATTCTTCCTTCCTCACCCCATCTTTCTCTCTTGGCACCCATATGAAGGCTGTTGAGGCTTTTAGTGTGTTCTTAAGCTACATGAATCGGTAGTTTCCTGTAATAGAAAAATAAATACTAAAAATGAATGTATGCTTCAGGCTTCTCTTAAATTGTTCCTCCGCTTGTTTATGCGGTGTGTTTGTACCTACCAGAATTGTTTGCTTGCTTAGTTTTTTTTAATCATTACATGCTTAGAAAAACACCCAATTTTCAGTTTTATCTGGAAATCTAGTGTGAGGTGGACTCCCAATTTCAAGGCTCAAATGATTCACCTTAACTGAGTAGCTGGGCACAGCTGAAGGTGCATTCAGTGCACGCACTTAAAGCAGTAGTCTTAAATCAGCTGCTTCAATGCTTTCTTTTGCCTGCTGGGCTATGAACCTGATCTAGAAGTAATGGTTATTACAAAACCACAGTCGTGTTGTGGCTCTGAACAGTGCTTTTCCCTGCTCCTCTACAACCCCCTATAAAGTCTCTTGTCCTCCCCAGTGAAGGTGCAGAGAACTATTTGCAGAGGGACTGGCAAAGGGCTGGGGGTCTGTGGAGAAGCAGGTGAGGGAAGGAATTGTGTGGGACAAGTGGATCCCACCGAGCACCAAAATTCAGTGCCAGATCTTATGGAAGGAAGGGTTTATTTACACAAGTGCTTGAGTTGCTTTTCACCCACTCGCGCACATCCTCTCACAGATTTCGGTTGTCTCTCAGGCCTGTGTTCCCACATTGTCTGCCCAGGACCCTGTGATGCAGAGGATGAGGGATGCTGGCTGTGAAACGTGTCTCTGGGGTTCTCACCAGCAGGCAATGGCGACAGTAGAGAGCTCTTCNAAGTGCTCTCGGGCTGGGGCGGCACCCGGAAGCGGCCGCTCCGTCCCGCTCTGCGCCGGGAGGCGTGGGATCACGGCGGCGGCGGGCGGGCTGCGGCCCCTGAGGTGTCGCCATGTACTCGGCTGGCGCCGCGGCCGGCGCCGCCGCCGCCGCCTCCTCGCCGCCGCGACGGGACTTCATCTCCGTCACCCTCAGTCCGGAGGAGGCGGTGGGGGTCGGCGGCTACAACAACAGCAAGGCCTGGAGGCGGCGCTCCTGCTGGCGGGTGAGGGCGGGCTGCGGGCCGCGAGGGGAGGGCCCGGCCTCCCCCCGGAGGAGCCGTACGGCGGTGGCGGGTACCCCCGAGCCGGGTGCGGGGGACGGCTGGCCCTGAGGGAGCCCTGTTGGGCTGGGAGGGACGGGCTGTAGGGAGCGGGCAGTGAGGGCTGCGTGTTGGGGTTCCTGGCTTGGGACCCCCCATTCCGAGCTGGGGAGGGGGCCTCAGCTGTGGGCGCTCGACGGTGGGGGTGCCCTGGGCTTTGGGGAGGGGTGGCCCGGGCTGGGGTCTGCCCTCGGCGGCGTTTGGGCTGCAGCTCCCCGCCTGGATGGGGGTGCTCGAAGTCGCACCTCAGTTTTTGTGAACAAAGCTGGGGCGGGGGGNTTTTCCATGAGGAAAATACACCTGTTGTCTTTGTGCCTACCTCATGGGTGTTGTCACTGTGGCTGCAGGACACAGTGCCACTGGTGGGACCGTTGGAGCCTGCAGTGCCCGTGCTTCGGATGTACAGGGGGATGCGGAACTCAGCAGAGGGGAATTCCTGAAGGGTTTGGACATTGTGGGATGTGTTTTTTCATCAGAAAACGGAAGATTCTCTTCTTGCCTGCAATCCTGGGTGGTTTTTTTTTTTTCAAGTTTACTGAGGGGAGGGAGTTTAATTGTGGCTGGTGTGTGTTTCTCCTTTATTTAAAGTAGATTTGAGTGATCTAGATCTGAGTCAGGCTTTCACAGCTGTTGTGTAGGTAACGAGCACTCACTGTAATGCAACTTGTGCTTGGCTTCCCGTTTACAGGCACTTTTTAACAGGGCTCTATTTATGGAACTAGCATCATTTTTCACAAATTACAGACTGTCTTCTTTTGGGGGGTTGGTTGTGAACCCAGCAAAGGTCAGAAGTAGATATTCTTCCTTCCTCACCCCATCTTTCTCTCTTGGCACCCATATGAAGGCTGTTGAGGCTTTTAGTGTGTTCTTAAGCTACATGAATCGGTAGTTTCCTGTAATAGAAAAATAAATACTAAAAATGAATGTATGCTTCAGGCTTCTCTTAAATTGTTCCTCCGCTTGTTTATGCGGTGTGTTTGTACCTACCAGAATTGTTTGCTTGCTTAGTTTTTTTTAATCATTACATGCTTAGAAAAACACCCAATTTTCAGTTTTATCTGGAAATCTAGTGTGAGGTGGACTCCCAATTTCAAGGCTCAAATGATTCACCTTAACTGAGTAGCTGGGCACAGCTGAAGGTGCATTCAGTGCACGCACTTAAAGCAGTAGTCTTAAATCAGCTGCTTCAATGCTTTCTTTTGCCTGCTGGGCTATGAACCTGATCTAGAAGTAATGGTTATTACAAAACCACAGTCGTGTTGTGGCTCTGAACAGTGCTTTTCCCTGCTCCTCTACAACCCCCTATAAAGTCTCTTGTCCTCCCCAGTGAAGGTGCAGAGAACTATTTGCAGAGGGACTGGCAAAGGGCTGGGGGTCTGTGGAGAAGCAGGTGAGGGAAGGAATTGTGTGGGACAAGTGGATCCCACCGAGCACCAAAATTCAGTGCCAGATCTTATGGAAGGAAGGGTTTATTTACACAAGTGCTTGAGTTGCTTTTCACCCACTCGCGCACATCCTCTCACAGATTTCGGTTGTCTCTCAGGCCTGTGTTCCCACATTGTCTGCCCAGGACCCTGTGATGCAGAGGATGAGGGATGCTGGCTGTGAAACGTGTCTCTGGGGTTCTCACCAGCAGGCAATGGCGACAGTAGAGAGCTCTTCTCTGTCCTCCGGGAGTCAACAGTTGTTTGGGGTTTTCCTTCGCTGCGCCCACCTCCCTGGCAGGAGGAGCAGTGGTGTCTGGGGTGCATCCCCTCGCTGGGGCGCGGTGCCTTCTGCTGCGTGGCTGGTGCCACGGTCTTACCAGAGCACTGTTCTCCCGGCTGGACGGGCGCTACGCCTTCCTGAGCTCGACCGGTGGGAGCACGCGGGCCCCTCTGTTAGTCACCATTGTTTTTCCTGATGACCTCCCGCGTGCACATTTCCATTTTCCATGTTTCCTTCACGCCAGCGTTTCTGTGCCCGGTCTCTGTGATCATGTCACAACGCCGAGGAAGAGCGAGGGCTCCCAGCCTCTCCTCGCGTCTCGCCTCCTGCCCAGGCCGCTGGGAGGGCCTGGCTGCCTGGCGACAGGAGGCGAAGCGAGGCCCAGCAAGGACAAAGAGGGACGGAAACGCAGCCCCACACCCGCCGCCCCTCTGCCCGAAGGAGGTGCCCGTGCCGGGGTGACCGGCGCCCGGCGGCTTGCAGGTGGGCGGCGCAGGGCCCCAGCGGCACCAGCGCTGCGTGAGGCGGCGAGGGCCGCGGCTGCCGCCTTCCCGCCCGCGGCGAGGAGGACGAGCCCCCGCGCTGCCGCCGCGCCGGCCCTGGCTTCCCCGCGC
>VZSC01016338.1:62142-107121 GCA_013398225.1 Steatornis caripensis
CTCTCGGGCTGGGGCGGCACCCGGAAGCGGCCGCTCCGTCCCGCTCTGCGCCGGGAGGCGTGGGATCACGGCGGCGGCGGGCGGGCTGCGGCCCCTGAGGTGTCGCCATGTACTCGGCTGGCGCCGCGGCCGGCGCCGCCGCCGCCGCCTCCTCGCCGCCGCGACGGGACTTCATCTCCGTCACCCTCAGTCCGGAGGAGGCGGTGGGGGTCGGCGGCTACAACAACAGCAAGGCCTGGAGGCGGCGCTCCTGCTGGCGGGTGAGGGCGGGCTGCGGGCCGCGAGGGGAGGGCCCGGCCTCCCCCCGGAGGAGCCGTACGGCGGTGGCGGGTACCCCCGAGCCGGGTGCGGGGGACGGCTGGCCCTGAGGGAGCCCTGTTGGGCTGGGAGGGACGGGCTGTAGGGAGCGGGCAGTGAGGGCTGCGTGTTGGGGTTCCTGGCTTGGGACCCCCCATTCCGAGCTGGGGAGGGGGCCTCAGCTGTGGGCGCTCGACGGTGGGGGTGCCCTGGGCTTTGGGGAGGGGTGGCCCGGGCTGGGGTCTGCCCTCGGCGGCGTTTGGGCTGCAGCTCCCCGCCTGGATGGGGGTGCTCGAAGTCGCACCTCAGTTTTTGTGAACAAAGCTGGGGCGGGGGGAAAGGGGGTGTGCGTGAGCGGAATCCGGCCCTCTGCTAGTGGGGGCAACGCTGCGCTCTCTGGGCAGGGCTGGAGCGGGGGTGAGACTTGGTCTTGGCGCCTTTGCCCTCTGGTTTAGGGCTTGAAGGGGGAGCCACAGCCTCTGTCCTAGGAGAGCAGAGGGAACGGTTCTGCTTTCTGTGGGAAGGCTGAGTGTGAGAAGAGGGGTCTGCGGCAGAGCTATGTGGAAGTGACTTTCATGTCTGCTTGGGGGTAGGGCGTGGGCAGGCAGCTTTAGTGGAGGTGGGAGTCTTGGGCGGGTGGGAAAGCGTGAGTCAAAGGGACAAGGCAACCCTTATTGCGGGTAGCAGATGAGGTATAGCTACCTATAGAGGCTTTGCAGGTGGTCAGATGAAGCGTGTGAGGAACTTGTCCAGGAACACAATATGGCAGCTTCTCTCTCATGAACAACTAAGGAAATATGGGGATAAGCACAAGATGTTTCACTCTTTCTTTTAGCCTTTTCCTTTGTCAGCAAGAAAGAGTAAGAAGGTGGTGAATGCCCTCACGTATTCTTGTGCCTCATTCCTACCCATCCCAAGACACCACAGCCAATGCCTCTTTTTCCGTCGTACCCTGAGGAAAGGCAGGGCTGCTGGCTTTCCAGCCTCCTTCTGCGACTGGGAGATGATAGTACGGTTGGTCATGCAGGTAGAGCCAAAGGTGGAGGAGCGGGATCAGGATCTCGCTGTGTGTGTAGAGAAGGGTGTGCAGGATTGCTGTACGGGATTACTGTACTGTCAGCAGTGTGGGAGGAAAACAGGAAATGTGTGCTCTGGGGCTCGACGATGTGAGCATGTTGACAGTTCTTCACTGAAACATTTGCATGCTCTGGTTGTTATTGTGAGGATGAGGACTATGGGAAGTGCTGTGGGGTGTAAGAGGGGTTTGCAGGAAACGGCAGGTTGTTACCAAGTGTAGCATTGGCCCTGAAGTGCCTGCTCCTTACGCCAAAACCAGTAATTAGATGCAAAATGCTGCTCTGGTGAATTTTGATGGGGACTGTTGGAAAACTAACAAAATGGTAATTTAGCAGTTAATGTTTAACTCCAACTGCTTTCTCTCTAAGTGGAGGAAACTTCTCTCTCAGGCTAACATGGCATTTGCTGTCTGAGTTTTAGTGATGTGCTGTATATACTTCAGTTTTAAACCACATTTTTGCCCAGGACTAAACCTGACAACACCGTGGTTTTGGCTTGTTCGTCATTCTGTTGATTTACTTCATTTTCATGTTGCTGCGGGTTGGTGATTTTGTTTGTGATGGCAGGACCTGCTCTGTGTGGCAGTTACACGTATGTTTGTTGGACGCAGGATGCCTGGCTTTTCTTGTCCAGTGACTGATGCTTAGCTTATTTTGAGCCTCTCTTCTTTGCTGCAGTAGCATTTTCAGTTTTCCTACCACTTTCTTCTGTTTCTTCTTTTTTATGTGTGTTCTGCAATACCTCCCCAGCTAGAAGGGAGGAAAGAGGCTTTTGGCTCGTTTCCCAGTTGACATCTGGGCAGATGCACAGGTCAGCCAGCGAAGGTTGTGATGAAAGTCAGCGCGCTGTAGGTGATGCTCTCTGGGAATCCTGGCTCTTGGCAGTCTCTGAGGTTCTTGCAGCAAGTGGCTCTGATGTTTCTCTGAGCCTGCTGCACCATATGCTAGCACATTGTATTTCTGTTTTCTCTGTGGTCAAAGAAAATAAGAAATGGATGTCTGCAGTTGGAAACAGAGGGTAAAATTAAACCTACTTTGTTGTGTGTTTCTTGCTTTGAATGAACCAATAAGAGTTTATTTTTGACCGAGTAGGCTCTTAATGTCATGGTAAATATTCTTCCTCTTACTTTTTTTCTCTCCCGAAGAAATGGAAGCAGCTGTCTCGACTACAGCAGAGCGTAATTCTCTTCCTCTTTGCCTTCTTGGCGGTCTGTGGAGTCATTTCGTACACAAGCATGGGGGAACCGTGGAAAAGTACGTGTTCTGTATAGCTCAGAATTACTGGAATGCAGTGTTATATTTAAGCAACTGTTGTAGTTCTTATAACCAGTTTTAATATTTATTGACAATGACTAGGTGTATCCATTAAAGCGCAGTTGTGAGATTTTGTGTGACATGTCTCAGGGACTTGTTTCTGCTTAATCAGAAATATTTTTCATAAGCTTTTTCATTGTTTTTCTTGACTAGAGCAATGTTTTGGTTTAGTTGATTAAGATTTGGAGGCTGTGGGGTTTTTATTATGTTTTTATGTAGATAGTGGTAACCCTAACCTAAACAGTAGGATAAGATAATCCTTGCTTGGTTTTGACTGTCCATCAGATTAGAAATTCCAGACCTTCCTACAATAGGAAGGCACATTTACCTTTGATATTCTCTTACTGCCTGTATTGAGAAGCTGAATTAACAGCATTTAAAAAAAAAGCATGTGCCTTTTAACAGCTCCCTTGTGTTTTAGGGAGAGTGTTAATACCAAAAGACACTTTGTATCTCACAATTAGTGTGTGTTTATCAGTGTTTCCTGAATGGAAACACTTTTTGAAGGTGTGTCTAGTATATGAATGCAGCACACTGCGACAAATTTCTCCCTGGAGCCCATGCTGTTGATTCCTTGTGCTGAGCAGTTTGTGTGTCTAGGTCTAGCAAACAAATCGATGGATGATCAGAGAACAGAACCAGAAAATCCTGGATTAAAACTGGCAAATCCAGCTGTCCTACCAGCACCCCAGAAGGCAGATGCCAACCCTGGAGACTACCCAGAGCTTTCACCACAGGTACTGTGAGAAGAAGTTAGTTGTTTACAGACCTACCAAAGAGTTTGTGAAAGCTGCAAATGGTGCTTGCTTTTAGCAGTTGTTGGGGAGAACGGAGTTGTAACTTGCAATAAGTCTGCTCTGGGTGGGATGCTCTCCTCTCAGGAAGGACCTTGGTGTAGTATTTCTTGGCTTTACTTTTTTTAAGTGGCCAGTATACTATTTCTTGATCACTGGTATACCTAGGGCTGCCAGGACTTTAGGTCACAGTGACCTCTTACTTGAGGCTTCACGTTCCTGCTATGATTAATTGTCTGGACTTGGAGTGCTCTCTACATCAGTCTTGCAGTTGTGAGGAGCCTAAATAGTCGTGGCTGAATATGAGACGCAGGATACAGTCGGTGTCACGCTGAATTGGAATAGCTTTTCCAGTAGCTTGAAAAACAGCAGCAAACAGACCAGATGTCGGTAGGCTTTGAAGGGTTACGTTTTTGGGGGATGCACTGGGAAAGGAACATGAACTGACTGCGTGGATTGGTGGAGTAAAGGAATATTTGTTACTCTCTTGCTCTTTATGTATTTACTCGTTCCTAGTAAATCAAATGTACTGTGCCTAGGAACGAAATATCTTTACAATCCTTTGGCAGTGCCTTGTGCTACATTAATATCTGGTAGCAGTAGATGTAGTTTAAAAGTAATTTATCAGTGTAAACTTAAGAACTGGGTAATTTTACCAGGAGTTTAAACCAAACAAAAACCCAAGGTCTTCAACATTCCTTCTATCCAGGGCAGAACTTACATGCTGATACGCTATCAAAACAAGATTTATCTGAGGTTATGTTTAACACTGGGTTGCTATTGATTTATGGTTTGAAATTTTACCATCTCTGCAACGTACCAAGCAGATTTTGTTTTTTTTCTTAATTTTCTCAGAAGCCACCAAAACTGCCTCACGTTCGGCGTGGTCCTTCCAATCTTCAAATCAAGCCACCACGGAGGGATGTGAGGCTGAAGACTCGACAGGATACCACCAGAGTTGTAGAAGAGCTGGTCCAGGCTGATAAAGAAGAGAAAACAGAGAAATCTGTTATCAGGTAGAAATGTTTCCAGCAAGGTACAGTGCTCCCCTGTGCCCCCCAAGATCCATTGGATGTTGGAGTGAAAATTGGGAAGGCTTTTTGTTGTCTGTGTCTGAGGCTAATTTCTTCCCTTGCGGACATTGTTCTCAGGCCTGACCTGACAGCTGTTGATATTGCCAGGCTGATTTACTTGATTTCAATGAATGTGCGGCTTTTCTGTTTTTACTGTTTGCGTCCTAGACCTGCAGAGGATTTGGAGGCCTACAAGGCTGTCTGTATTTTTAATGCACTTAGATACTCTTAATGCTCAGGAGAGTTCTCAGTGTCTGTACATTTCCACTGTTTGTTTTGTAGTAAATATTAATGTATCGGTATGGATACAATAATACTGTTGCAAGTGTCTTCGTCCTGGGCCAGACAAATTATGGCAATGTCAGGGTTGGTTAGGGGTGCGATGCTGCTAAACACAGTAAGCCCAAGCTGAACTGGCAGAGGCTGTAGGTGTGTATGTAGTTGTGTGCGTATAACTGTACAAGGTACGCTTACTCCTTTCTTAAAAAAGAGTAATCATACAGTTCCAAGACCCCTTATACAGGTACAGTAATATCTTTTACAGAGGGTCTATGCTGCTGTGATTATATTTATACAAAGTTATTCCCCAAGATATTATTGATTGAAATCTTTTGATTTGGGAATAACCAAAGGGATGTAACTTGGATATAGAAAGGACAACTACAGGTTCAGCAGAGGTTCTTAAGATTTGGAACACTAGGCTTGTTTTTTTTAGATGTTTGTGTCCTTTTCAGCACCGGCACAGCTGAGCTGATCATAGCATTGGAACTGTAGCTGCATCAGCATTTTGGCTGTTGGTATTATGTGAAATCTCTCAGAATGACTTTGGGTGTTTCATTTCTGTGCTTCCACTTACGCTATAACTCAGAGAGTTAAACAGGCGGTGACAGGAAAACTTAGGAGAACAATGAAAGCATAGTGAAGACTCGTTACAAATTTAAAAAATGAACGTAGGAAATGAAATGATGGGATTTATGTAAGTCATAGGGTATGCTGACTGTAAACAATATAAACCTTAATGGTCCCATAGGCCTGGTTCCCTTAGGAGGCACATCATGAACTGAAAGGCAACATATCTATGTATAAAACAGTGTGGTCAAGATTGTTTGATCTTGCCGTGAACTTGGCTTGTCTTGAAGTCCGTTCTGAAAGACCTCTCCTTCAGGAGATTGTTAATAAAACCTTAAAAAATGATTTATGCATCTGCGGTGGTGGGGAAGGCTTGCGAGCCCTGTGGTAGTAAAGCAAGTGCTTGAGGTGGCTAGTCCTTTGTGCTTATTCATGATTTTTTGATGATCATCATTTGCATGGTAGTATTTACTGTTAGCAGCTCCTGTGATCATTTCAGAACTGGTAGGTAACAAAAGCATTCGAATGCAGCATTTTCAGGTGTTTCAGTTCTTTTCAGAAGTTGTTTATTAAATTCCGTTGCCAAGATATTGAATGAAATTCCAAGAGCCTGTAAGATGCTTCTTAATCCAGTAGAATTTCTGTGGTGCAAATTACTTTCTTTGAACAGAAAATTTTCTAGTGGACAACATAGTTATTTTGATCCGTGATACAAAATCCAGCTCCTGTTTTATCAAACTATCATGAGAAAAAGGAAATGCAGACATCAGCCTAATTCGTTTGCATGACCTTCTGTGATCAAACTAGGTCTCAGTTACAATCCCTGTATTTGCAGCTGGAGGGGAGCAGTGATAGAACCTGACCAAAGCACTGAACCTCCGTCTAGTAAAATAAAGGAACCAGAAAAACCTTCATCTGTGGAAGACCAGAAGGAACCAGGTAAATAGTACAGTTAATGATACCTTTATTTGTGTTCATTCTTATGGGTGAAATCGTGCAGTTCCTCTCTACACATATTTTATTAATTAATTAATTTATTTATTTATTTATTTAAATTAAAGGAAACAAAAAGCATAGGAAAGATTATTTACCTAGAACATCCAAGCCTTTCAGTGTCCTTATTCCACCATGACACCCTTCATGCTTATTAGCCTTCAGAATTTTGATTGAATTGCAGTCTCAGTTTCAGTATTGAATAAAGAACATTCTGATTCATAAATAAGACTTACCAGATACGTCCAACACCATGGCAGGAAACTGTTTGCTGTGGCTATGATGGCCAGACTCTACGTCAGTGGATTGCAGAGCGCATGTTATATGTGCTGTTCCTCTGTCCTCCCCTAAAGTGCATGTGTCTGCTTCTGGAAAATGCATTGCGTGCCCTCTCTTAGGTGCTACATAAAATATTACCAGGATATGTTACCAGGACAGTAACTACCAATGGGCTTGCTTAGTTATATACAAACTTATTTTCGTATTTCCTCATGCTACCTGTTTTTGCAGCAGCATTGTTTCCTCTGAAATTCTGAAACAAGGTTGTTGCAAGTAGAGAGGCTTCTGATTTTGGATGACTTTATTGCCTTTGCAGGAGGTAACCTCTTCATGTTGAGTGGACTGTGGAGATGCCCTCAGTTTCATCACTTCTGAGTTTTTGGTGCTTCTTTTCTCCCATCAGTTTCTTCTCAACCCATACAAGAGAAACCAAAAGAATGTGCTGGAATGTTGGCACTATGGGTTGGTTTTTTTTGTTTGGGGTTTTTTCCTCCTCTGTTTATGGAGGGTATACACTAAATTGTGATCTTCTTGTCCAGCTTTTTGCTTTCCTTAGACTGTTAGAATAGTATTGAAAATAAATTTCAGTGACAAATCTTTGAACTATAGCTGGGAGGAGGCAGACATTCCCATCCTTTCTCCAGGAAAGGAGAGTCTAAAGAGAGAGGGCTTGAAAGGGACAGCTTCCTTTTTCAGCAGGGTTTTTCCTTTTGTTCTATAAGTACAGGGAACGTAACTTACTCCCTGAATTAAACTGAACTATTCTTAAGGCTCACCAGAAAGCTGTAGTTGTTGTTTTTTTGGTTGATGTCCTTGTGGAGTAAAGATCTTGTTCTGCTTTGTGGGCTTATGCAAGGAAGTTCTGATATGAAAAATGTGGCACATTAGTGCGATGTTTTTGGCTTGTGCTAGCTTAATATATATGGCGTTAGTTACGCTGCTTGGTGTTTCCCACTCTAGAAATCTTTGTTGATAATTTTGCAAGATTTCAGCTAGTGGGCTTGAAGTTTTTTGTGTTGGATATGTAACATAAGCTCATCTTTATGGCAAATTGCGAGGAAAAATTTCAGTAGAACCATGGAAAAAGACATGGCTTTGCCCAAGATGGAAAATGTAAATTTTCTTCCTTTTTTGTATTAAATGAAAAGCTCAAGAGAAATCATGTGTAACTGGTTTTAAATTTAGCAGAAATCAATGGACAAGACAGGGAAGATGAAGAAAAAATGGTGTGTGGTCAATTAGCTGAGGACTGTATTGTTAAGCATATGTATTCAGCAGCTGAATTATGGTTGATTTAAGATATCTCAATTCTGGTATTTGCTGACTTTCTGGTCTTTGAAATTTAGTGATACTCATCTAACGACCGTGCATGTGACTATTTTAATGTTTTATTCACAGAAGTGACTTTTATTTTGTCAGGGAGAGATTACTTTTTCCACCTGGCTGAATTCCTGACCAGAAACACTGACTAGTTATTCCGCAGAGGAAAAGCTGTACTGGAAAGAATAACCTGAGGGTGGTTTTTCCATTACACTGATCACTTAGTTTAGAAGAAAGTTTATTTTGGGTAGAATGCAGCAAAATGGTGTTTGATATAGCCACGTAATCCTTGAAGTCGTGAGCAAGGTGCCGTTTTCCTTTTGCAGTGCCCATAAATGAACGTCAGATGGCTGTGATAGAAGCTTTCCGTCATGCGTGGAAAGGATACAAAGATTTTGCCTGGGGCCACGATGAGCTGAAGCCTTTGTCCAAGTCCTACAGCGAGTGGTTTGGACTTGGGCTTACCTTAATTGATGCCTTGGACACCATGTGGATTTTAGGCTTAAAAGAAGGTAATTTTTTTTCTTCTGTCTTAATTTTTTTCATCTAAAACAATTTGTTGTTGTTTTTATTCAGGCAGTACATGTTGAAAGTTCTTTGAGGGGAACATTTATGATGTGTGGCCAATAAGTTTAGTTTTATATACATATATATATATAAACAGTAAGTATAAAAATAATATTTAAAAAAACCCAACTATGTTAAAGGACACAATTTTTCCAGGAATAAAATTTTGAGCCAGAAAAAAAGTATTCTGCTATTACGTATAACAATGGATGTATCTGCTAGAAACTCAGAAATATATTACTAAGCATCCTGATTGTTTCTGTACTAAAACCCTAGAACTGTCTTTGTGTCAACCACTGCAGGCTTTCTACCCATCAACCTTAGCTAGTTAGTCTGTAAGCTCCTAGGTTGTGTTTTATCACACCTAATAAGAGTATTTCATATCTGGATTTGAGAAGGTTGTTTCTGTAAGGAATCAATGTATGGAGAAGGGCGGTGTTCAGTACCTCCTTCCTGAACTGCTCTGCTGTCTGTATTTTTTCAGTTATTCTGGAAGTGACTATGTTAGAAAACTTTCAAACAGATTTTAAAAACTAAGCCAAAATGTCTGCAATTCTGTTGCAAAGGAACACTCTTAATGAGTATTTAAGAAGTTTGGGGGTTTTTTTGTGGTGCGGGGGTTTTTTTTAGTGGTATTAAAAAATTTCTGGAATGGTACCTTTTCAACCTTGTTAGATAGCCACCTTTGTAAACTTTTATCAATCATGCAGTTCTTTGTGTCAGGATAGGAAGAACAGAGCTGCTGGTAAGGGGACAGTAAACACTGAAAGTCTTTCCTGGTTCTGTCTCTTCTACCTTTGAAGTTTGTGTGAAGTATTAAATCACAAAAATTCCCATGTCTTGCATCCGCAGCTCTAGGCCGAGCAGCAGGCTATCTTCACGTTTCATCAAGCTGACTGTGCTGCTTTTTTTTCATAAAAAATTAATTGTGAACTGCATAGAAGAGCTTTTAAAATAAATTATTAGTAATTTAGATGTGTTGAAAATGGGTTCTTGGTGAAGGCTTCTTCATATTTTATAGCAGTTCTTTTGCCGTTTGCCTTAGAAAGCTCCTGGGTTTTCTTCTGATTAACAAATGCTATGTAAATTAAAGTTCTGTTTGAGGTTGCCAGTCTTTCTTAGAAGCTGATGAATGCTAGTGCTTCTGTGAAAGAGGACCTTACCTTTTCTATTGCGCTATGAGATAATGCTAACATCTGACAGTGGAGATTTTTCTGTGGTTCTTCTCAGCCTACCCAACATCCAGTGTTTACCCAACATCCAAGATGTTTTTTCTTGAGGACACAGAGGCATCCTTTTGCTTTAGAGTTAATCTCCTATGGAATACCTTCCATTTCTGTGCCTGCTCACAAGTAGGAGTTTCTGGAAGATGTGAGGTAGCTCATGCCCATAACAGCGAAGGGTAAGCTAATTCATAGGTACCATGGAGTTAGACCCTGGGCAAAAGCAATCGTTGAGTGATGCTGCTGCTAAGCTGACTGTTGAATCTAAAATGGCTTTTTTTTACATTTGTTTTTGAATTAATAGTGTGATAAACTGCTTTTTATACTTTGCAGAGTTTGAAGAAGCAAGAAAATGGGTAGCAAATGATTTAGTATTTGATAAAAATGTGGATGTGAACCTCTTTGAGAGCACTATTCGTATCCTGGGGGGCTTGCTGAGCACCTACCATCTCTCTGGAGATAGCCTCTTCCTGGAAAAAGCTGTGAGTGACTGGTCTTACAAGTGAAACTGAATGATGTGTTCCATATTGGACAAAGTTGAGGGAAGATTCATCAGCAAGTTAAATGTTGCTGGTTTTTAACAGTTTCATATTTAAAGTGGTGGGAAAGAGATGTACCAGTAATCTTTTAAGCCTGTGCTTCTTTTTGGTCTCTGGATAACCTCAGAGTTATCCAGACACTCCTGCTGTGTTTTATCAGGTATTCTTATGAGCCTGTTCTTCTGTTGATGAACAGCTGACCATAATGAAGTCCATGAGAGAAAAGAGGAAATTAATGGTTGGAAAAGAGTAATAGTTGTCTCTTGCTGCCCTTTCTGTGTGTCTCAACAGCATCAGCCATCTCTTTAGATTAGCTAGATGCAGTCAGTGACTTCAGAATTACATCATGTTGCGTAGGCGTTACAGACTCAAATGAGGCATGCAATACTAGGAACAAGGTAGAAGATCTGTAGTCATTACTGTGAATAAATCCATGACCCTTTTTAATCCTTGGCTTTCTTGCACCATCTAAAACTAAGATGCTATTCTCTCTTTTGCTGTCCGCTTGGTGAAAGAAAATCTAAAGGGGGTGTGTGTATATATTTATTTTTTTGTTTTGTTTGTTGTTTTGTCCTGTGCTCTTGGGTTTTCTTTAGAAAGACATTGGGAACAGGCTTATGCCAGCATTCAAGACCCCCTCCAAGATACCATATTCTGACGTCAACATTGGCCGGGGCACTGCACATCCACCTCGTTGGACATCTGACAGCACTGTGGCAGAGGTGACCAGTATTCAGCTGGAGTTTAGGGAGCTCTCTCGTCTCACTGGAGATGAGAAGTTCCAGGTATGGAAGAACCAGTTGATGTTTTTCTCTTTTTCCAACTCTCTATAGCACCACCGCTGACTCTCTGTCAATACTCGTGGTCTCTGTAGTCTCTAAGTGATGTTAAATGAGTTGTGAAACTCTAGATGAGGGAAGGAAAAAACCCCAAGTAATTCTAATTATTTTCTTAAATACCAAAAAGTTGTACTGGAGGTGAATAATTCTTTTTCTCCTCCAAAACCAGCTTTTGATCAAAAAACCCCAACCAAACAAAAAAACAATCAGCAAAACCAAACCACAACAAAAACAAAACAACAAAACCAGACCAAAACCACCCCCACACTCCCCCAATGCCCCCAATATTTATAAGTGATGGTTTTGTTTGACACTAGGTTGTCAGATTTTGAAAAAATAGTAAGCTGAACAGGACTGTGAAACTGTGCCTTGCTTACTGCTGTTAGAACTCTGCGTGCAGTTTCTTGATGTCGTTATCTAAATGCAAAGAACAAAACCTTGGTCTTGTCATCTGAGGAACTAAAATGTGACTCACTCGATAAGGGTCTGACAGCAGGCCACAGTATAAGGAAAAGTTAGTTGAAACAAAAATCATTCCACAGAAAGAATATTTTCCATTCCTTTTGTTTGGTGATGTTGTTTTGTTGTTTCAGACTGTATGCACAGCTCAGGTTTTAAAGAGTGCAGTTATTTAAAAAAGTTTTAGCTGTTGCATGATTCATGTAGGTGTTATTTCAGCTGGACTTGTACTTTGCAGATACGAGTAGGTCAGGTCATAGTCCCGTGCCGTAGTACTGGCTTTTCAGTGGGCTTGCTGGAAGGAAGGGAAAGTTATTTCAGAGTATTTAAGTGTACCCAGAACTTCATGTTTTGAGAGTCAAGAAGTTTGAGATCCTGTGTTTAATATATTGCATGAGCTGAACTTGCTGTCCTTGAAGCTAATTTGAGGAAGAATAGTTTAAGATTTTTTTATCAGCCTGAAGTTACTAGCCACAGTTTTGTGCATCATTTATACCTGTAACTTACGTTTGCTATTTTCTTTCTTTTAGAAAGCTGTAGATGAGGTGATGAAGCATGTTCACACCCTCTCAGGGAAAAATGATGGACTAGTGCCTATGTTCATAAACACCAACAGCGGGCAGTTCACTCATCTGGGTGTCTATACTCTGGGAGCCAGAGCTGACAGCTACTATGAGTATTTGCTCAAGCAATGGATTCAGGGTGGGAAAAAAGAAAATGAGTAAGTTCTTTCCACTTCTCATATCGGTGTGAGAATTATGTGAGCTGTGAAACTTCCTGTTGTAGTTTGCTGCTTAAAGAAAAATAATGTGTGTGCCCAACAGTTGATGGAAGATAGAACTGTTTTTAAAAGCAAGCTAAGCAAGCAAGAGGGGCGTGTAGTAACTTGATGTAAAAACGGCATGAGAGTTAGGCTTAGTCTCAAAACTTCTCCTCAGAAAACTTTTCTTCCTCAGCACGTCAGATGTGAGGAGTGTTACAGATAGGGGAAGAGAATTAAGTCTTTGCAGTAGATACAGAGTGTAATTAGATACTTCTGAAATACTGATGATACTTCGTTTCACCAGTGATGTCTGTGTTTTCTCTGGGTTTGTTAGGGAAAGGTGAATCCTACAAGATGGTTGTGGTGGGACATGTAATCCATAAGGAATAACTCTTCTACGAATGGAGATTGAAGTTTGATGTGAAAATTTGCTTTAGGTCTCATCTGCACTGGATAAGTGGAAGGGGAATGTTTGTAAGGCGAAGAGGAATTAGAGATATCGGAAAAGGAATTTTCCTCCAAAACATGACAAAAAGTCCAAGCAGTTTTTGTCTGCTTCTGAGCTAATTATGTTGGACTTGTTCATGTCAAGGGGTTTAATGCACACAGAGCGACAGCGTGCCTCTCCGAGGCATTCTTTTATATTGGAGCAGGTGCATCTCTACAAAGAAAGTTTGCATCACTGCTTTTTCCAAGCCATACCTCACTGTAAACAGAGAACCGTTGTCTTTGGGACCATGAACGATGCCATTTTGCAAGCCTCAAAATGGAATTATTCAACAGGGTTTTTTCCACATGAAAGTACTTTGAAACAAGGGAAATTCCAGTTAAATATTGTGGCACAATGTTTCACAATGAGAGTGGTCAAACATTGGGAAAGATTGCTCAAAGTCATTGAATCTCCATCTTTGGATCAGCTAAGCCCTCAGGCAACCTGATCTAACTGAATCTGCTTCAGAGCAGAGGGCACAGGTAGAGTCTTCCAAGAGGTCCTTATCAGCCTAGATTTTTTGTGATTCCAATTACCATACTTGTAAGGGTTCCTGAAATAAAATCTGGTTACTGCCTAGAAACAGTTGGGGCTATGTTTTCTTTGATACTTAAATTTACTTGAAAAGTAAACCCAATATTGCTACATGGTAGTGATAACTAATTAGTGTCCAGTTGATGGTGACTGAGTGTTTTTCATCAGTTTTCACATTTGGTTAAAGATTGTTCTTTAGACTGAAGTAGCGGTCTCCCAAAGGATTGCACTGAGCATCATCTATGATTAAATGTGTTCTGACTGCATGTATGTGAGCCAACTAGGAATTATTTTAATTCACAGACTGTTGGAAGACTATATGAGAGCCATAGAAGGAGTGAAAAAGCATCTTCTTCAGAGATCACAACCCAAGAAGCTTACTTTTGTAGGAGAGCTTGCTCATGGCCATTTCAGTGCCAAGATGGTAAGAAGTACAACTGCATTTAAAAAAAAAAAAAAAACACAAAAGAAAACAGAAAAACACTCACTGAAAAAAAAAATAAACCAGAACAGTCCAAATCATATGGACAGGCAAATACAAAGCTTGTGTGCTGTCTTTGCCCCTTCCCCCTCCAAATAAAAAAAACCCAAAGCAACAAGAAAAAAGAAAAAGCCAAGACTACATATATATATATATATATATATAATCTCCAACGTGATGGCAGTGCTGAGTAACTAGTTTGTAGATACTAGTCCCCTGTGCAAACCAGGGGCCTTCTCTTTGAGTTACTCTAGTAAATCCATTTATGTTCCTGTAAGATTAAACATTTTGGTTTTGGAGTCAGATTTTCTTTCTCTTTTTTTTCTGTTTTGGTCATAAAGTTAAAGTGTCTGAAATTGTTGAGGCAGTGCCTATTTTATGTATTATTTGTTTCCATAGTTCAAAAATATATGTAGACCCTTGCACACCTGGCTTTTCAGACTTACCTTCAAAAGAAGCAGGTGATCTAATATTGTGTTACTGGGTCTAAAAAAACCCAATCTGATAATGTTGGAGGGTTCTTTCCATTCATGACACTTGTTTCTTTTTCTACATGTAGGGTTAGTGACTAAAACAGTATGGTGTTTGCTGTAGGGAACATTGATCTTAGTTTGTGCATCCATACTCTTTAAAATGCATTTTAAGATCTTTCTATTCAAGATCTTATGCAAGTGCAGGTATCGTATGTGTGTGTGGCTTTTTTTTAAAGATGAGTGGTGTATTATATATGTGTAGCCTTACCATACTTTTTCAATACCTGAAGTGAGCTTTAGTGACTTCTTTGACTTGTTTGGTTTCTTGATGTACTGTTTCTGAGATCTTCAGTTCTGTTTTTCAGCATGTGGTTCTTGCATGTGAATTTCCCAAAGGCTCTCCAAACCTGCTGTGAGCGAGACCAGAGTCTGGTGTTTGGGTAGAGGGGGGCTCCCCCATCCCAGTATATGACAGAACTGAATTCAGACAGATAGATTTGGCTTAGGTTTCTGCACATGTCAGTACGCTTGCTTCTGTTCCAGCAAGTCAGAGTTCTGGTATTAAATCAGTTATTATTGGGTGAAAAGCTTGACAGGTATCTTACCCTGGCCAACTGGAGAAGTGGGGGATGTTCGTCTCCTATGTCTATGTTGACCTTCACCACCCTCAACCATTTCCTTTAGGACTGGACAAAGCTTTTAAAGGTGCTGCTTGTGCACCAGAGTGTTTTTACTGTGTTTTTGGATGATGAGACCTGAGCTTTCATTCTGAATGGTAAGAGTAATTTGAAATTCCGTATGTGACATTAATCTGTAATTCTTACATTCGGGGTATCAGTGGTGGATTAGCCCCTGAACGAGGACAATCGGTCTTGTATTGCAAATTGAATTT
Source organism: Steatornis caripensis (assembly GCA_013398225.1). Lineage (NCBI taxonomy): Eukaryota > Metazoa > Chordata > Aves > Caprimulgiformes > Steatornithidae > Steatornis > Steatornis caripensis. Next base: position 77,398 of record VZSC01016338.1, read on the forward strand.
TGCTGGAAATGAGTTTTGGGCATTTTATACAGTCTGTTTTCTGATATGGTTTTCAACTGACTTTGAGGGTTGAGCTTTCTTGGAAAGTTAACTAAATTAATCTTGATTGTTTACAAATGCTGCGCAGTTCTTGAAGTAATACCACTCCTCTTGTCCTTTGAACATATTGTTTGCTGTAGCAAGCAAAAGCTAAGAAAGACCTGTCCCTGCAGTCCTTTCATTGCTGCTGCTTTGTCTTGGAAAAGCAAGCAGGAATGCTCTTCACACGATCATCCTCAGGTGCCCCTCTTCCATACATACAGGAAGAGCCAAAGGTGTTTTTTTTCATGGTGCCTGGTGTCTATGGCATTCAGCTGGCTGTAGACGAGAGAGTAAGATAGGGAGCTAATGGTGGGAATGGGTGCCAGCTGTATCCCAGACTCTAGCAAAATGGCACTCTTGCCTCTTGGGTGCTCTATAGAGGTGAGGCGTAATAGCTTTTTATTACTCCAAATAACAAAATTGCAAGGAAGGGGCAAGCTTTCAGGCAGAAATATGCTTGAGAGCTTGTCAATGTTTTCTAGTTGTATCAGTGGATCTAATGATCTCTGCAGATGTTGCCTCTCATATAATAATGCTAAGATGATTATTTCAGAATGATGAAAATTTCCTTCAGCTGACTTGTCCCCTTCTCCAAAGCTTTGCTTTCTGTGGTGACTCCCATCTCTGTTCCATTTTAAGTTTAAAATTAAATTCAGATGAGATCAGTTTGTCCCTTTAATTGTCTCTATTGAGAAACCTTTAGGTGATTCTAGCTGCTCCATTTCATGAGTTGGTATGACGTATACTTCTGGTAAACCAAAAAACATGCTCTTCCCCCTTGCCCTGACCTCAGACCTTTCTTTCAGAAACTTGACATAAAAACACAGCGTCTTGTACATTTTCCAAATTAGTGATGTCTCTGTAATAATGCTGCCTGCCTCATGCTACATTCCATCAGATTGTTAAAAAGTTGCCTTCAAGTTCTTGGTACCTGAAATGCATTTTGAAGAAGAGAAAGAAAAAATTAAAGAAAAAAAAAAAAGACACAGACATAGGGACACAGAGAGGCACACGCACAAATACCTGTTTGTTGTGTAATTTTTTGCCCAGTAAGATTTGTCTTGTCTTGCAGGATCACTTGGTTTGCTTTTTGCCTGGTACTTTGGCACTGGGAGCTCACAATGGATTGACTGCTGATCATATGAAATTGGCTGAAGCCCTTATAGAAACCTGTTACCAGATGTACGCTCAAGTAGAGACAGGCCTGAGTCCGGAGATCGTACACTTCAATCTTCATGCACAAAAGGGCCACAAAGATGTGGAAATCAAGGTGAACAGATAGCTGGCCTGGACTGTAATTCGATGATGCTTCTGTATCTCTATTCTGCTGTTGAAACTCCCAGCTGGGTATTGGTGATGTGCTCTGTTGTGGAGCAGCTTGTTCTCCTTCGGGCTCACTTTCTAGGTGTACCCTAGCCTTTGTTTTTAATTACCCCTGCAGTATACTTGAAGCTGAGTTGTGCCTAATAAACTCTGGGGTAGATTGAGATGGGAATCGCTATTTTTCTAACTGCATGTCTCCCTGAGGAAATTCCCTGTCTGAATTATTCTTGCCTTTTTTTTTCTCTTGCAGCCTGCAGACAGGCACAACTTACTGCGACCAGAAACTGTGGAAAGCCTTTTTTATATGTACAGATTCACTGGTGATAAGAAATACCAAGACTGGGGCTGGGAAATCTTGCAGAACTTCAATAAATACACACGGGTAAGGTCAGCTTATAATGACCTTGTTCTGTCAGGACTGTATTCACTTGCTTGCTCTCTAACAAGAACTTTGAAAACCTGCTATCTTTTGAGAGTCACCAAATACCTACAGGGAAATTCATGAGAACACACAGAAAAATTCTGTTCATGCAGTGCCTTACGGTTTGAGAGACACTACTTACTATATTCGGGGAAAGAACTTGTATTACATTGCTTAAAAAGCAAAATGTGGAAGCTGTATGCAGGCCACCAGAGTGTCTCTATGTCTTCTTGCAAGCTGTTAGAATCTCTACATCAATTGTTTTTAGAAGTGAGAAGCTGAGAGGGACCTGGCTGGATTGAAAGAAGTCTTTGGTTGAAGTTGGGGGGGGGGCGGAAAGGCCACAAATGGCATTAATGCTTTAATAGAGGGGTTTTGTATTAATGCTGACTCCAGTGCTCATGGAAATAGTACTCTGATACCCTGTCAAAGTGTGGCCTAGATGCCACTGGTCATTAAACTTTCATGGTCTGTTCTTAAGACAATAGGTATGGTACTTTGACCACGTGTAATGTAGAGATTGCACTAGTTACTTTCTGTACATTTGTCCAGAAACTTCAGTGGGATGTTCTTTGTGATACCTCTATAAATTAAGCATAAATGGACATTTTGCTTCCATTTATCCTGTGGTTTCTTTGAAAATGCAATGAGATTTTTTTTCATAAATTAAGTTTTATATGTAAATGAAAAACAAGTATGAAATGAAAAATCTGCTGATCTGTATCTTAGCACTTACTTTCTCCAAGTGCATCCTGCAAATAATTTATTTTATGTTATCAAAATATACAAAATCTGCCTTTTTTTTTTTTTTTTGCACAGGTTCCTACAGGCGGTTATACTTCCATTAACAACGTCCAGAATCCCAGTAATCCAGAGCCACGAGATAAGATGGAGAGCTTCTTCCTTGGAGAAACACTCAAATACATGTTTCTGCTGTTTTCAGACGACATAGACTTAATCAACCTTGACAAATACGTATTTAACACGGAAGCTCATCCACTTCCTATCTGGGTGCCAGCATAGACTGGGTGTCAGTAGACCTTCCAATGGTGGCGTTTTTATCTTCAAGTCACTTTATTTTTCAGGGTTTGAGGAGAGATGCTATATTGCACCTTTTTTGGCTTAAAACAAACAAACAGAACCTTTGGGAAAGCACCTCTGGTTTGGAGAAGTCACGTCAGTCTTAAATCTAATCCCTGGTTCTGGGATGGACAAGCTGTGCCCTACTAGGCTGGTTTTCCTGGTATTGATGAGGTTCAGAGAATAACTGTAGCGTGGACCATGACATTCACGGGGCTCTGGTGAACCAGAACTCACTTATGTCAGTCTTAGTAAACGCTCATGAAATATCAGGAATGCAGGAAGTTTCATTTTTATATGTGCAAATAGATTTTAAACCATGAATTTGGAAATCGGCTATCTACAGTGCTTTTCCTTTTGGTTTTGTAGCTACTTGCACAGTCCTGTATTCACAGATAAGTTCTCAGAAATGAGCTCGTTCATATTTCTTAAAGAGGTTGTTCTCACCAAAATGTCCTTTCCCTTCACAGTAATGGGAGCGGCAGAAAGTACGCAAGGTGCGTGGTAGCTACTGTGAGTTACAGTGCCCTCCAAGTCTAGGGCTGCTAAATGGAACTAATTAAATATGACTGTAACGGTTAATTTTCCAGGGGCAGGGGGTTGTGTGGTGTATGTGTATTTTATAGTATTTGTAACCTTTGATTTGCAAAGTAAGATGCATCTTCGTTTTTTCTGTGCTGATCAGTTCTGTTTGCTGGAGTCATAAATTACCCTTGGGACCACCACTTAAGTCTTTAAAAGAATATTTATCATTCCATGTACTAATGGTGGCTTATGGAAATGGAGAAATTTTACAAATTATTTAAATGCACCTTTTTCTGTCATCAAAGGGACCCTGGGATTTGCAAGACATGACAAGTTTGTGCAGAATGTTAATGTTCCTCCAGTTCACATGCCACCAGTAACCCTGGAAATTAGTTTCTCGCTTGTGTGTGCAGTGGAATCCAGTAGCTGTAGCCTTTTTGCACAACTGATTTGCTCCTAAGACTTCTTGTTTTCTTTGACATAACAGCAAGGAAGGAAAATGCTGTTGAAATGTGGGAGGAAACACCTTCAGTGTTGTGTTTTGTTTTGTGGAGCAGGTTCATGTTACTCAGGAGCTGAGCTTTGGCTAAAAGCTGAAGGCTTAAAAATTGAGATTTAAAAAAAAAAAATTTAAAAAAAGAAAAGTACAGTGAGACTGCCCAGGCCCAGCTGGCTTGTGTTGCTTTGGCCTTGTGCCTTTGATTGAAGCTTGTATTGAACCCTTAATTAATGACTTTGCTAATGGATTGTAAAACTTCCAGATCTGGCGTTTCACCTGTACGGCAGGCCTACTGAGGAAACAAAGAAATACTTTCTAATAATACCTATAAATGCTCACCAACAATCTTCTGTTGTTGAAGTCTTATGCTAGTCTTAATATAATCGACTCTACAAGTGGGACTGTGGGACTCTGTGTTACAATTATTTTGCCTTATGATTGGCTTGACAGTAATAATCCATTTCTTAATGAGCTGAAGGAGATAAGAAGAAATCATCACTTTCCCAAACACGTTTCTTGTCTTTTGGCTGAGCCTGTTGGTCCAACTGATTTCTTTTCTACCTAATTCTTCCTGGGAAGCTGAATCTCTTTGCACAGTGTGGCTTTGCTGTCCTCGTCCTTTAAATCGAAAATTAAGATTGTTCAGCTCTCTTTACCTTTGAGAACAAATGCTTGTTTCAGACTCCTACATCACATGTGAAATGGCACAAACCTAAATAATCTGATAAAAGCTCACCTGCTTCTTCCTGCGCTTTTGCAAAGGTCACTTTATTTGCTTATTTATTTTTACTTCCTTAGCATAATACGTTGTCAGATTAGTCTCTGAGCTTCACAGCCCATTCCACTGTGTGCTCCCCCAGTGCAAGAGAAGCTTTGCATGTCTCTGAAAAGTTTTCTTTCGAGTACTCTGTGATTCTTTGAACCAAAGCCTTAACTGCGGGGTCTGTGACCCATTTTGGAGTGTCAGCGTACTGGTACGTTTCTGTCATGCTTAAGTCGAATGTTGCAGAAAGGATGTCTCTTCAGCCAGTGATTCTGTCCTTTTGCACAAAGAGCTGCCTTGGTTTCTCTCCAAGAGCTTGAGTGCCTTGCCTGATTAAGATAAAACAAGAAACTTCGCTTACACTTTCACCGAGAAACAGAAACGGGTATGGGCACAGCTGCGCAGCTGTAGGACTTGGAAGTCTCACACTCCGGGCTTTAAGCCACAGCTCAGAAAAAAAAGACCTGTTTGCTCAGAGAACATGTGATAGATGGATGGGGCCGCAGTCAGCATCTAATCTGTGAACTTTTTGAGAACTAAAGTCTTGCTGCAGGTCTTAGAAACTGGCAGTTTTGCAAGGTCCATGGTATTGGCTGACAGGGGCCCCTCCATGTTTCGGCTGGCTTTCCGTTAACAAGATTTTCAACATTGCGTGCCAAGCTCAGATATAGCTGTATTTCTTCCTCCTCCAAACAGTAGGCAAAAAATCTGCTTTGTTTCCAGTTCTATACCAGTGCGGCATTGCAGTGATGAGGGGTGCAGACAGGATTAGGTTTTTACAACAAACATATTTCTGCAGTTTTGTGCATTTCTCCTGCCCTTTAAGGCTACTTCCCTTCAGCTGTGCACTCCTAGAAATAACCTACGGCAATTCGGCTCCTGATTTCCAGTGCCACACTCAGTCTATTTAACAAGACCGGTAAAATTGACATGTCAGGGTAGCTCCGTTATGCTGTCTGGCAAGTTTGTTGCTGCAACAGAAGGGTTAAGAGTTTCCCCGAGTTTGGGAAGAATGGCTTGGGTTTTTTTGTCTCTGAAGTATTGCTGGAACTTACTGTCAAAGTCTGGAGGCCTCAGCTTCCACTAAAAACCAGCTCTGAGTTCATCAGAAATGAATGATTTGTGCTTCCCAGGAAAACCTGCTTATTTGCATGATTGGTTTTCAAGCTCAAAGGCCTGTGACCGGAGATACATTTGTTACTGTTTTGTGCACTGTTCCCATCTTGGTCATACTCCTCATGCTGGTATGTGATGATAAGATAGATAAGCCGTTTCTAAACAATGCCACCGGTACAGGTCTCAAACCAGCATGGGGGCTCCACCCATGGGTGGTGCTCTGGGTGGCTTACTCTCTGCTTGCACTGTTTTCCCTTTGTGTCCCCTGAAGTTTGGCCACAAGCAGCGTTCCTGTGATGAGTGGTGCAAGCTGCTGTTGGGCTCTTCCCTTCACCACACAACTAGGGCTTTTCGCTTGGATCCCATCCGTCCTTGCCCAAGGCTTCATAACACTACGGACATTTGTGGCACTGGCTTCAGACTTCTGCCACAGTTTCTGAAGCCTGTTTTTGTAATTATTTTTTAGCGCCGCTCATCTATTATCTGCATGGAAGTCCATGTATTTCTTGTTTATCCCTTTGCTGTAGCATCTGAAAGCCTTGAGTTCATCTTTCCATATAAATCAAACCATTTGCATCCCTCGCACTATGTGGATTCCTTTGGGGCAAGTACTATCTGCAACAGAAAAATAAGAGACTGGTGTAGTCCATTGTAAGAGGACTAAAGAGTCTCGTCCTTCTGGAAGGTCAGAAGACACCTGTCCCTCTTTCACTCAAAGGCACAAAACAAGGCGCTTGCCAAAGGCGGTAACTTGCAGGTTCCTTCTAAAAGGCTCATGCTGAACTTGGCTGCTTTAACGCACTGCTGGGTTGGTTTAATTAGGGTGCCTGCTCGCTGGGAGTTAAGGGTGCTGTTAGCGAGACACTATAAGTAAGATGTAATCCTCTGTGTGCAGACATGTCCACTGCTGGCTGCTTTTTTTTAATGTGGTGCTAGTCCTGAGTAATCAGGGTACAGCAAATCTAAGTTCAGAAAAGCTGGGGGGGGTGTGTGTCTGTGAGCACTGATGGTGAATACCAGACTCTAGCGCCTCAGTAACTCTGGAAGTGGCGGCATTATGTAAGCCGTAGTTTCAGCAACAAACCTGAAGCCTGACTTCAGTATGAGCGAACAGGATGTCGACAGCTCTTAGCAGAGGTGTAGAGGTTTTCATCAGCACGAACAGAGAAGATACGAGTCTTATTGAGGATGTAGTTTCACTAACAGTCTTAAAAGTGTTTTTCTTTGGGGGCTGGAGTTTGACCAGTCAGGTCTTCCGTGTTGTCCTTAATTTGTACATACCTGAAAGATCTGATAAACGGCCTTGCATCTGTTCCTGCTCCTCCCGTGCTCTTCAGCAGGGGCGGGGAGCAGAAGCTTTGGCCTTTTGTGCTGAAGGACAGGGAAGAGGTAAGCCGGTTGTATGCAAAAAAACCCTCTTGTCAGCACCTGAATATTGTGAAATAACATCAGTGACTGACATTGTAGCTCTGAGAACCAATCATACTGTGATGGCAGGGAGGACCCAGCAGTGCAAATACTTCACACAAAGCCTTGTGTTTGTTTGAGCAATGTAACAGAAGCTGAAGCAATGCTGTGGCTTTGCCTGTGTAAGTAATGTGAGCCTTTGATGACCTGGGAGCCTTCTCTGCTAACTCAAAGTCATTGTAAATGGATCGACTGAGGCAATTGATTACCAGGATTTAATATTTTTGCAATTATGCTCGTATTTATTGGTGTGTAGTAATTCCAGTAGGTAAGAATCCACTGTTTATGTGCAAAGATGAGTTTATTCCACCTGGGAAGGTGAGAAGTACCCTTTTTTATCTTCTTTGGTTATACTACCAAGCCATGAAGTTATATCACACACTTTGATAAACTTGTAATTTATTTTAAAAAGATCTGAAGATGTCTCAAGTGGAAGTGTGCTTTACTGGTCACTAATGCGCAGCTCTTGAGCGACAGCAGTACACACCGGGATTGCTTTGTGTAAATCTCCAGCTCAGCCACTGGCGATCTCTTGTGCAAGTTAAAACTACAAACAAACAAAAAACCCCAAATCCGCAGCACTGAATGAAGCTGACAGAGTCTTTTATTTTTCATGTAACTGGTCACTAGCGGAGCACCCCGTGAACCTGTGTAAGTAACAACCATACCTCTGCTTCTCCACTACTTGTCTAATATTTACTTTTTGTCTAAAAATAATTTGGCTTCCACCTTAAAGTGCCTCCTGCAACCATGCTTTTTAGGACAGTGACGATTCTTGGGCCTTCAGGCAAGCTTTTATTATTTCCACGTTTTGTAATGCCGCCTCATTCCACGCAGGCGAGCATGGAACCCGCACAATATGGGTTTGGCTTCAGTCAGTGCTTTGGCCTTTTGCTTTTCTTTTGGTGCCTGAGTAGGGGCAGGTGGGACACTTCAGAAAGGTGAATTTCCACTGTCACGACAGAGGAGGTACTGGTCTCAAACAGCACAGGCACAGCTCAGCCGGCTGCTGCTGTCCTGTATCCTGGGGGCAGCCTCGCTGGAGGCCTTGGGGACGGACATATTCACAGCCGTCTGCCCGCTGAAGCTCCCAAGTGCTTCTCCCATGCTCTCTCCATCCTTGCAGATTTCACCCAGCCATTGATGATGCGCGCTTCGAGCTTGCGCACCTCTGTGACGGATGGGGGGTCAGCTGGATTGTGTCCTCTAGAAAAAGCAGAGCAGCGTGAGCAAGTCAGCGGACAGCAGCTCTTTGCCCCTTGCACAGGGAAAGCTGAGCCAGGGAACCGAAGGACAGAGATTGTCTGCTTTGTACTTCATATTTATGCCCTGGAAAACAAGTTATGGTGTCGCCCCTGCCACGAGGGTGGGAGGCAGGCTTGAGAGCCCTGAGCTCTCATTTGCATCTGCGGCTGCTGCCCTCTCTGCTCTGGGCCTGAAGGCAGACGGCTAATGCCAAGAGGTGCTGGACTACTTCATGGACTACTTCACATGACTGATCACTATGGGCTATCACATACTTGTGCCAATCCCCGTGCAAGAACACGCTCTAATGAAAGTACGTGAGGTTAGTGCCAAGTTCTGCACGGCCTGGCTCCCCTGAAGGCTGCAAGAGCCCTGTACTGGGGAAGAAGGCTGCTCTTCCACAGTTAATGCTGCAACAGTCTGGTTTCAGTCCTCTTTAAGTAGAGCACCTCCTGGCTCTTTGGACTGGGGCCAGCCAAGATCAAACACGCAGGGCAGTAGGATTCTGACAGCCAACGGGGAGTTCAGTACTTACCGGAGATCTAGATGATGAGCGCCTCCTTTAATGGTCAGTGCAATTAGTGAAGGACTGAGGCTGCTATTTATCTGGAAGGAGAAGGAGCAGAGACAAGCTTCTCACCAAGTTACTGGGCAGAACTGGACATCAGTTCTGAAAACTGGAAGACAAGCTGGGCAGGGCTGAGGAGCAGCACAGAAGACATCCCTGGTACGGCTGATACTGTGTGCCTGGCTAACCCCTATGAGCCAAACCATCTGTCTCAAGGGAAGTGAAGGCTTTGCCCAAGATGAAGACTCAGCCTATTCCAGCACAGACCGCTTGAAGTAACAGGCTCCTTTGGGCCCATGCACCCTAAGCAGCCTGTTCGTCTTGCAGCTGGGATGGCCAAGCCAGCCTAAAACAAGCAACTCCTGCATTACAAGCAGGAGCTCAGCTAACTCAAAATCCAGTTCTGGGTCATTTTTGGTTTTAAATTTTAAACTAGAGCTCTGCCAACACTCTGAAGTTTTCTTGAACCTAAGCCACAATATGCCCTGGGTCGAGTTGCTGCTTACAGCAACTGCTTGGTCTCACAAAGTCTGCTGAGACTGGAGCTACCAAGGAGCGCTCTGCTGTCAGCGCTGAAACCGAGTCTCGACAGAAACACGACGGTTGTGGTTCAGACCCCGGCTGTTGGTAAGGAGGCTCCTTCTGTGTCTGCACTAGTAAAGGCACCTCTCCTGCATCAGTGGCTGATGGACTCCATTCAATGTGTCCATCATTAACGTCCTGAGGCTCCTAAATGGTTCAGCATCAAACAGCCGCTTGCAGAAACTCAAATGGGCTAAAGATGAATCGCCAGTGCTGCTTTGACAGGGAGAGGAGAGCACTGTATCACCTGGACAGGCTGCTCTCTGTGCTCAGTGTGCATGCTTACCCCACCTCCAGCCCATGGGTCCAAGTCTCCATTTGAAAAAATGATGTTGCTTGCACTTTTCAGGTCTGAAATTCAGAGAGATTATATTGGAGAGGCCTCCTTCCTGCCCATGTGGCCAAATGTGTTTGGCTACTGCAGCAAACGTGGCCAAGAACGGAAAACGCAGGAGAAAAAAACAAATTCTTGGCGGTTTTTAGGATTTCCACTTCTGTCTCAAAGAGATACAGAAACATCTGTTTGGTTCAAGTGAGCGCAAGGCTGTGACTTTCTGCCAGGACTTGTTAGTGTGCTGTGCCTGTCCCCACGGAGCTCAGCTGGGCAGAGAGGGGACAGGCAGACAACTACAGGGTAACGCAAAGGGACGAGCAGCCAGCACAACTCACCTCCTCCCCAAAAGTTGGTCCGCAGCCACTGTGCTCGTGGCTTCACGTGCCACTTGCTCCAACAGTACTGTTCTCGCATGGCCTCCGTGAAGGGCATCTCAGGGAACATGTCAGTCACATTGTTGCTGTTGAACGTTAAGTTGATCTCGGTGCAAACCTAAGAGATGTACAAGAGCTGTCACGGGGCGAGGGGATAACCCAGGCAGCAGTTGAAGCCTGTTGGTCTCACCAACACCTTACCTGGTAGTCCCACGCCTCGGCGTCTGAGCCAAGGCCGCAGCCTGTGGGGTCAGCACAGGACTGGTACAGCTGGTATATGTCATAACACTGTGCCGAGCCGGAGGAGTTGTAGAACACCCCTGCCAGGTGGGAAGAGAGCACAAAGCCAACCTGTCAGTACCTCTCTGTTGTCCCGCTTGCCGCCTCCCGGCCAGGACGGAGCAGATGGAGAGCTACCCCGGCTGGGGCAGTGTGTAAGGCTGCGGCAGAGCTAGCAGGGTCTGCACCGGAGTTCGGCTATTATCCCAACTGTATGCCAAGGCTTTCACACGGTCTCAAGCCCGCCTGCATGATATCCTTTGTTTCTGCTGTATCTACAGGGAGGAAGAGGCCCCCAGATGCTCTCTGCTGTCTCTGCTTGTGCCAAAAGCTAAGCGACCTGCTCACTAGTCCTTGGGAGAGCCCTAGCTCCAATCCCTAACGCACTCGGGGGCAGGCTGTGTACACGTCTTAGCTGAATGCTTCAAACTGAATGGGATGCAACTGCTGAGACCTTCCCACCCCCTCCCTGAACGTAGCTGTTGTCTGAATGCATCAAATTTAGTCAGAGGGCCAAGGGCGGCACGTCACAGACGGGATTTTGTTTGGCTGTTGTTCAAGAAGGGAAAGACGGCGTGTGCAGGCTTGCCCGGATGAAAGAGCACCTGACCAGGCGGCCCAGTGAAGCATAGCTGGGGAGCTGCTGAAGAATGAGCTGCTTTTTATGTGGAGGGGTAGTTACCAGATAGCGAGGAGGAGGAATGCAGCTACGGCGGTGGCCGTCCGCTGCTGCCAGTGTCACAGCCCACAGGCAAAACCCACAAACACTGAGGGTTTTGTGCGATAACCAGCACCAACAGCTCCACTTGCAAATGGCCTCACGTGGCTCTGCAGGCACCCAGCACGCTGTGCCTGCAAAGCACCAGGCAGAGGCCATTGAGGAAGGAGGCTGCTGCAGCTGCTGCCTTTGGGCCGGCTCTGTGGCACGGGCAGCACAGCCTCAGCTCCCTCGAAGCACGAAACCACTGATTCAGCTGCAGGAGACTACGCAGGAGATGCGCTGAGTGTGTGCAGTGAAGCGTCCTGGGGCTGCTCCAGGGTTCCATGCCTTTCAGAGCAATGCTGCTCAGCTCGCAGGCCAGCATGGCGCGGCTCGTGTCAGACACCTACCTGGCGAAACTCCTGGAAGGGCTCAGCAGCCTCCGCTCACAGAGTGCACTGTGCGACGTGACACTGGAGGCAGAAGGGGTTTGCTTTCCAGCCCACAAGATCATTTTAGCATCAGCAAGTAATTACTGCAAGATCCTGTTCATTGGAAACCTGACAAGAGCAGGAAGCCCGGATGGAAACGTCCGGCTGAAAGCCGTCAGTGCTGCTGGGCTGAGGAATGTTCTCAACTTCATTTACTCCAACGAACTAGACCTCTCGTTACAGAATGTTGAGGAGACCTTCAAAGCCGCAGAAACCCTGCTGGTTCGAGAGGTGATCAAGCTGTGCTTTCGCTTTCTGGAGGGCTGCCTGAACTGTGAGAACTGCATGGATGTCCTTAACATTGCTAAAAAACTCGGCCCAGCAGACTTGAGACAGAAAGCCATGTGCTATGTAGGGCAGCACTACAAACAAATCCTGGCTGATCCTCAGTGCTTGAAAGACCTGGACCGAGGAACCCTGTGTGAAATTTTAGACAGGACCGACACCGAGGGATGCAGTGAGCTGGAACTGTTCAGAGCCGTGGTGAGCTGGCTGCAGCACGACCGCACGCGGCTGAAAGATGCGGCAGATATTTTAAGGCGCATAAGATTCCCTCTCATTCCTTTACGGGATCTGCAGAGATACGTCCAGGAAATGCCTCTTATGAGGCTGGATCCAGGCTGCCACAGGTACCTGCAGGAGGCTCTGAATTACCACTCCCAGCTGTACGCTCAGCCAGTCCTGCAGACCCACAGCACGAGCCTCCGCTCCAGCTCCACCGTGCTACTTGTCACTGGTGGCAGAACCACTGACAACTGTGTTTGCAGAGAGATGTGGGCTGCAGACCAGAGCTGTAGCACCTGGCACAAGGTCGGGGACCTCTGCGTGCCAGTGTACAACCACTGTGTCGCCATCATCAATGACTTCCTCTTTGTCATCGGGGGGCAATGCAAATTTGATCCCATGGGAAAGCAGCCGTCAAATGAGGTAAGACACAAGAAACCTTTAGCCTTGGAAAAATGGCTGGATGAGGAGGGAGGGAAGGAGGGAGGGAGTCATTCCTCTTGCCCACCACAGATCTCCCACCTCTACGTATTTCTTAGTGCTCCATGCAGTACTGAAAGCCCTTGGGAATACAGCTTTCAAACTCTCTGGGAAGCAATCAGGTCCTGCCCTGGTCTCACCTTGCTCCTACTGTAAATTGTCATCCTAACCTGTACACAACTTTCACAGCGCAGGTTCAGCCAGGTCCACATCAGTCAATCAAGCAATGCCATGAACACCACCCCTGTCCCCAGTGTTGCTGCCGTGTGACTCGCGCTCGGGAGGCATGGTTAAAGTTCACTTGAGAACTGTTCCTTCCTTGGTTTTGCCCTTGAAAGGCAAATCTGCTGTAGCTCCCAGGACCTTCCCCTTCTGCCTGGGGAGTAAAAAGACTTGTGCAGGATTTTATGATTTCCTAGATGGCTTCGGTGAGCACGCCAGGAAAAACAGCACGTTTTACTTCCCCGTGCTCCCAGGGGGCTTATTCCAGCATCGTGCTTAGTTCAATGCTGCCGCTGCAAACAGCAGCTCTCTTCCGCTGCCTCGAAGGCAGGAGGCAGCTCGGCAGCAGCAGAGCAGAGGATGCTGAAGCGGCAGCGCCATGGCACTGGCTGCTGGGCTCCAGCCCAAGCCCAGCACTCGCCGCATGTGGTTCTGCAGATACTGCCCTTGGTCGGTGACCTGGGCTTTCTAACCAGGACTGACAAAATAAGCTTGAGGAGGTATTTACTGCTGAACAAGATGTGAGTGGAAGCCCAGTCTTAGCAGGGGTGCTGTGCCCCTGTGGTGACGGCACCAGGGACGCGGTGAGGGGAAGCCACTCCTGCCTTCTCCTGGGCGAGAGCAGCGGGCAAAGCTCAGCTGCTGTCTTTACTACACACTCAAACAGTAGCAGAGATGCAACATGTGCTTGCTTAAATCTCACTGGAACAGTTTTCAGCTGACACAGGCTAGCTGGTGTTTGAAACAAAGGCGTTTCATTAAGCCAGTGTGTTTCACCTCCAGCTTGCTGCAAGCTGAGAGCACAACCTGTTCCAAGACCCCCTCCCAGACCCGCAGAAATGCTGTATAACTGAGCCTCCAGCTCCGCTGGGGAGCTACTGCTGTATCAGCTGGCTGGCACGGGAAGTTGAGCCTCTCCAGGTCTGTATATAAAACCTTCCTTAGTCCAGGGAAAATGTTCATCAGTTCTTGAAGCCACACGAGATGCAAGCCAGCCACCTGCCTTCTGCTAACCGTCACCCATCTGCTGTGATCCTAGGTTTTCCGATTTGATCCCCGCAACACTTCCTGGCTCCAGGTCGCCAGCATGCTGGAGAGGCGGACACGCTTCCACACAGACGTACTGTCCGATCGCATCTTCGCTGTGGGTGGTGGGACGCTGCTGGGGACCCTCACCCGCACCGTGGAATTATACCAGCCTGCTGACAACAAGTGGGAGTTTGCGGCTCCCTTCCCCACGCCTATTGCTGACCACGCAGGCACAACCCACAAGGGAATCCTGTATATTTCAGGTGACAGAGCTAGTAGAAAGCAGCATATTTTCGTATGGTTTTGTTGATTTTTGCTGGCATTAATCTCACAGCCTAAACTGGCACCCGCACCAGTATCACCCACAGCTCCAGTGTCCCCCTCCTGCTGTGTTAGCACAGCCTCACTGCCCTCCTGAATGGCAGGAATTATTTTCTTTCCAAGACATTAAAGGTGACGTCATCTACTTGCAATCCACACCCCTGCTCACCTTTGACCTTGCAATCATGGCTAAATCCCAAAGCTTTGCTGTCTGAAAAGGTAAACCAGGAGAAGGCCGACATAGTGTTGGGGGTGGGATTAAACCCTGGCATTAATCTGAACAGAAGATGAGGGATTAACCCTAACGCGCTGCTATGTTAAACTGCACAAAAAGAAGTATAATGCAGGCTCTTACCCGCTGAGCCTGTACTGCTCTTGCCCTACAAGGGATCCTCAGCCTTCACAGGGATCTTTGGTAGATGTGCAGCATGTTTAACAATAAAGCAGCACGGATTTAAACGCTTCAGGAAATCTGTTGTAGGATCTTTAGCAGCTGCTAGTTTGGACCTGAAAGATAATCTTTGGTTTGTCCTAGGCAAAGCACTGTGTTGTTTGTGTTACTGCCTCTGCAATTAGAAGTCCTGGCCCAGTCTGCCATCACTGCAGGCTCCCTGCTGCGTCAATCCGTTACGGCCAGCTGGGATCACGGCACTGATCCAGTCCAGAGTAACTTCAATTGCACAGTTGCAATGAAGAGCACGTCTCTGTGGCCCCAAGGGCAGGGAAGGCAGCACACGGGCTGTCCTACCCCGACACGTGCCCCACTGACAGCGCAGATGTCCAGAAGGGAAGGATAATGGTTCAGCTCGGGGAATGGCTGAGACTCAGTTCAAGTCCTTGCTTTGACTCAGCTGGCCCACGGTGCCAGGCAGCTCATTTAACCTCTGCGTGTCTCAATTCCTATCAGAGAGCACGGACAGAATTGCCCCACAGAGCTTCAAACATGCCGCAGCGATCTAGGCTGGATAACACCATACCCCTCGGGTGTAAGATCTCACCTACCTGTAGCATTCATTTCCCTCTAAACTAGTAGGGTAACTGCAAATTTGATTCAGGCAGCCTACAGCCCTGCCCAAGCAAACTGAAAAATTAAGAGCAGTACTCCAGTCCGAGATTTAAACGCGAGCCCCACGCAGACAAAGTGCCCGCGCCCAGGTGAGCTGGGGCTTACGGCCAACCTGAAATACCACCTTCCTTGTTTGCAAAGCCTCTCTGCAGGCTGGAATTCAACAGGCAGGCCGCTGGAGGGATTTGCCCTTCCCACAGCAGCACCCTCCTTCCGCAAGGAGCTTCTTACAACGAACCCCTGAAATACCCAAGTGAGTGCCTAATGAAGGGAAAAAGCTGACACCAGCACTGGCAGATCAGCTCTGTCCCTCTGTCACAGGTCCAGACTTCAAAGAGCTTTGGACGCTCTTCTTTCAAACCATCATTTTGTGACTGCGCGTGCTGGAAGCAGGTTCCCTAATTAAAGATGTTCCTGGTTACACCTGAAATACCCCAAGAGCTTTCTTAAAAATCTTTTGTGGAAAACCATTTACAGAAAGAGCTGGAACAGGTCGGGTGGTGGTGTTTTTGTTTTTTTCTCTCTTTAAAATACCTGAGAAGCTCAGGTTTTAAATTTCAGCCCACATCAGCTCTGCAGAATGGTGTGAAACTTTAGACCTGAGCTCCTTAGGTATTTTAAAGAAAAAAAGTCAGCTCTGCTGATGTTTGCAGGTTTGCTGGATGTCAGAGAGGATGACACACAGATTTTCAAGGCTTCTGCTTTCCTTCTAGGGGGCTTCTCTGACGGTAAAACCTTACGAGACACTTACAGCTACCTCCCTCGCCTCCGACGCTGGATTGGCAACAGTGCCATGGCTTTTACCCGCTGTGATCACGGGATGGCTACAGTCAGGGACAGGATCTTTTGCATTGGAGGAAGGACACTAAAAGGAGTAAGTTGTTTTGCTTTTATAATCTCAAATCCAGTCCGAAACGGGGTCTCTGTATTGCTAGGCCCCGACTCTTTCGTTCCAACAGGCTGACCAGTAGCTTCGTTATTTTTGGTCGCTTAGTGGAGTGGCACAGGCGCAAGTCAGGCCAACAGCCGTATGAAAATGTGCCTGCTGTTACAATCGATCTTGCGCATTAGAAGCTGCGCCGCTGTCACACGCTATCTGATACAGTACAGAGGCTGCTTAAAGCATTTTTTTAAAGAGAAAACATACAGTGGCGGCGCAGCCTGCTAACACAGCAGAAACAAAGTGTAAAACCGGTCAGGTACCTGCGCCAAACACGCTGGCCCCCTGAGTGTCCTTGTTCAAGCTGAGAGCCAGTGAAACACTGGTGGACGGGAAGAGGAACGGACTGCGGTGAGGCCCCTAGCCTAGATTTTAGGAAGGATGGGCTCAAGTCCTGGAATGCAAATGAAGCTTCTTCAAACCTGGATTTCCCATCTCTGAAAGAGGAGGGAAAGCACTGCCCAGCCTTCTGGGGAGGGCAAGCTGTGAGGAGGCCCAGCGGGCACTGAAGGGCTCACTCTAGGAGAATCCCTTTCCCCGAAGCCAAGAGGACTGAGTTTTCGAAGATCATTCAGCAATTTGAAAGTGTAAGGACTCAGGGCCTGGCCTGATTTTACCATGACAGGTGTGGTTTCTTTTGAGGGATTACGGGTGTCTTAGAGTACTTAATTGCTCACTGAGGAAGAGACAGAAATCTATAAAGAGAAACTGCACATCAAGGCTGACATCAAATTCCTCCCCATGACACAAACTCAGTTATTGTCCACAATTCAATGCATTATAGCCCTCTTCAGATGATTTCCTTCACAGCGTGTTAAATGTCCAGACAGCAGGCAGCACTTGGGCTGTGCCAGTTCCAGCAGGTCCCCATGGCACCTTGCGCAGCTCGCTCCTCTGATTTTCCAAGAAGAACAAAGCTCCTTTAAAGCCGTGCCATTCTGGTATTTTATTCAGTTTCTTTTGAGGCTCCAATTGCTAAACATGGATCGAAAATCTGGCACCTTGTAGCACCACAGTGTTCAAATAGATGTTGAGACATTGGTTTCCTTCATCATGAACGAAGCGAGCCTGATGCGATGTGATGCCCACTCGAGGCGTGACATGATGGGTGAGTGTTGGTCTGGTTCTTTGCAGGCGGAGGAATGGATTCACGTCAACGAGACGGAGTGTTATTGTCCTGTAAGCAATCAGTGGACAACGCTAATGCTATCCCCGTTCAACTGCTGCCAGTTCAGCATCACAGCCCATGAGTCTACGCTCTACCTCACAGGAGGTGGGTCGCTGCAGCACATGCAGAAAGAAGACAGTGTTTTCCTGTATGACACAGAGGGGCGGGTATGGAAGAAAGCCAGTCCCCTGCCTAAAGCTCTGGTGGATCATGCCTCTTGCATGATTAAACTGTCCCAAGCGAATGCAGCTGGTGAGATGGGGAGAGGCACAAAGTGCTCCCCAGCGGGCAGGAGGAAGAAGTCTACCCTCAGCTTGTTCATCTCAAAGAAACAAGAGTCCTGCTCTGCCTCAGAAAAGAAGTAGGATGTGAATAGGTCAAGCAGATCTGACAGTGTTTGCCAAGACATTGCTATTTTAACAACTCTTCTAGTTGCCAGCCAAGCGTCTTTAGCAGTGATTAGGAATCGGTACATTTCTGACTTGGTGCTGTCACGGTGACACGCATCATTTGCAAAAAAAAAGAATTAGTTCCCAATCCTACTAAGCTACATTAAACCCATAAGGATTCATTAAATCAGTTTTCTGTCATTCAGAACCTGTTTTTCGGAATAATGACTGATGTAGAACTTATTTCTAATGAGCAACTTGCGAGATTGTATGAGGAAGTCTTCAAAAGAGCTTTGCATTTTATCTCTAACAATTTCCTTATAAACAATGCTGGCTGACAAATGAAGTACTCACAGAGATAAACATACACGATGCATTTAAGATTGTCTTGCCACTGGATTAAGACCGTAGGGCACTGTGATGACAACCTTGCCCTCAACAAGCAGACCAGAAAACTTCCTTCAGTGAACATGCATTGAACCTGTGACTGCCTGAGCTGGAGTATGGGTAAACTTTTAGAAACAGAACCAAGTACCTTAGAAGTCCACATCTCACGGACAGACAACTGGCTAAAGGGCTGCAACAGCTGAAAAACCTGATGCGGATAAGTTTGGAAATGTGAGAAAACGAACCCATGGGCCACCATGGGACATCCCCACAGACAAAGCCAACGCGGGGCAAAACATCCCAGTGGGAGACCAGAGTTGTACCAGCTTCCCCGATACACAACATGCACAACACAACTGCTCTACTTACAGGAGCTTCTAGAAAACAGGGCTTTAAATAAAAGACCAAACATAGTATTAACTCACCGACAAGAGCAGCCAGGCCTTGAATTGGGTCTGTGTGGGCAAGGATTTGTTCACAGCTGACCTGGATGAGACACATTACAGGCAAATTGCAGACAGAACAGTTGGCAGGCTCTGCTCTGCAGAAGGTCTAAGCTGGAAGATCCGTTAAAATTACCACTTACACATTTTACGGTTCAGCAGGTCTCTAAGGGCCTAATGCAACAGGTTTTTTGGGGTTTTTTCCTCCCTTCTAGCAACAAAACACATAGGAACAAGGAGACAGGGCTAGGACAAACAGTTCCTTTACCAAGTTAAGCAGCTGTGCAGAGCCCACAGTGATACAGAACAGTTCCCTCCTCCTACAATCAGAGTATTTTAATGCCCTTCTCAAGGTGGGGTACAATGATTATTTCCATTTTACACATTATTAAACAGACCCTAGAAGGGAACTGGATGCCCATTGGAGCCAGAGGCAGCATCTCCTCCGCCCCAGTACAGTGCAGCCTGTGTGACCTCTTGCGCAGTGTGTGTTTTGCCCCAGGTAGGACTTGAACCATAAATGCCACAAGGACAGAGGCAAATCCAGTCCCATCGGCGTGGCGTGCTGGAGCACAGCACAGAACAGCAGCACGAGGCTGACAGCGCGCCAGAGGAAACCAAGAATTGCAACAGCAACTGGCGATCTGGGGTCAAAGCCAGGACCTTTCAAAAGCAGCTGGTGGCAGAAGTCTTTGCAACCCCCTGAGAACCAGACCCCTTTCCCACACGTTGCCATCTCCGACTCTCTTGAAAGTTTACAGGTTTCCCACAGCAGCAATTTCTCTGTGTTATACCCCGACGTATGTCATTTTCCTGGGCAATGCTTAGAAAGGAGCCCGATTGTTAGAGCTCCATCCCTGCCCACCAAGAAAAACATCTATGGAAGTGTGTTGAGGTGGGCTACATTTCTTTTAAAAGCTACGGTTAACAAGCTTGCACAGGCCTTTGTGTCTAAGGCAAAGGCAGAGCAGGGTAGCAGCTGCTCCAGCAGCCCACCCTGACAAGCCTGACAGCAGTGCATTTCCAACACAGCAATGACCGTCACAGAGAAGACTAAAATGTGTAGGTTTACTGTCAGAGCAGAGGGGCTGCAGCATCCACCAGTACTTCTCCCTGTCACCATCTCTGAGTGCCTGACAGCGTCCCAGGCGGCGCAGACCCCTGCGCTCTGGTCACCGAGGCGCACATCAGAACCTGCGGCTCTTGCCCGTGTCCTCGTACTCACCTTCACTGGATTGGCGGGGAGGTGACCCATGAAATCAGTTTTGTAAGGATAGTCCATCATGGCCATCATGGTGAAGGCATTTCTAGCAAACCCAAAAAGCTGGTAAACGTCCTCCTTGCTAGAGATCTTATTGCATGTGGCCATTTTGCTGCTGATTTCATTGTAGGCTGCAGAAGGAAGCAAAATGAAAGGCACAAACTTCAACGGAGGAAAGTAATACCAGGCTTCAGCACCTTGTTTCACATAGGAGTAAGGAGATGCCGTAACACACTGATGATGTTTCTAGTGGGAAAGAATTTAAATTTACACACACGTGGATGTTCAGGCACAGACCTCCTGTGCAGCTTCGCAACCCCGCACAGCCCGCAGCCCGCACTCTGCCCCTCGCGGACCCACTGGCACTTCCCTGTGAGCCCAGAGGCATCAGCACCCACCGAGACAGCAGCAGTCCTGCATGGCACAGCGAGAAGAGCAGCTCGGTACGAGCCCGTCCTTGATGGTGCCCTGCCTGGCTGCCTCCTCCTTGCCCCTCTGGCTCCCTCCCTGGGGTCTGCTGAGCCCTCCAGGGCAGTCTCCCCAGCAAGCTCCCATGCAGGAGAGCAGGGTACAGCGTATGGGTCCCAGTGGAATTCAACGGCTGGAAGAACTGGCAGTGAAAAAAGAAGGGCTCCTTGAGAGCTGGGTGCATTTGCAGTAAGAAATGCCAAGTGAGAACAGTCCTCACAAAGCCACAAACAACCCCCGAGACATGTCCCCAAACTTCAGCATGATGCAGAGGTCAGCGGAGTCAGGAAATCCATCTCTGAAGACATTCCTTCAAGATGCACTCGTACACCTTTACATTTCTGCTGGGGAAAGCTGCTCCCTTCATTTTCATCCTCCCCACTTTGGAGTCACAGTTTCCGTCCATCCCCATCCTACTCCACCAGCCACCCACCGGAGCCTGTGGAAAACCTGGAAACCCAAGGCCCGAGACCTGGATAACTCACGCGAGAGCCTACGCATTAAACACGACCACCTTACCCAACCCGCTGCAGAAGCTGTGGCCCCAAGCAGACCTTGAAGACCTCGGCTATTGAACAGTAGCATCTTCCCTGCTGTGACCGAAAGCTAGATGGGGCTTTGGACCCCCGGCTCCTATGGGCAATTCCAGGAGCAGCTCCTGCAGCGAGGTGGCGACAGCAGCTGTCGCAGGCACACAGCCCCTGACGTGCAGCACCACAGACCAAGCCAAGCCTTGAGACACACCAAGAACCCCCCACAGCTGCTCCAACACCACGCAGGGCAAACAGGAGATGCTGCATCGGCCCACGACACCTGGCCTGGCCTATGCGGGAGACATTGCAGAGATCTTCTCCAGTCTCTGTCCTGGGCTTTACCTAACTCTAACCAAGGCTGGAGACGAAAGAGACTGCGATGGCTGCTTCAAGGCCAAGATCGTCTTGCAAATATTTCTCAGATATGTCCAGTGAGCTGCGCCACACAGCTGTCAAACCCACTTGAACAGTTCTCAGCAGGGTGGGTGTTCAGGACCGGTGCCTGTGAAACACGAGGCTTTACCACCATCGCATGCGCCTGCTTTGCACCTGCAGGTGATTTTGCACTTTGGTGCAGAAAAGACGGTTTCATTAACACTGTGTGAGCCCCTGCCTAGATGCGTTCATTTTGGTGTCGGTTACTAATTTTAATGCTAACCAAAACTGTTCGTTCATTAGATCAAAAATTAATCGTGAAAGCAGAAAGAGGCAGCCAGGTGGGCCTTTGCATCGATTTAGCCGAGCCAACTCAAGACCTAGCTGAGGTAAAACCGAATTGCCTTTTTTCCACGTGGCTGGGGCTGCTGCTAGCTGCCCCGGGAAGCCGCCCGCAGGGCTCTCTCTCCTTACCTCCACTCACGCACAGGTCCTTAATCTGCCGGAAGGCTTTGCGGACAGCTGTGACGCAGCCTGGGCTGGACTTCTGAAAATCCTGAAGGGACAGAAAAGACAGGGGATTACAGCTGCACAGGGGAGATACGTGTGGAGACCGTGCTGCAAAGAACTGCCAGAAGCACCAGGAGATGACAGGGGTTACTGGCCCACAGGTCAGAACCTCATCTGCGTCTCCAGAAGCAGTGACACCAGCGCTTCCACCTTGTCCTCCGCACAAGCAGTACGTCCCAGCAGAAGGCAGCAGCCTGCACAGCTCAGACCGAGCACCCCGTTTCACCAACCGGGAGGAGCTGTCAGACAAAACACTTTGCATTTGGTGGAGCCACGAGACTGAACGTGAAGCAGCAGGAGGAGACGTGCTTTGGCCAGGACGCGGGAAGAGGATGCCAGGCTGCTAGGCCCAAAAGTTTTTGGTTTTTTGTTTTTTTTTTTTTAACCACACAATAGAGTCCTTCCAACCGCACTTTGTCTATCAGAAGGAGCCATGGAGAAGTCGGTTGTTCACGGAGGGTACAGCACTGGTTTGGAAACCAAGACCTGCTTTTCTTCTTAAGCCTGGCAGTGACCTGCCAGATGACCAAGAAGGCCACATCCTTCTTCTTGGGAAAAACATTACTGATCCTGAGAAAGCCCTTTAAGGTATGTTTGACAAGCTGTGGCTGGTTTTGCAGGTGGAACAAGCTGTTTCTGTCGCTGAAGGCTCCAGCAACCCAAACTGTTTCTCTTCTGTCAGCCTGTAAGGCAGTTTGAGATCTGCTGGCAACCAGTGCTTTGTAACAATAAGAATTATTAGGGCTCTTTTAAGGTCCCTTTATCCTGCTAAAGCAATGGTTAAGTAACCCCAAATACCTAGCTAAGCATTTTTCTTACAAAGACCCAGCCTCGACAGAAAATAGATCTGGGTCCTTTCTTTTATTCCTAACTCTGCCTTTGTCTGATAGTTAGGCTTAGAGAAATCACTATAGAGCTTTCCATCGTTTACCTGGACATCTCTTTAGGGGTCCCAAATCTCCTTCTGGATGTGCCTATTGCTCTTCATCTACGAATGGCTTTAACTGGAACGTGGGGACAGACTGGCCCAGGACAGAGGAGCAGCTCTGCTCTGGCTGCTGTGATGGCTGAGCTCCCCCCAAGCAGAGCTGGCCGGCTGCAGGGCGCTGCCGGCACGCTAAGGAACCACCACCCATTCCCATTGTGCCCCGCAGACCCTGTCGGACGCAGGAGCAGCTCAGCAGAGCTGGTGCAGAGGCAGGAGGCATTACAGCCATTCCAAGGAAAGCCGTGCCCCCTCCAGGCTGCCAGCCTTACTCCCTTGAGTCGCACCCAATTTGGATGTCTGAACTGATCCGAGGCCGATGGCTTGGGCAGCCCCTGCAGCAGCAACCTTGCAGGAAGCACGCACGTGGCTGCGCGTGCGGTATTGACACAGGGGCTTTCTGCCCGGCTGCAGGCAGGGCGGTTGGCGTACATAACCTAGTCTTATGCAAATGCCTTATGCCAAATCAACTTTGTGCCCTTCACTTGTGTCCCCTGTGAGCCGGAGGCTTGCGGAATGGGCTGGAAAAGCTCAGTAAGTCACAGAGAAAGCTGCTTTGGGACCACGCGCTCTGACTCACAGGAAGAGAGCTCCCGCAGTGATTCATGAAAGGTTTGTGTCTTCGTTAGTATTAACGGCTCTCAGGGGTGTTCCAAGAAGAGCAATTGAATTCAGATCTCAGATGCACAGACTGCTTTTATGCAAACACACTGCAAGTGGAAGGAATCACTTTGAAAACAACACAAAGTGCTCGCTTAGGATCTCTAGCCCAGAGGTCAGCTTACCCCTGCAGAAAGAATGTATTTTAAAATTAATTTGGAAGTTTTTTCACATGAGAAGGTCAAAGCGCTAATTTCAGGGGTGCGTAATGACTCACAGCATATTCACAGCTGAAGCAAGGCAGAGCTATCAGCTGAACACGGCTTCTGAGAAGGAATTATCTTCAACGAGGGAAGAATTCCCACTGCAGGGCCTGTTAGACATTAAGTGGTATTATCTTGTTTGTTTTAAAACGTATAATTTTAAGACAAGATGTCCTTTATTCTCTTATATGCTTAGAGGTTCAAATGCTATTGTGTTTATTTTCATATGATAGTCACTTCTTTACACTTACTGGTACTGCTATCTGTCCTGTAAGTCTCTGCACTGAAATAAGGTTTTCATATCAGTAAACAAGAGCAAAAAGACCACAAGTTTCATACACTGGTAGTTCACGCAAAGCCACCCGTGTCACCCAGATCGAGAAATTCACGGCAAGAAAGAGGCAAAACAGACACCACCAAAGGTTTCAGTAGCACCAGGCAGCACGTTGCTTTCCTTACAAACTAGATGCAAGCCAGTTTGAAGCAATACCACCTTCCCATGGGTCCTGTGTTCTCAAAATGTGAAAGCCACATTTAAATTTTGGTTTTAAGTGAACACAGGCCACCTTGCATATTTTTAGTTAGTGAAATGAAGTTTCCAAGCTCTTCATTGAAATGCAACTGCCTTGGGACTAAAGAGCTGCTGTGAACCACTGATATCGACGCAAAGTACAGCATTTTGGGAGAGGAGATGAAGAATTAGTTATCCAAAGGGGGTTCAGCCAGGCACAAAGTAAGACTTTCAGGCTGCAACACGGTCAAGTCATTGGAAACGGGAAAGCGAATCCTTAGAGGTACTAAAGGTGCTGGAACCGAGTTGTGCTCCTCAGAACAGCAGCTTTGGGCCCTGAGCCGCCACAGCTAAGGCCGTGCTCAGCCATCACATCTGCGGCTGCTGCTTTCCTCGTGGGTTCCCATCCGATTGCCTTCCCTGCCAGCACTGATGCTGAGAAGACAGATGTCTGTTCAAACACACAGAAAAGGAAAGAAATCTAGCCTTCTTAAAGGAAGACAACAATGCTCCTGGGAAGAGATGCTACTTACTGCTGTTACATCTCTGAAGAACTGGGTGGCGTCTCCCAGCCCAGCCACAGACAGCAGAGGAGCACTGGCAGCTAATGCTCCGGCCACAATGTTTGGGTATTTCATCCTCATGTAAGCACTCAGCATTCCTCCATAGCTGCCACAGGAGAGACAAAAGAGTTATTTCCTCTGACAGACAGCTTATAACATAAAACTCAAAAGTTCAGGCCAGCACTCACAGGCTCACCTAACCCAAGGCAACAAGAAGCTTACGGGCGCGTAGCAGATGCCATGCTCATGTAAAAAGATCCAGTTATGGTCCATGAGCAGCACACAGTGTGTTCTTACCGGCCTTCCCCCAAACACTCACACCAACTCCAGCGGGAGCACAGCTGGATGTGGTTAAAGAGGCTGTGTTTAATAAAAAGCTGGGTGGCCCCTAGAAAGAATGTTTTAGTTTTCTGTATTATTAGTTTTCTGTATTCCCAATGTAAAATGTTCTGATCCTGCAGGAGGAATTTCCCACTTCCCACACTTCGGCTGTCTCATGTTGAAGATGCCTAGAAACATCCAGTCAGTGGTGCTTCTCCAAAGCAATCACACATCGAGACTGACTCTTTATGAGAGAGCTGATTGGGACATGGCGATGAGCTCCTGGGAGTTCAGGCACAGACACATCTGCTCCCTATCGGATAGCTTAAAGCGCTGCCTTTAGAGCTTGCCTGAGAGCCAAAGAGATCTATGAGAACAGCATGACTGTGGCTGGGAAAGGATGCAGAGAAAGGAAGGAGCATGCACAACCTTTACCTGCCTCCAAAAGCAATGACAGGGCAGTCTGCAGCGCCGTACTGCTGCTTAAGCTCAGTAATTAGCACTGCGTAGTCAGCAAGGGCTTGTTCCACGGTAAGCAGACTAGTGTTCCTCAGCTGTGTTGACTCAAGTCCAAATGGAAGAGACTTCCCATAGTACCTCTGAAAGGAAAGAGATATGCTGTGGAGATGCCAGTATCAAGGTCTGAGTCTTCTCTGTTCTCACCATAGAACTGGGATAAGTGTGCACAAATGGGAAGCGGTAACAGAGCGCACGGTGTCCTCCAACTTGTTTGTAACTGAGGAAGTGCCTTGTCTCCTGCATCTGCTAAAGAGAGACCTTCGCGACATATCTCGTAGAGGACAGACAGTCCATGACAAGCTACTTCAGTGGGTGCCAAATGGGCTCTCAGTGAGGGTCTCTCTCCTGAAATCCCCAACTAGAAAAGGGAACAGGGTAATCTCTTCATCCGTAAGTTGTGGAATAGCGGATTTAGTAAAGTGGTGCGCCTAGGGACAGGTTGGCGTGGGACTTCGCAGGCTAGAGAGATTAAATATGACCCAAACAAAATAACTTTCTAGTCCAGTGTGCAGTTCAAGGCCTGTGGAAACTACTTACAAAAGCACTGGTCTAAAGCAAATACACCATGGTGTAGGTTTTATAGAAACGGTAGTGCTGGTAGGCATAGTAGAAAAAAATTCAGAAGCCATGGTTAAGTAAAGAAGAGCTGCTACCACGAGGAGAAAGCTCACAGCAGGTATACCTCAGCTTCGTGGGAAGAGGTGGTGTTATTTTTCTGGACCTGCAGAAAGCTGAATTCGGTAATACTGAACAGAACAAGACTCTGTAGTGTGTATAATGGCTAAAATACTCACGTGCTCAGCAAAAATCACAAGCGCTTGCTGCTCCTCTGCTAATTCAAATATGAAGTCAGAGTTCTGAGCAAAAGTCCAGATGTCGCCTTCATTGCCAGTATAGAAAAAGATGGGTCCAAATCCTTTCTTCCAGAACTTTGCTGAGTGAGATAATTGACAGAGCAAATTAAAAAAAACCAACCCAAAACACCAAACAAAAACACGAGCATGAAATGACTCTACTTTGGGTGAGTTTGGGCAAGAGCTTAACAAGGAAGAATTCCGTGAACAGGTTGATCCTTCAGACCCACGCTGGGGAATAAAGGTGTTAGAAAGGCCAAGCTATGGAAACCTCTCATGCGAGCAGGGGTACATAAGAGCTTCCATGCGATCAGCACATGGCTTGGAACCGCGACTTCTGCCTGAAAATCCCTAAAATCTCAGTTCTGCAAGGCATTTGGAAACAGCTGCTCCCCAAAAGAGCAGTTTCCCATTTACATACCCTTTTCAGCCCAACTCATCCCAAAACATTCGCACACATCGCTTTTCTCACAAATCGGACGTTAGGGAATTGCCTGCTTCTTGCTGCTGCTGTGACATATAATGTAGAGCCAAGCCGTAAATCACGTATCACAGAATGGTTTCGGTTGGAAGGGACCTTCGAAGATCACCCAGTTCAACCCAGTTCAACCCCACTTCCGCAGGCAGGGACGTCTTCCGCTAGGTCAGGTTGCTCAAAGCCCCATCCAGCCTGACGTCAAACGCTGCCAGGGATGGGGCATCCACAACTTCTCTGGGCAACCTGGGCCGGTATCTCACCATCCTCATAATAATTTTTTTTTTCCTTATGTCCACTCCAAATCCACCCTCTTTCAGTTTAAAACCCCTGCCCCTTGTCCTGTCCCAGTAAAAAGTCTCTCTCCATCTTTCTTATCAGCCCCCTTTAAATACTGGAAGGCTGCAGTCAGGTCTCTCCAGAGCCTCCTCTTCTCCAGGCTCAACCACCCCAACTGTCTCAGCCTCTCTCTGCAGCAGAGGTGTTCTCTGACCATTTCTGGGCCCTCCTCTGGACCTGCTCCAACAGGTCCGTGTCTTTCTTGCACAGGGGACCTCAAAGCTGGACGCAGCGCTGTAGGTGAGGTCTCACAAGAACGGAGCGGAGGGGGAAAATCCCCTCCCTCGACCTGCTGGCCATGCTTCTCGTGATGCAGCCCAGGATACGTTGCTGCTGCTACGTGTTATATACACAACACATACACATATATATCTCAGATGATATATCCCATACATACGATGATATACGATGTCT
Organism: Steatornis caripensis; assembly: GCA_013398225.1. Classification (NCBI taxonomy): domain Eukaryota; kingdom Metazoa; phylum Chordata; class Aves; order Caprimulgiformes; family Steatornithidae; genus Steatornis; species Steatornis caripensis. The sequence goes on from VZSC01016338.1 coordinate 105,246, forward strand.
GCCTCCTCTGATCTGTTTATACCTGAAGGCAAACGGACACTGGCAGGACAAGCTGACCCATGATGCCACTACTTGCTTATCTAACAGTTGCTTTAACGTTTGCTGACTTTAACAAACATTTGATTTTAGCTTAGTCTTAAATTGCACAGGAATTAAGAGGGTTAATAAACAGCTTTCTTCAACAACAGACCTCAGCCCATCAGTTAAGTGTTGATTTCAGCACACTGCCACATCACCCAAAGGGACCCTCCCGCAGCGGTTGCCCCTGCAGCACGTCACACAAGGCCGCTGCCCTTGACAGAGGGGCCTGAATTTAATTCTTGGCTTTCTCAACACAGACTTGCCGAAGCAGGATTTGGCTTGGAAACAGGTTTGAAACCTTTCATTAGCAAAACTGCTGCTCTTTGTAACAAAGAGGCTGATTCTGTGTTGCATTTGCTTTGGGTATCAGGTAGGAAGCTGAAGCGCTATCTTCACTCTGGCTTGTCTTCTGATATGCTTCGTGGCCCCTGGAGTAAACAACCACTCACAGGAGCCAAAACTGAACCAGATAGGTTCCTGAAAAAGGTATCTACTTTTAGACTGACATCCTGGGGAACTGCCAGCTAACCTCAAGACAGTCAGATAGATGCGTGGTTGTGAAATAATAGCTTCCTTCAAGTTCTTGCTGATAACCTGGAGAGTCGTGTATTGCACAAGAAGCAGTAGAGGGGAATGCAACTAATCACGGGCATGCAATCACTCACAGGAATTTTGCATAAGAAACTATCTGTAAACCAGTAGAACTGTGATGTTAATGTTTAATTCCTCACAAATATTATTCAGCTCTGCCCAGGACACACAGATAAAACATAACACCTTAAGAAGAGAACAAATAAAAGTTCTGTGATGCTTGAAACCAGCTGATCCCAAAGTCCTGTTCAAAAAGGGCCACTTAATTAGTGACGTTTCAGCTTTGGGGGTCCTGCCAAAATTCGCTGGTGTTCCCATTTCTTCAGGCTGAACTGATCCATGAATTCACGCTTGGTGAAACATACACAGCTGGGTGCAGGTGCAGAACAAGCTGCGGAGTAACAGGCGATGTGGAGAAGGTGAGGAGCCCCGGATGCAGGCGGTGTGTGAGGCAGCAGCGGGCAGGCGCCGGGCAGGCGCCAGGCTGGGCACGACTCCGAGCGGGCGCTGTTCACAGCTCCACCTTTGTTCTCTACCAACAAATCTCTCCCTGATTCCTCTAAGCAGGCAGGATTGAAAAACATGTGACGCTGGTTATTGAAATTGCTGTCTTTTTAGTCACACGCTGTTTAGAAAAGCCTCCTCTCTCTTCCTGTCTGTTGCACAAGATAACTTGTTGCTTGCCTAGAAAGGAAGGCACTGCTGGCTCCTTGCTGGAAGCCCACATTCTTCAGTGTGGCTTGAGCAACCTCAAGTTGCAGGGTTTTAAGTAACACAAAACCCGGACCCCAGAGGAGTTATCTTCCCTCGTAAAAACGACGGTAGAGCGTGTAATGTTTCGGTCACTGGTTGTTTTTCCTGCTGCATTCAGAGCACCGAGTCGCACTTGTAAGAGATGCTGTGCCCAACAGAAGACACACATGCATGGAGCCAGCCCTGGCGCAAGCCTAACAACGCAGCTGCTGCTTCTGGGCTGCCCTTGCTCCAGAAAGGCCAGTCCCCACACCTGCACCCCACTGCCAGATCACAGAATGGCAGGGCTGGCAGGGCCCCCTGGAGATCCCCCAGTCCCCCTGCTAAAGCAGAAGCCCCCAGCGCAGGGGGCACAGGGACGCGGCCAGGCGGGGTTGAATCTCTCCGCAGAAGGAGACTCCACAGCCTCCCTGGGCAGCCTGGGCCAGGGCTCGGGCACCCTCACGCCAAA
>VZSC01016338.1:107173-117742 GCA_013398225.1 Steatornis caripensis
CCCGGGGGTGGGCCGGGGGCAGGGCGGGGGCAGGGCTCCGGGCCGGGACACCCACCGGGAGCGGCGGCGGCCGGCAGCGGCACCAGCAGCAGGAGAAGCAGCGGCGGCAGCACCTCCATGGCACCGACCCAGCGCGCGCCCCCGCCCCGCGCACACCGGACGCGTCCCCCGCGCGGGAACCCCGGGCAGCCGGTCACGTGATCCCAGGGCTTGACACATCACGTGGCGATCTGCCGCCTCCTCACGTGACCACGCGAGCGCCATGCCTACCGAGACGCCGCCATGTTGCCTGAGGAGGCGTTCCCTCGGGCTGCTTTCCCCGCGCGGCCCGGGGGTGCTGCTGGGGGGGCCGAGGCTGCGGGGCCGGGCCGGGAGTGGCCTCCTGGGCCCCGTAGAGGGCGCGGGGGTTCGGGGCCGGAGCCTCAGCGCGGGCCCGGGGATGCCGAGGCGGGGCAGGGCGGTGAGGGGCCCGTGGTGGTGCTGGGTGCTGGGGTGGCTGGCGCGGGCCGTGCGCGCCCTCTGAGGGGCCAGGCGGTGCCTCGCGGGTCCCCGGCGCGCTGCCCGCCGTCACGGGCGGCGGATGTGCTGGCTGTGCCACTGCCCTTCGTGGCTCTGGTCTCGGAGCCAGCAGCCCGGCTTGTGGCGCGAGGATGAGGAGGGTGGAAGCCAGCGAGGCCCTGTGCTGGCCCTGGTCCACCGCACCGCCCCGCCCCATACGTCTGGGGGCAGCTGCTGGGCAGGGGACGGCACTTCTCCACGCTGGCCTCGCTCTTGGCTTCTGTTCTGGCCTCCGCAACATTTGCTTTCTGGTGATGAATCATGAAACCCCAGCACGGCATGGCTGGCAGGGCCCCCTGGAGATCCCCCATCACTCCCCCCCGCTAAAGCAGGAGACCCCAGCGCAGGGGGCACAGGGACGCGTCCAGGCGGGGTTGAATCTCTCCGCAGAAGGAGACTCCACAGCCTCCCTGGGCAGCCTGGGCCAGGGCTCGGGCACCCTCACGCCAACGAAGTTCTTCCTCATGTTCACGGGGAACTGCCCGTGCTCCAGTTTGTGCCCGGTGCCCCTCGTCCTGGCACTGGGCACCACCAAAAGCGCCTGGCCCCGTCCTCTGGACACCCGCCCCTCATATGTTTATAAGCATTGATGAGATCCCCTGGCCTTCGCAAGGACGAGTGTTGGCACCTCAGCCTTTCCTCCATGATGCGTTCGCGTGAGAAGGAAGAGCTGGGGAGGAGTGAAAGCCCAGCCAGCATGCAGGTGGCGTGACAGCTCAGCTCCGTACCCTGCGGAGGTGAGGGAAGTGGGAACGTAGCACAGGAGGAAATTGGTGGGGTTTGCCGGCTCACATCCACCTCTCTGGTGAGGAGTGGTGGGTGAGCAAGCAGCAGAGAAGAGGCCTGGGGGAGGATGTAAGTGTGTGACAAAAGCAGAGCTTGTCCCCATGGTGGCAATACACAGGTGGCCATGTGGTTGGGCATTCTGGGGAAAGAGGGAGCTTACACTGCTCTGGGAGCAAGTCAGGAGCAGCATGAAATCATTTAGTGGGTCATTTCTCTAGGTTTTTGGTTCCAGAGGGAGGCCTCAGCAGACACCCCAAAAGGCACTTGTAGGAAAAGGGGAATGGAGAAAGTCGCATTGCAAGCTGGACAGGGCTGGACCTGCTAATATGTAAGTATGTATGTATTACCTGTAAGTAAACTCAGCAGTACATGTCATCTAGCTTGATCTTGTTCTGCCAAGTGCTATATGAACATGCAAAAAAGGCCTGGTTTTACCCCAAAGGATCAGTACATTGTCCGCTTATTCAAAATGCTGCAGATGCTTCACAAGATGTCTGTGAATGTCACAGAAGTTTATATTTTACAAAGGAAGAGTTTTAGCTTACTGAAGACTGAAGGAGCTGTTACAAGAAGAAGATGCAAAGAATTTGGGGTGCAAAGCTGCAGAAGCAGAATTTTCACATCTACTGTTACCATCTGCAGCCACATAGTGGCAACCACAGCATGTGAGATATTGGTCTGGCTCAGGCTGTCACAAGATCAGAAAACCCGGCGGAAGTCAGATCTCGCCTGTCTTGGCATGACGAAAGAACAGCACTAGGCTCCAAAGATGCATGAGCGGCTCTGGCCTGGGCTTCTCTAAGGCTGATTTTGTACTCGGGTTCCCACCTGAGGAGGTACAGAGATCCTGCCTACTTCTTGCTTAAGATTTATCCCTGATAGACTGGTCGCTTGACTGAAAAAATGTTTTTCAGTACGTTATGACTTAAACAGTATTATGCTTTCTTTATGAATCTAATAGAACGAAAATACTATACTCAGAAGAGTTTTGAGCAGTATTTCAAGAGCATTATTTTAAAACTAATTTACTGTACTCCCACGTTTGTGCTTTCATTAAAGCCTCCTTATAATTAAGACTTTGAAATCCCTATTTTTTGGGGGGGGCTGTTGTTTTTAAAACTGTTTTGGCTCGATGCTCCTGAGCAGGTTTATTTCTGCAAAGGATGAAGCTTGAGCAACTTTCTTCCCACCTCACCAGAGAGGAGAAGGCTGGGACGTAGGAGAAGGCCCTTCCATTTCATCAACCACTGGATAGTCTTCAGACTAGTGTTCGTTTAAAATGTGAACTGATACAAAGAAAACTAAAAACATGAGCAGGAAATTGCTTCTGCAGCAGAGAGGAAAGGCTGGAACCGGTCCTTGGAGCGGGTCCTATGTGGGCTTAGGGTGAAGGCGGTGCCACACACAGCAGGATTAAGATCTTATTTTTAGACTACTGCTTATCTAAATTCTGTCCCAAAGAGCTTTTCAGAGTTAAGCTACAAGTAATGGCTGTGAGGTTTGTAATCCAGTGCCTTAAGGGAAGAAGAAAGGATTTGTAGTCATTGCCAAGCTTTATGAAGAGGTTAGGGAAATCGATGAGGTGACATGGGCAAATGCATTTATCCTGGGGTGAGGAAAAGGTTTTTCCCCAAAGCCTTTTGTGTAAACCAATCCTAATAAAATAATGCCTTTAAAAAGGCTCTTAGTGTCTTCAAAATTAAAATAGTGGATGGGACAAAGAGACAAAAGGCTTTCTGAGATCTGAAAAGGGAAAGAAATCATCTGTTTTGTTCCTCCCCTGTCAACAATATTAAACTCTTCCAAAGATACTTGACTGGGAAGGTGTCAGCCCTCGGCAGCTCCAGCTGGCCAAGCTCCTTCCAATCTCCCGTGGTCAGATCCTTGGCCTCGGTGGGATAAAAGAGCAGGGGGTGCTTGGGGTGACCTCTGGACCCAAACAGTGCGGTCCTCTATTTCTAGATGGCTGCATTTGTATTTTGTGTATTCATTTAAAATTATGTAAATCCTTCTTCCGTCTGCCCCAGGTTAACTGTTCCTAAGTTCCTGTTCTGTGGAAGTGGAGAGATCGGACGCTTGTCCTGTCTGAACTGAGCAGCGTGTCTTGCTCTAAGAATCTGTGGCACTGCGCTGCCTTTCCGTGGATCGGTTTCTGTGCTCCGTGTCAGCTAAAGAACGGCCCGTGTAAAGGTCCCTTGGTCCTAGCTGGCAGGATGGAAATGGGACGTTCAAACATATTGAAAATAGGAACAGGCGTTAAGCATATAGTCAATTATAAACAGCCTTGCACATTGTAATTGCGTAACTTCAGTTTCCCTCTTCGGGGGAAGTAGGATCTACGTATCTTCATTTACAAAAATTCCCAGAACGCCTTTGAGATCAAGCAATTCCTATCACATGCTCAAAGGCGTCCGCAGCAGGCCTTCATTGCTGCGCAGCCCGGGGGCTCTGTGGGGCAGCAATGGCGGTGCAGGGGCAACGGTGGGTGGTGGGTGGCTCCGTGGGTAGAAACTCAGCTTCCTGGTGAGGCGCGGCTGAGACCGAGGGCTGTTGTTGTTCACCTGTGTAATTCCTGAGCAGTGGCCAAACGAGAGTGCGGCCTCCTGGACTCCTCTGCCTGCTGCGGTGGCTCCTGGCAGAGCTGCCTGGCTCCCCTTCCCTGTGCTCCTCTGGCTGCTTGCCGTGACAGCGTGGAACAGCATCAGGACTTGGAGCCATCTTGCTGAGAGTGAGGATATGGAGTGTTTGGACACTGCGTCCCCTCCCTTGCTTTCAGCTGACGGCCTGTGAGCATCCCCTGGGACAAAAAAATGCAGCTTTATTTTGAAGAAGGTCCCTATGCTTCAGTGTGTGGAGCAAGTGGAGAAAAATACAGGAGAAGCTGGTCAAGGATTCAAAAAGAGGAGCATTGGACGTTGGTCTGTGTACTGCAGAGGCCAAAAAGGCAGCGGAGGTGGGAAGCTGGTTGCATCCCTGTGCACCTGCTTTAGCAGGGAGTGGGCTGGGGGATCTGCAGAGGGCCCTGCAGCCCCTGCCATGCTGGGGTTCTGTGAGTCTGTGATTGCAGCGAGGCCAAGGTTACCGGGCCCCTCCGTCTTGAGTATTCCCAGGTGGGAGCTAGGAGAAGGGGGCACCTCCTCCCCAACCAGGTGCTTGTTGCAGTCCCTCCCAGGCACGGGTTTGGGTAAACAGCAGGACCAGGGAGCTGAGCCAGCTGAAAAATACTTTCCTTTTCCTCTTGTTGAATTAATTTTCTGAGGGATTGGTCTTCAAGTCTGGCTCAGAAGACGGTTGGTGCAGAGGCTAGTGCCAGCACAGCACGGGGCAGCTGAAGCAGGGGGAAGGTGCACCCATGCCTTCAAGCAGCAGCTGCATTTCTTCTGGATTGCAGAAATGGTGTAGCCTGGGAGAACGCTGTGGGCAGGTCTCTTAGCTCGCAGAGGATCTGATGCGGAAGGCTGCAGTGTCTGGCTGGGAGAAGGCCTCCCTGCAGAGGTTGCACTTACTTACCCTAATCTTTGTTTGGCCTGGTGGTTGTCAGAGAAAAAGTTTGACCTTGTCTTTTGCCGCTCCTATCCTTGTAAAGCACTGGGTGGATGTTCCCAGGGCCGCGCTAGGTGTTCCTTTGAGGCAGAGCTCAGCATGGTGGCACTGGAGGTACAAAGAAACCATGTCCCTGAGGAGCGCAGGGAGCTGGGGGTGGCGTGGTGTGGCGCTGAGCCTCAGATGCAGGAGGCAGCATGCGATTTGTGCCAGCCAGGTGACCAAGTGCTAACGTCAATCCGTGTGCAGGCTTGCCAAAGTAGAACGTGCGTGCGCTGTGCAAAGTGGTGTTACAGCACTAGCCTCCTGATAAGATCCTTCAGGAGGTCAGGTTTAACGGCACCGCGACCTTCACGAGGCGGTTGGCTGAGGAGTGATGTGGCTGCACTGCGGCAGTGGGAGAGCTGGGGCTGGGCCTCGCAGAGCCTGGCCGGGCACAAGGCCGGTTCCGTCAGCCACCTCTGCAGCCTGGACCAGCACCACGCGGGGCTGGCAGGCTGTGGCTCTGCACAGCGCAGCCCCAGGAGATGTTGTGGTTGGTGCTCTGGGATGCGCTTGGTGGCAGGTGCCTGCCGGGACCCGCAGCTCCGTGCTGCAGGCAGGAGTGGGCACGAACCAGAGGGAGCACCCGGCTGCTGTGCAGCCTGGGGCAGGTGTCAGTGAGACTGCTGGTGAGGGGCTCTGACCCCAGAAATTGCACTTTCGCCATCGGCTTTTCTTAAGTTGTGCAGTCCGAGCTCTTCTGGCAGGTGTTCATTGCTCTGAGTTTACTCTGCAAGCGATGCCTCCAAATCCAGTTGGGAGTGTGGCGGCCATGTGTGACAGATGCAGTGCCGCTTGGCTGTAGTGTTTTGCAGGAGGGCAGAGTCCATCCCTGAGTAAGGTTTAGGGATGCCAAAAGTTAGAGTGATTTTCGTAAGCCAGAAAACGGGAACTTGCCTGTCGGTGGGCTGGTGGTGACCCTGCCGTGAGCGGCCCTTCGTGCAGAGCAGTCGGTGAGCATCACGTTTTGCAGGCGGGAGAGGTGAGGCTGGGGGTCTGCCTGCACGTGCTGCTCCCGCTGGAGCCCAGGCCTCTCCCGTTTCTGCAGAGGGTGCAGCAGATCCCACGGCTTGGGAGCGTGCCAGGGGACAACATGTCTGCCCCTGCTGAGGCTCGCAGGCAGGGATGTTATCAGTCCTCAAGGCTGTTCAAGGGCAAGGTCCTGGAGGCAGCTGCTAATGGGTGCGCGTGGCCAGCGCAGCTGTGGAGCAAGCTGGAGGGAGGGACGGGGCTCAGCAGCAACCTCGGGCTCCTTTAAAGGACCAAAGTAAGCCACAGGGCCTGCGGGGTGACACATCAGCCAGATTTTTTTTTTTCCTGCTGTGCAGTATGAGAAGGTTTCGTGCACACAGTTTCTCAGGCTATAAACTCCCCCCTTCCGGCAGGCCCCAGTTCTATGGTGCTCTGTTCAGTGCCGACAATGTCCTGGTTGTCCTGTGTTGTCCCACGCTGGCAAGAGGAGCCACAGCAGCAATTTTGGCAGATGCGGGCAGTCCCTGTGCTGACTCTGACTAGAGGCTCTCTTCAAGGGTTTCTTCCAGTTGGCTTTGCTGCTGTGCTGTTCTTGGTATCTAAGAAGGTGCAAGCTCCTACCAGAGCCTCTGCCACTGCTGGACCTTGAGACAGTTGCTCTGGGGTGTGGATTCTCAAATGTCTGCTAAAGGCTGCTGCACCTCCTGCGCTGGGAGCGCGAACAGGCACTTCCCCATGTGCTCCCTGTTTTCACAAAACCAAGCACGTCCGAGGTCTTGACCCTTCTGTCAAATGTGGCTGAAATGACAAGTGAGCCCCAAAATTGTCCAAGGCAGAACAAAGAGGTGGAGGCAGGGTGATTGCGCACGTCTTTTGTAGACGATACCTCCGAAGGAGGACAAAGGGAACAAATATCTTGCACTGCACTGAATGACCTACAAAGTGACATCAGGCTGTGCTTTGGAGGACGCGGCCTTTCCATGAGTTTGGGTCTGAGAAAGGCAGGTGCTTAGACCCATCTCAAGGCTCTCCCCTTTCTTTGTCACCCTGGTCTGCAGGCCCAGCTGGGGGTCCTGGGGGTCCCTTACCCAGGGGCAAAGTGGCTCGCCCAAGATCAGGGCATTCACTGAAATGCACCTGGCCCCCCATCCGTCCTCAGCAGAGGGGTTTTCCATATGCTGGACCTTTTCTGCTAGGCCCTTTCACACTTGCCAGAGGCTCCTCTTCAGGCTGGTGCTTTGGGACCAGTCCTGGCTGGGGCTGTCACACCTGTGGTTCTGTCAGTGATCTTTCAACATCCACCTGCAGAGAACTCCAGCATTTGGGACAGGCAGCCGTCACCCCCAAAGTTCCTGCTGGGGCAGCATGGTGGCTGGCTGGCCTGGAAATGCCCACAACCACTTGGCGTCCTGGGCTGGGCTTCAGATGAGAGGCTTAACTGTCTGCTCAGCTCCTCCAGGGACACCCTTTGACCTTCGTTTAATTACTTCAGTGACAGCAGCCACACAGAAGAGAACATCCTTGACAACCTCCCTTGATAATCCTAAAGTGATTGAAAGCAGGGCTGGAAGGAGCTGCTGCAAGCCTCCATCAGAGCAGAGCCGCTGCCTGATCGTGCTGCTGCAGGCATGCCGAAGCCCCTGCTCCTGCCGGCTGTGCCTGGGGGCCATGGGCATGCTGGCCTGTGGGGAGCTGGGGACACCAAGGAGGCTGGGAGACATGGTGGCATCGTTTAAGGTCTTACCAGAGGAGAAAAGCACCTGGACAAGAGAAGGAAATTCTTGCAAAGGAGGGGAAACGTAAGTGGCACTTACACCTGGGTCTGCTTGTGGTTTCCTGCGGGGTAGTGGAGGTGCTTCCTGGCATCAGTGCTGTGAAGTTGGCTGGCACTGTGTCTGTGTTAAAGCTGTGTTCCCAGTGGATTGCCTGTCTGGTGTTCGTTCACCGTAATGATGTGGACACTGGGGCCGCTGAGCCATCCGGCTGGTCTTCATGGGGCTGCTTGTGTGTCGTTCAGCTGGATTGGGCCTGAGCATGGGGACAGCACCTCTCTACTTTGACACCTGCTGATAATCGCTCGATAGCTCGCAGCTTCCCTGCTAGCTGTAAGAGCAGGGAGCTGCTTCTGGGGTTGCTCTGCGTGCTGCTTGTTGCAGGGAACATGATCCATGCTGGCAGGTGAGGCAGGACGACGCAGCAGGGTGCTCTGCGCAGCACAGCTGGTCACAGGCCTGGCTGGGTGCATCGCATGGGTGCACAGCCTGTGAAGGGCTGTCTGTGTGCTGAGAAAAGCGAAAAGGGAGAAAGGAGGCGGAGTTGTGCCCTTACCTTCCTTACCTTAGCGCTGAACCTGCTGCTCTTGATGGACACTGCAGAAGGAGCAGGCGGGAGGGAGGGCAGGGAAAGCAGGGCAGGTGCCCCGCAGCAAGGCAGCCCAGCCATTCCTGAAGGGGAGACTGCGCTGCCGCAGGGAGAGATGTGCCTGGGACCGACCACCAGCCGCATCCTAATGTGAGCTTTGGGTCGTGGGAGCTTCGCCCCGCAAATGGACTTGTCTGGCCGACCTGTTGGATTTGCTGAGATTGCTGACACGTCTGCCCTGTGATGTCAATGGAGTTGGCTTTAGTCCCCATTAATCCCTTTCCTAGTTTTCCCTAAAGGAAATGGAGCCGCGGGGCCCCAGAGCACAGCCTGACCGACAGCCCTGGGGTGCTGGTCTGCTCACGAGCTCCTCATGCCACACGTGCAAATCTGCCTGTTCCCGCTGCATTTGTGGTGTTGGTCATAACGAAAACGCGCCTGAAATGGTCACCGATTGAGGAGGGGTGTGCAGCCCAAAGCTGTACCCTCACTGGTGAGCACACCCGGGCTGGGCAGCTCTGCAGGTCGCTGCTGCCCTGAATCTCAGGGCGGTAACTGCCCCGCCAGCTGCTCTCGGCTCCTGCGCTGCCATGGAGACACTTCTGAAGATGGTTTCTCATTGTACAGCTGCATCTTAGCAAGTGTGTTTACAAGATAACAGCAAATGGGCAGTAAATATTCTTAAAGTCAGTTATCTAGAAGCCATTAAGAGCCGTAACAGCTAGTTATGTCTAAATGCTGTCCTTCTGTACTACAAAGCGGCTTTGAAACTTCATCCTGCGTTGTGATCTGTGGAACCTACCTTTCGTGTGGGGAACGTGACCCCTGGACATCCCACGGAGAAGGGATTTCTCTCGCTTCCCTTGTCGGTGGTTGTCATGTAGGACGTGAGGCTTCAAGACATCATGGCTGGGGCCTTGGGGAGACGTGGGCAGAACTTGTGGTCTGCTTCAGGGGGAGAGGGTCTGTGACACCCCAAAAATGAAGTTTCCTGCCCTTTCCAACCAGCCATCTGTGCTCCACCTGGCTTTGTTCCTACCCTGGCTGGTTAATCCCTCTGAAGAGGGCATTTAAGGACCCTCACCCAGGAGAGCCACCTCCCCTGCAGCCTGTGTTACTGCTCCTGGCCCTGTGTGCCTCCAGCAGCGTGGGATGTGCCCAGGGAGCCGGCAGGGCCGGACGGGAGGCCAGGAGGCTAACTGCACCTGCGTGCCTGCGGCTCGCCCCGGCTGTTCGGTGGGGTGGGAGTGCTGTGGGGGGACAGAGGGCTGAGCGCGTGCCTCGGTCACACGTTGCTGCCCTGGGAGTGCCGTCCTGCTCTGGAGCACACCACAGTCACTAGTGCAGCATAGACGTTTCTGGCGGTGGCTGCCCAGCCTCCCTTGACACCAGCTGTGTTCCTCAAGTCCCAGCTGCCTCCTCCTGCATGACCCAGGTGTTTGTTTGTCTTGTCCTCATCAAATAACCTAAACGAGTCCTGGGTGCTCTCACAGTGGGGTTGGTGTAACCCACAGGGCACCCTCGCCTCGTGCCACGGCAGCGTTTGTATGCATGGAGACCCGTTGCGGTGTCCGTTGCACCAGTGAGGGGGTCGCCCTGCTCCTGCCCCGTGGGTCCATGGAAAGCTGGAGCGCACGGTGGTGGGTGCTGCATGGCTGCTCTGGACGAGCCCTCTTACCCCGGGGGTGAAGGGATGGGGTAGCAGCTGGGAGAGGAGGCAGAGCTGAAGAGGTGGGAAGACTTGGCCCGCGGTCAGAGACCTCGGGCTGGGGTCACACGAGCTCTTCTGGCGTTGTGCAAGTACTGGGCAGTGCCGGGGCCAGGATCTGTCGCCATTTAGTAGTGTGGAGTCCAAGAGCGGCTCCTGGCAAGGCGGGCGTGCGCGTGTCCTGCCTGGCCGTGGGACTGCCCTGGCGCCGGGCAGCCCCTAGCCGCGCTCCGGGTGCTGCGGGTGCCGCTGGGTGGTATCTAAGAAGGTGCAAGCTCCTACCAGAGCCTCTGCCACTGCTGGACCTTGAGACAGTTGCTCTGGGGTGTGGATTCTCAAATGTCTGCTAAAGGCTGCTGCACCTCCTGCGCTGGGAGCGCGAACAGGCACTTCCCCATGTGCTCCCTGTTTTCACAAAACCAAGCACGTCCGAGGTCTTGACCCTTCTGTCAAATGTGGCTGANACGGCCCCGGCGCGGGGCTCCTGACCCCGCGGGGTCCCGGAGGGCCGACGGCTCGGGGGCGCCTTCGCTGTGCTGCGCGGGGGGAGCTCCGCGGGGCGGCTGCCGCAGAGCCGCTCGCCGGCCACGGGCGATGCC
>VZSC01016338.1:118051-164456 GCA_013398225.1 Steatornis caripensis
CGGGTGCCTCCGGCGCGGAGCCCCCGCCGCGGGCGGCGCTCGGGCGAGCTGCGAGGCGACGCTGTTGGGTGGATTGAGCCCCGCGGGCTGCCCCGCGCCCTGCTTCAGGGGACCGAGAGCGAGCTGGTTGTGGTGCCGAGAGCCTGCTTTGCCCTACAGCCGCCCGATGGGAGCGGCTGAGCCGGCCGGGCGCGGAGCGGAGCCGCTCCCGAGAGCGGTGGCAGGGGCAGCGGCTGCAGGACGGCGGTTCGGCAGCTCTGCTGCCCCCGGCACCTGCTCGGTGGTCCGTGGAGACCGATGTCGTTAGCGCCGGCCCTGGTCCTGATTCGGAGAAGGGCTCTAGGCTTTTTGGAAGAAAAAAGTAGATCCCAGGGGGTGGGTGGGGGGAATAGAGTTTGGGCTTGCTGTGGTGTTCCTAGGCGGTTGCTCTGTGTCGCCCTTCCCTGTGTCCAAGCAGGTAGTTTGCCTCGGACGCTGCTCTGATGCTGCTTGCGCGTGCTGTGCACGTGCTGGGTCAGATTAGTTTGCTGAAGGAGAGCTCTGTTTTCAGCCCAGCCTCTGCTTTGCAGAGAAGGTCCCTTTTCCCCTGCCCTGATTTGGTGTGACTGGCTTGGAGACATGGATTCGCCCCACAGCAGCGCTAGGAGCAGGGCCCTGCCGCAGCAAGAAATGGCTTGGGGTGGCTCAGGCACGGCTCCCCCACATCTGTGGCCAGCAGCCCCAGGGTCTCTTTCCTCCACTTCTCTGCCAAGCTCAGCAATTCCAGTGCAGAAGCAGTACGTAGGAGAGAGCACACATGAGCTGCAGGACCCTGCCTTCAGCTTCAATCCTGAATGTATCTTGTTTTTCTTTAAAAAAACCCCCAAACAACTCAGACAAAAAGGAAAACTGAGTTGGAGGCTGTGTAAAACCTGCATTCAGAGTGCGGTAAACGAGTGGTAAAAAGCCAGCACTGAGTAGTGAGAGGATCGCTGTTGGTGTGTACGGTCAGTCGCAGCGTGGCACGAACCTGCAAGGGTCCGAACAGACGCCAGCTGGAGCTGAAGTGTTCAAAGCGGAGCTACCTGCATGTGGATGGTTATAAATCACAAGGCGAGAGTTACAGTGCTCCTGTCCCTGAACAGAAAAAGAATATAAACCCAAGCCGGACCTGAGCAGTGAGGCTGAGGGATGCACCAGGGCCATCAGGTCATCACGGGATGGGCCCGTCAGCATTGGGGGACCGGGCAGCACCGAGAGCCCTGCAGGGACCTCGCCTGGCCCACGGTCCTTCCGCGGGAAGGAGTCAGGGCGGAGTCACCCAGGGTACGCGGCACATGTTTGCTTGTCCTTTTCCCGTTGAATCTCTCTGCTGGGAACAGGCGCTCTCACAGGAATGCCACTGCTCGCGCCGGGCGGGGAGGCTGCATGGCGTGAGGCACAGCTGTGTTTCCAGCATCTCTGTTGCGCTGCTTCACCAGGCAAGGTCGTCCTCGCACAGTAAATCCCTCCGCAGTCCCCGCGGCTGGTGCCTGCTGTTGATACACGGGTGTTATTTTATCTTTATTATCATCTTAACTGGTTAGCCCAGTGGTGGTCGGGTTTGGTGCTTTCTAGTGACATTTCAGAGGATCCCAAAGCAACACGGGGAGCTCGTGGGCTGAATCTGGAGGTCCTCTCGTAAGCGAAGCACCTTTCTACATCACTTGGCAAAACTTTCGGAGTATGTTCGGTATCTTCAGGTTGCACCCAAACGTACCTGCACCTGGGGAGTGGCACAGGAGTTATCTGGAGAGCGTGGGGCGTGAGTGTGGAAGCCCACTTATGGCAGAAGCTGTCGTTTTTCTGCCACCTCCCTGCTTCTTGCCATATGGGGAAAGGTGCTCCTTGTCTGCCTTCTGAGCCCAGAAGCTGGTTTTCTTCTGCTCAAGACTGGAAGCCGTGGCTTCCTGCAGTCAGAGTTTAAAACATCAGGGCCTTTAAAAAAAACACTTCAGGGTCATTCCTAATGTTCAAATTAAGTCTTGCATAATCTTGTCTCCTAAGGGCAGATTTTGCAATGAACACTTTATGTAAAGCAGCAGCCTGGCTTCACACAAGTAAGGCTGTAGGGTTCTGACTTGGAGCACAGTTTCTGAGGCAACTTTCAACTTTGAGCATTGATGGCAAATGCTTTGGCTCCTGCCCCATCTGATCTTCAGCATGGGTGCTTGAGGCTAGAGGTGTGCATCTCTTGCCACTGAACATGAAGTGTCCCGTGGCTGCTATTTCGCGAGCAGTTGACTGGTGCTGGGCTCCTCCCGTGTTCTCGGTGACTGCTGTAATTAGATAGAATGCATGTACTGGGGCTCAGCTCCCTACTGCTGCAAGTTTGTTGAAGGTGCTGGAGTTGCAGTGGGGTGGGGATGGGCCTTGATGTCCTGGGAGAGGTAAGCTGCACGAACTGCGCCTTCACCGGCCTCCTGCTCCTCAGCTGCTCGCTTGCTGTCGGGGTTCCTGTTCCTCTCTGCTGTCCTCCCTCCTAAGCGTGGAAGTGGGCAGCGAGCAAACCGCGGTGTACAAGCCTGCTGTGGGCATGAGCCTGCCAGCTGGGAAGTCTGCTGGCCGTGCTGCTGCTCTTCCAGAGCTGGGTTAAGGGCTCTGCAGCGACGCTGGGCGATGCGAAGAGCCCACTGCGGTGGCGGAGGCGCAGGCTGGGCTGGCGTTCAGGCTTAGCAGATCTGATTCTTGCTCCCAGTGCAGCGGGCCGTGCTACCAAACTGTGCGACTTCTGGCCAAAGAATATTCTGGGGCTAAAAATGTGTGTGGTTTCAAAAGCTTTATTGGGTAGACTGATAGAAGAAAAACATGCATTGGGAGCTATTTGATGCAAATCGCTGTGTCCCTTCTGTGCTGAGCTGCAAGCGGGAGCCTGGAAGGCTGACGAGCAGAGCTGGGTCCGTGAGCCCAGGGGTGAGGGAGACCCTTCTCACCCCCTGCAGCTCAGGCTTGACGCCACACCTTGACACTGGCTCATCACGTGGCCCTGGGCAAGTCACTTGACTTGCTTTTCTTCTGCTTTAGCTTTCGTTTGTCCATCTGTTGGTGATAGCCAAGTCTTCCTGCTTCGCAGTAGTGGACAGGTATGAGATAACATCTGTAAGGAGCTGGGATTGCCTTAGCGACTCAGCCTAGAAAGAAGAAAAGAAGAAAATGCTCATCTCGGGTGCAAATCTGTTTTTCTTTCCCGGGCCCTTTGGGAGCTGCTGAGCGGTACCTTGCTCCCTGGAGAGAGACTTCACTGCGTTCGGTGTCGCTGGCATTAGCTGGCTGTGACGTTGCGTGCGGAGCTCTTGCAAACAGCTTGCTTGCCTTGAGAAGCTTCTTAGAACGTGTTTTGTTGTGCAAATACTGCTTGTTTATATAGCGTTACATGGAGAAATGGATTTAATGGGGGTAAATGATTGATTGATTTCCTTGGCAGAGGTAACCTGAGTTTCTGAGGCATGCAGGAGAGCTGGGCAGCTTGTCAGCCAGCTGAAGTTCAACTTCCCACAAGTCGTATGATTTTTAATAAGCCAGTGGTGGATTAGATAGAGCCGGTGGTGGCAAGAGGAAGGCTTGCGGTGGAGAGGGGGGAGAGCAAAGCAGGGTGTTACGGGAGAGCATCCTGGATGCTTGAGGCAAACCCCGCTTGGGGTACTGCCCCGGAGGCACGCAGACAAAGCCCTCCCTGATGGCAGGGTCTGAGCTCACCCTCCTTCACTCCGCTGGCAAGGACTTGTGTCTCACAGGATGCATCCTGGAGGCTGCCAGAGCAGGGCCCGTGTCCCTTGCACCCTCACAGCCTGGCTGTGGGGGTCTGGAGTGAGGGCCAAGTGCAGGGCAGGGCTGTGGTGCCCAAAAGTGCTGCAGAGATGCTGGACCTCCGAGAAGGCACTTGCCTGCCCTGCCAAGATGGGTCCGGTTACCTCCATCTCAAAGCATGGGCTTTTAAATTATTTCTTGCCTACTTGTCTCATGCAGCCTCCGGCAGGTAGATTACCGTGGTTTTAGTCCCTGTGTACAGATGGGATGGAGAGGCCCGGTGCCCACGGCATGCGCCCTTGCTGCCTCCCACCATCAGCAGCTGTTTCTCGAAGTAGCTTTTTGTTTCTGACTGTGAATTAATCTGTTTCAGGGGGGAAAAAAAAAAAGTGAATTAATATATCTGTGCTTGCAGTTCAAAAACCTCTGCTACAGCTGAGACCTGGAGCCTCAGCCGTGTTTCTTGTAACACAGAGCCTTGAAGCCAGCGTGTTTTCCTTGCGTGCCTGTTGGTGCAGCCAGGGCAGCAGGGCGCGCGGTTGGCCATCACGCCAGCGCTGGCCGTCACACCAGGTCCTGGTGTGATTTGGGTGTCAGAGACTGAGAAATGAGCTGGCAGCAACGAGCTCTCTTCAGTGCTGGTGGATCTGAGAGGGTTCTTCACCTCCCGGCTTTGCCTGTGTAGTGTGGGAGGGGGTGGTTTGTTTCTGTGCACGCGCTGCATAATGCAACGAAAACGGGTCTGAAAATGTGTTTTTTCCGGTGTTGAGAAAGCTTCAAAGCACAGCAGTCTCTGCCAAACCTGTTGAAATAATTTTGCTCTAGCTTTTTGCGGGAAGAGGCCTAAGAAGCAGAAAAGGGGTTTTCTGCCCCTTATCTATGAAAGGTTGAGAAAATTTGGTCCAAATTCTTTGTCTTTCATGAATTTGTTTTAAGGTGCCTGGAAAGATCAATCATGTAGCTGCTGAAGACCACAGCTCCAGCGCTGGGGACGAGCCATCTGGAGTGGACGGGCTGCCGTGATTAATTTTCCACTGCTGGGAAAAATAATGTCTGAGATCCTCTAACTGGATTTCAGCTTTATCTGCTGGATATTGACTGCAGTGCTGTGCTGCTTTGGCTGGAGAGTGGAAAATGTGCAAGGGGAAACGTGGACTGGGGGCTTCTTAAGCTTGCAAGGGGCAGAATTTCTCCCAGGGTGACCCCTCTGAACCAGCGAGGCCCCACCGCGGGTTTTCCAGCCTGTTTGTGGCCTCTGCTGGATTCAGGTCTGCTGCCGAGGTGACTCTTGCCTGGGGACCCACCACCACCTTGTCCTCGCTGCGCTGCCCAGCATGGGAGCAGCTTGGTTCAAAGAGGTGCATCCACAGAGGCGCTGGAGCGAGCGTGGCGGTGCGAGGGCTCGGGCTCTCCTGCTTGTGCAGGCTGGGACATGAGGCACAGAGAGGTTACGGAGAATGTGGTATTAGGCTGTGAATTACCCGGAGAGTGCCCCAGATGCTCCTGTAAACGACGGAGGGAGGGAAACACACCCAGAAGACAATGCGGGGCATGTAAAGTCCCACTTCGGAGTGACCGCCTCTTCGCGTTGGAGGCAGCCAAGCTGAGAGGGCTGAGGAATATGGATATTTTGGCACGCCTCAGCCCACGGGAAGCTTTACCCTTCCTGTCATGGTGGATCAAGAGTTAATTAAAGTTATGCTGGAGCCGTCCCCTCGGAGAGGCACATGAATCTTATGTTGGAGGCAGGATTAGGAAGCACGACTCAAATTCACTGCTGAATTATGCGGGCTTTAAAATTCAGCCAGCCAGGGGGCTGCCTGCATGCGTGCCCACCGCTGCGGCTGCTCCACGCTCACAGCCTCCCGTGGACGAGGAGTCTGGGAGCAGCTTTTCTCCACCCTCTCAGCAGCAATTTGGCTTATGTTTTTCCCTGAAGTGTGACCTGCAAACGTGGAAAGGGGAGAAGTGGTCCCTTTTGGAAGGGAATAGGGTGAATGATTTCTGTGTAACAGAAGGATGATGCTTCGGTTTTGCCTTCGATCTCTCAGAGCTCGGAAAACGAGACAGAGCCCAAGCGTCACTGCACAGGGACGGGCGTGGGGCAGGGGTGGGAAGCCCTGACGGTGCAGCAAGCGAGGGCCACGCAGCGAGGCTGCCTAACGTACCTCTGTTGTACCAGATCCAGTGGGTTGTTCATTGGCGTGAGCCTGAGTTCAAAAAGCATTGCCACCGCGCTCTGGCTTTCCCCGCGCGCTGATGCTTCTCGCGTGTGTGGCTGGTGCGACTGCCGAGACTGCGCACAGCAGCAGCGGCAGGCCGTGCTCCTTCAGCTGAGGGATCATCCTCTGCCAGAGAGGGGGTGGCCCTCAAAGGCTGGGTTTGCTTTGTTTTAATTCTCAAGATGTTTCCCTCAGGTGTCCCTCAGCTGCTGTTCCTCTCTGCCAAAATGGCTGCTGTCAGCAGAAGGGCCAGCTAAGGCCTGTTTCGGGACAGCTGCTGCAGCTGTTCCTTGAGCGGTAGTTTAAACTGAACCCTCTGCTCTGTCTATGCACCTGCCAAAGAACAGCAAGGGGCAGTTCAAGGCGCTTACTGTGGTTCCCGTTTGCACTCCATTTAAACGTTGAGCAGTGCCTTGTGCTGGTGCTTGGCGCCACGGCGTGAGAGGTGGGCCCGTGGTGAGAACTGGTGGGTGCTCTTTGGGCAGCCCTGAGCTTAAAATGAGGAACTTTGCTGACCTGAGAGTGGTGAATGGGACGTGCAGGTGCTGGGTGAAGTGCTTTTCATGCCTGATGAGCCAGGGGCTGATTTGCTCTCTCTTAAACTCATCAAGCCTCCGAGATGTGTGGAAAACCTACCACCTTCCATCCTGCATTACTGCATCCCAGAGGCGGTGGGAGGTGACGGTTTGTAAGTGGGTGTGGGGCCAGAAGGCTATGTGGAGCCAGAAGGGGCACAGCAGATGCTCCTTGTCTGGCTGGCTGCAGCTGGTGCAAAAGGCCCTGGTCCAGCCCTGGAGACACAGATGCCCTGCGCCGTGTCCGTGGCTTTCCACCTCCCATCTTGGCTGCAGGACGCTGCAGAGTGTGGCTTTCCTGTGCAAACAGGGCAGCAACACGTCCCGCAGGGCTGTCCCTCCCTTCCTCCCCAGATTGACGCAAATATGGCTTTGGGCGAATGTCATCAAAAAGCCGTTTGTCAGGCACCGGGGAGGGCGCAGTACCTGGCTCAGGGTGCTTTCGCATTGATCGGGAGGAAATGAAGCTCTGGAAAGTGCTGGCAGCTGGGCTGTGCTGGCTCTGCGTTGATCCAGCCACCGAGGGGCTCTGCCCTGCCTGAATGTGACCCACACCAGGAAACGTGCCTGTCCTCAGCTTCAGAGCTGTGCCCCTCTTTGCTCTGGATTAATGCTGTGGTAAATGAGAGCGCTCGCCCAGCTGAGTCCGGGCTGCAAAGGGAAGGGCAGAAGCCTCCGTGCTGGCCCCCTCGCCCGTGAGCTGGCGCTGGAGGTCCCAGTGCTGCTGGTGAGGCACATCAGGGACTCATCCGGCTGAGAACAAACCCTGCAAAAATGGTTTTCAGCTGAATTGATGCCCGATTACAGCAGTCGGACTGTAAGTCAGACTACAGCATCAAAGCAGGCATGTGGCAGTGGCTAGCACACCTCGTGCGTGGCAGGGCGGGGGGCGGTCGGGCAGGGTGCTTTTAGCTGAGGCAGTACCGTGGCTTAATCCCCAGGCCGGGCGCAGGGTCCTTGTGCTCAGGGGATCCCACGGCAGACTTTCCACTGTGCTTGGGTTCACGACGAGAGGGAGAAACAGTGGGAAATGGTTGTCTCTGGGACAGCTGTTCCTCACGAGCCTCTAGCTCTGGCAGCGCTTGCCCTGTTTTGCAAGATCTGTGCGGTTTAAGAGCCAGTGCCTGTCCTGAAGGGCTGAGAAAAGCCAAGAAGAGGAAGGAGGAGAAAAGGTGATGCTGACCGAGGCTGCAGCCCAGGTGTCCCAAGTCAGCTCCTTACTCACTGGGCCATGCCACTTCTGCAGGATTTTTCTGTACCGTGCATGAGCAATCTCGTGGAGCAGCACGCTCACAGTGGTGGCTCTGGTGTCTGCCCACCTACAGGTTTCAAAGACCTTCAAATGTTTAATTCAGTTTAGCCTGGTTAGTGTTTTCCTAGGAGCAGCCTCAGAAGGGCAGCGTTCCGTGCTCCCTCCAGGCTGTCCCTGTCCCCAACAGCCGCGGGCACCACAGTGTTGGAGGATGCCACAAGGACCCATCGGGCTATTCTTTCCGTGATTCCTGGCAGTCTGTAGATACAGCAGTCAGCAGGATGTGGGTCCCCGTTAGCCATCCTCTTCACCCAACTCATCCCCTTGTCTCTGAGGGGTGGAGATGTGGCTGGAGCAAGAGTCTCAGGTCGGCTGGGTCCTCTCCGAAAGGGTGCTGGGGCAGTTCTCTGACTTCGAGCCGTTTCCTGATGGTTTTCCATGTGTAAAGCCAAGTTTCTCCCACTTGGCTACCAAAGTGCAAAGCTCAGTTAGTGTCTCTAAACATCCCCAAAATGAACCGCTGTCAGGGGATTTCGTGCTGTTTCTATTCAGTGTTTTTCATGGGTGTCATAAGAGCTGGCAGGAACAGAGTGATGTCCAGTGGTTTGAAAAGAGATAGGCCGGGTTTAGGAGGAAAACTACTCACCAGGTGTGGTGAGAGCTTGTGCGTGGAGCTGGGGAGCTTTTGCATTGCTCAGAAACAGCTGGCAAAGACGATGTACCACTCCAGCAGCTTATTAAACATAGCAAGCGCTGTTAGTGCTGGTATCACTGCTGTGGTGAGCTGGCAGCGCACCCGCAGCACAGCATGTGGCCACCTCCATCCCGCTGCGTTCTTACGGACAGGAGGTAGCAAATGCTTCAGGAGACCAACCAAGACATGCAGGAGGGGACCCGAGGGGCGGGAAGCTGTGTTCTCTCTGACAAGGAGCGATGCTCGTTGCGGGTGGCATTTTCCTTGCTGAGGTACCAGAATGTCTTGCGAAACTGGCCAAGTGCCATTACTGCCTTTTGGTATTTGAGGAGAGATGGACGCAGAGGCTCATTCTCTGTGGGGTGATCCGCCAGCAGTGCACGGCAGACAGCCTGAACGTTTATTCTGGCTTAGGACTCTGGCCATCTGCACTGGGAACAAACCTGGAGCTAAAAATAATCTCTTGGCTTCTGGGAACACCACCGAGTGGTTGAGATTTATCTTTGGGGTTTTGGTTGGAAACCCCAAAGATAAAGGGCACGGCTTCCACCTGCTGCGGAGCACATTTGGGTTTGCAAGGAGCCCAGCCCTTCATGGGCTGGTTGACAGCACGGCCCCCACTTCCCTCCCCGGTCCCTCCGCAGCCTCCAGCCCGTGTCTCTGGGCTGTAACAAGAAGCAAGTTGCGGTAATCGCTATCAGATGATGCCTGAAACGCTTCAGCAGTAAGGTCACGGTATCTTTTCTCATCCTAATGCATTTTTCTTGATGGGGAGGGTGGGCTGGGGATGTTCTAGCCAGCTCAAACGCTTGACAGTTCCCACACGCTGAGCTTCCTTTTAAACACCCACGTGCCCTGCTCTGCTTTTTCATTTGTGTAGCGTCAATTAAATATCAAGGGAAAATGAGGTTTATATATGCTGCTGGAATAAGTGCCATATGACATCAGTTAGGGGGCTTGTACCATGACTCTTCAGAATTACAATAAAGATCACAGAAAATACGTGAAGAGTGTGGCAGAGGGAGCAGAGATAGACAGTAAATGTGTGGGATTAGGCTTGTGACTCCCAAGTTGTTACAACAATTTTTTTTTTTCAACTCTTTCCTACACCTTTCCATGTCAAAGCTGTCCGTGTGCCTTGACGATCATTTTGCAAGGTGAGCCAACTCGAAGCCATCCCTGCTGCCTGCCCTGGAGAATGTGTTTTCACTTATTTTTGTTTCTCCTGCTCCAAAACACCCACTGATTTCCCATCAGGCAGGCGGTGCCGTGGCACCTTCTGTGCCTGGGGAGTGCTGCTGAGGAGGGCTCTGCACAGAGACCTTCACAGATGGCTGGGTTAAACTTGCCTGAAACTTAGGGTGGAACAGCCAAATTATCAGAAGACTTGGGTGCCTGGCTGTCCTTAACCGTGCTAGAGGCCAGACTCCATCTGAGCTGCCTAAATGTCTGTATGCATCCTGGACTGACGAGTCTTCATCAGTTTTGTGAAAGCCTTTTCAAGTGGGACTCCGTTCACGGAGTGTGGGCACAAGGGAGCTGGAGATGAGGTCTCCTTGGACGAGGAGGGGACCAGCTATGTCTTCATTCCCCTGTAGACTTGTCTTGTGGGGAGCGGGCAAGTCGGTTGCTGAAGGAGCCAGTCCCTCTCCACTAAAGCTAAAGTTGTAGACAATTAATCACTTCCTTGAAAGCCTTGGGGAAATACTGATTTTTAGGGCCAGGCGATGTTAAGGGCTTGTCTCCCGCTTGTAGGTAGCATCAGCCGTAGGTCTTCACCTGGAAACTTTATGTTTTTTGGTTAGGTTGCTTTCTGAGTAAGCTGCATCTCGTTTATGCGTTAGGTGGGATCAAGACGGTGTCCCGATCACGTTTTCCAACACTGGGGTCCTCCCTCAGCATAACGTGTGTGGAGCCTTTTAACTATTTCAGATTTTACAGGGGATTTATGTCACGCCGTGGCCAGTTGTAACACAGATCTATACTTTCCTGTGCCAAGAACCTGCTGTCCTCAGGGATCATCCAGGTTCCCGTTTGCTGGATGCCCTTGTCCCTGTTACCGGGCATATTCCCCTCAGCAAAAGGATGCTTTAGCTACCAGTTCTCTCGTGACTTTCGTTTGTGTTTACATTTCCTGGGGAAGCAGATTTCCCAGATTTTAGATCTTTCCTAGGGTTTCTTTCTCACCTGGCAAGGGGTAGGTTTGAAATCAGAGCAGCTAAATCAAAGCTGGGATTGCAGTCCAGGGTGCGATCCCGGCCCCGTGAGCACAGTGCCGTCCCAGGACGGCAGGATTTCGCCCACGTCTGGGGCTCACAGATGCCCTTGTTGACAGCAGCATAATAAGCACTTGAATTTGCAAAGTAAAAATGATTTATCCTGCCAGTAGCTTACCCTGAGCATGTTAAGACGTACTTTCCGGGCTGTATTTATTTATTTCATTTCATGAAAAATGCGTTCATGCTCAAACGAAACACAAGTATCCCTTTATCCCTGCTGCGTAATTTGCTTTAATTTGCCTTCCTGTGGAGAGAGGAATTTGCCTTCCTGATTCTGTTTTATTTTATTTTTGTGCCAAAAGAAAATTGTCTTTTTGACTGGAGAGATTGAATATATATTCGCTTGAGGGAAACAGCAAAGCTTGGTCTAGATGTTCTCATGCATGTGAGGATGTCTACGAAAAGCTAAATGCTGACTTGTGTAACGATGGCATCCAGGGAAAGCCAGCTGGTCCCTGTTGATGCTGGAAGCTGTGGGCTGCAGGGCTGCTCCTGACATCCTTGCCCGGGTGAATGTCACTGTTTTATCTGTGGGAAGCCATCGCCTCGCTGGGCAGCGGGAGCCGTGGTCTGTCTTTAGCCTCCTTGCCAGGCCAGGAGTATTCGGGAAATACTGTTTCTTTTTTTTTGCGGGTCAAGAACTCAAAAATACTGACGATGTATTTTTAGGCATCAGCAACATAGTACTGGTCAGCAAAGCCGTTTTGGTTTCGCTTGACCTACTGCATTTCCCTTATGCTGCAAGAAGGTTTGCTGGTGTCTGTTATAAAAAGCCAGGACAGAAGAAAGTCTGTTTCTGTTGACAGAGGTAAATGCTGAGTAACTCTACTGAGATATTTTGTTCATCTGGTTTAGACAGATGATCTCATCTAATGTCACCGTTGTTATCTGGATTTGCTTTGTGTTTTCACCTGGGAGCTGAGGAGCACTCATCCCTCCATCCGCGTGAGCCAAGCGTGGGCGAGGCAGGATGGGGAGGGCTGCAGGGAGCGTTGCCCATGCACCCCACACGCGCGTTGCAGGAGAAAACCGCTCAACTCGTGTGGTTTAAACCGTCTGGAGGCTGAAGTGATGGACTGATTCCTTTATGAGATGTAAACAGTGAAGCATCAGGATCATTATCAGCAACAGAACAGATAAACCCCGGTGCTGGATGCCTACAAAATGTTGATAAGCACCTACGGATCTCTAAACATCCTTCTGTGCCTGATCCCCCAAGGCCAAATCCTGCACACGGGCACACCCACGCACACTTACACATCAGTGTATGTATTCCACAAGGAAGGTGAGTTCCCCCGAGTGCCTACCCCAGTGCTGGCACCCAGTGCTGGCACCCTGCTGTCCTGGCAAAGATATCTTCTTCACAGAGTGATCCCAATCACAGAAGGTTTTTGCGTGGGCTGTTGGTAGGCACCAGATAAGCTTTTACCTCCTGCTCCCAGGGCAAGGCTCCAGCCACCGGGCACTGGGCTTCCTGGTCCAGGGAGGTCCCTGGGGCCCGTCCAGCCTCCCGCTCGCTGCCAGAGGAGGCTGGGGAGAAGCTCTCTGCTTTCCTGATGATGGGAAGGAAAGTCCTGGGAGCAGCGGCGGGGGAGGCTGTCTGGTGGGTGAGGGGAGGAAGAGTCTATTCTTCCCCTTTTTTCAGAAAAATTTGCTGTCTAGAAGAGGGGTTTGAAGCCTGGGGTTTGCATTCTTGCAGTAGAGCCTGGGCCTGGGCAGATGCTGAGGGCCGTGTCGGCTGTGCTTGGTCTGGGAGAGCCGGTCTGCCAGGTGGGTGGGGGCGCGCTTGGGAGCCATGGGTGCCGCGTTGCTGAACAGAGGGAATAAAACCCACGATGCCTGCCTGCTCCTGCCGGGCCCTTCCCCTGGCCGGGGCCAGCCGTGGCAGCACGGCCAGAGCCACGCTTTTGGCTGCACTATTGCTTTTGCAGGGTGTGCGCACCGGGCTGGTTACGGCCCCTCTGCCAGCACTGGCAGCTGCTGGAGCCTCGCCGAGCCCGTGGCGTGGCAGCAAGCACGGGCAGCACCAGCAAGCCCTGCTCGCAGCCGGACCCTTCCGTGTGGTGTGCGGGTGCCTCTCCGGTGTCTGTAGATGAGGAAAGCCCAGAGGCAGACAGTGCCCCAGGTCTGCTTTTCAAAATGACGGCTAATTTAATGTTTTTGATGCGGCAAGGAGTGGGGTCCCTGCAACGATGGCTCACGGCATCCAAACATTTCCCGGCTGTCCGTGAGCTGCTTCCTGGGTGCTTCTTGCCACCCTGGGGAACCGAGAGGTGCGTGTCGGCTGCTCTGTGCAGAGGGAGCTCCTCGCTCACTGCGGGGGCAGCCAAAAGCTCGGGGACATGGGTGGTTTCCCCAAAGGGTGGTGGAAGCCCTAGGCTCCGTCTCGCCGCTCCCTGCAGGCAGGGCAGCCTCGAAAGGGATGAGCCTCCTCCTGTGCCTGAGCCTGATCTCCCCACCATGGGCTGAGTTTGAGCTGGGAGCACTGGGGAGACGGGCAGCTGCGCCAGCAGTTCGCCTGCTCAGACAAAAGCGTGGCTTTGGGTGCTCTAAACCTTGCTGGTGATGCGAGGATGCACCCTGCCCTGCTGCCAGGGGCTGTGGGCTGCCCCCCAAGAGCGCCCTTCCTGCTCTCCGTCCTTTTCCCACCATCTCCCCCTCTTTCCCTGGCTCCTAGGAAGCCTTCAAATAAATCTTGGCATTTCAAAAGGGCGTTTTCTCCCCAGACTACATGTCAGCACTAATCTGGGGACAAACAGCGGCATTTATAAGAAGAAAATAGAGCCCCGGCTCCCAGTCGGCGGCATAATGCGAGGGGCCATTCCCGGCGTGCTGGAGATGCTGCAGGGATTCTTTACTGGACAAAGAGGCAATTGTTGAACTAGGTCATGGCGGGAGGAGATGGTACGTGGGGAAAAGCACTGAACAGAGAGGCCTCTGGAAAGGAAACCATTCCCTGTGGAAGAGGCAGCCCCGGGTCGCCTGCCTTGCTCGAGGGGACCGGTTGCTCCTGCGGCTGGGGCAGGAGGAACTCCGAGGTGGCTGGGGGTCAGGGCACCTGTGGGGTGCTGCTCTGCCAAGGAAAGGCTCTGCTTTCTCTGTCTTTTGTTGCTGAAGGGTGCTAAAGTGGAGGGAGAGGCTTTCAGAGCCTGCCAGTGTGTCTCTGGTGGCTGGAGCAGCAGTTTGGGGTGCTCACCATGGCTCTGCCAGTGAGCGACTGGCACTGTGGGGTGAGGTTGTGGCTTGCCATGTTATTGTTTCGCCATCCGCACCTCAGGAGAGGGCAACCCTGTGCCCCAGCGTTGGGGACAGGATGGGGTAAACGCTGAGAGTGCATCCTCAGAGGTGGATTCGATGCTCAGGGCGACCCTCTGCTATACCTTCTCTGTGTTTTTTTGGCTTCTTGGGGTCAGCAGCATCTGTCAGACCCTGTCAGCGTCCCTTACAGTGTGGCCGGTTGTGCAGGGTGTGGTGGAGCTCCTCTGTGTCTTGCTGGCTGAGTGTGAAGCATCATTTGCTTGGCCCGGGGCTGCAGCACCTCCTGTGTCTGCCCTGCTGCTCTGCAGCCCTGCATGCTGAGTGTGACCTTGGGCCATAAGAGCCCTTTGCTGCGTGCTTTCGCAGCTTGTGCCGTGCCCAGGTCCTGCTGAAGCTGGGCCGTTTTGCACACCGAGACAGATCCTTGGAGAGCCTGGGTGAATCGTCTCTGTGGGAAGGTAATGCCTTCGGTGACACAGCCAGAGCAGGGTGGCTTTAGCAGTGCTGAGCGTGATTGATGCGAGTCCTGCGCCCTGCTTCTGCGCGAGCCTCTTCCCTTGTGCCGGTGCGTGGCGCCTGGGTGCAGGCTGAATGGGAGGGGACCAGGCATGGCTGCGCTTCGGATGGTGCTGGCTCTCAGGAGCAGTGACTGTCCCAAGGCAGAAACCCCCAGGCAGGTCCCTGCAGCTGCGTCTCACCATGAGATGTTCCTTGGTTGCCTGTCCTTGGGCCAGAGGAGGGGTAGAGCTGTGGCCCTGTATCCTCATTCGTGTGCCCTGCCTGATCCGAGTGCTCCCCGCTGATCATGGCCACGGGCTCCTCTGTTCATCAGCAGTTCTGGGCCTTAGGTCCTGCAGGCGTTTACCGTGCGATCAGGTAGGAGCCCTTGTGTCGTGTGGATTTTGCTGGGACTGGATTCCTGCAGTCTCTGTGGGACTGTCCTGTGGTGGCAGCTTTGGGGTCTGGCTGCTGTAAGAAGCTTGCGCTGTTGTTCCCCCGTGTTGCAGCTCCCTAAATCTCAGCCTGGAGCTTGCCTGCTGTTCGCGTCAGGGATCCCTGCCCAGCTCTGTACTGTCTGCATGCCTGCCCCGTGTCCCAGCCCTCAGCCCTTCCTGAATTCCTGCCCTGTTTAGCCCCACCACCACATCTGTCCCTGTTTGGCAGCGCTCTCTTTGGATCTTGGCTGGGCTGTGGGTGGATGAGGTGGCCAGTGCAAGTATTTCCTGCATGTCTCAGTGCAGGTTTTGCCTTGCCCTGTAGAAGCGAAGTAGCTGTGAAATGCTCCGTGGGATTAATGGATGCTGATACAGCATCGTCTTTGGCATAGGACCTAGGACAGAAACTTAGGGAGGGCAGAGCTTAGCTTTGCTTCAGCTGGAAGCATTGAAGAATTACCCTTTGTTGACTGTTGTCTCATCTGGTTACAGTCCGGGAAAGCCCGACTCGCCAGGCTCCCAGGAATCTGAACACGTGCCGTGAGTGGAAGGTGGTCAGACAGCTTTGTAGCGTACCAATGGTTGTTTACAATTATCCAAAAATAGGTGCCTTATTCGCCTCACTCAGGGCATCAGAAGCCCTTTTCCCACTGGATTTGCCTCCCCTGCATTTTTGAAAGTAACTAGAGGCAAGTGATGCGGGAGAAGGGCAAGGATGGCTTATGGCTTTGGAGGAGTGTGAGCCTGGTGCTGTAACAGGCAGAAAGGGGACTGGAGAGGGAAGCGTGACAACCAGAGCAGTGGAAAAGGAAGACAGAGGCACTCGGGGCTTGGAGGCAAATTCAGGATACACAGACAGGAGGAGGGTTGCTGGGGCATTTCCTTGCTCCGTGATTCTTCAGAGCTTATAATGAGCTGTAGGCACCTGCAAGTGAGGATGCTTTTAAGAGTGAGTGTTCCCTGATAGCACGCTCAGCCACGACCCTCTCTCTGCAGTAGGAGGTAAGCCCAGTCTAGAGCTCTGGGGCAATGGATGTGGCACCTGACCTATGCTAAAGGCCCAGTTTAAATACAGTGGCTTTTAACCCAGCATAAGCTGGCTGAGCCGGACCAAGTGCCTTAGATTTTTCCTGGGCTGCCCAGGCTGTGGTGTGTTGAAGGTGATGCATTCTGTCTGTCGTAAACCTTTAGAACCTACAGGTGAATATATGCTAGTTGGACGTCTTTAAGTCCTAGTCTAGAGAAGTCCGAATACAACGTGCGCAAGGCATGCCCAAGCCCAGGGTGACTTATCCAGGAGATAGTGCCCATGGGTGCTTCCCAGTGCAGTGTGTGCTGTGGGGTGCATCATCTCGGTGCCTCATCTCCTCTCCCTCCGTTCCTGAGGCTTCGTCCTGTCCCGGTCTCTAGTGCGGGTATTTGATGTGCAAATGCTGCTGTGGGCTCACTGTGAAATACATTGTGTTTTAGCTACTGCCCCCATGATGTGCGAGGCAGGGCTCATCGCCCCGGAGCCTTCGGGCCCCATGCAGTACTATGGCGAGTCGTCCGACACCTACTACCACGTGGACCGATGGCAGAGGCTTCGCACGGCTGTCAGGAAGCTGGAGTTCTGGGAAAACTTCAACGCCGAGCTCATAGGCAGCGGCTTCTTCTCCAAGGTCTACAAGGTAAACTGACGTGCGGGCAGCCCGCGACCTGCGTGAGAGCAGCTGCTGAGGCTGTGTGGGTGGTGCCTCACTGGAGGAACCTGTCCCCGAGCTTATTTCCTTGTCTTCATCCCTCTCAGCTCGCTCTGGCGTGTTGGATGGGGCGAGGGAGGAAAGGACAGCCCCCTCAGCACACCCAGCGTGTTGCATTTGGTGCACATCTCTTCTATGGTGAAAAAGGAGATGGGAGGACTCGATCAAACGATGTTTATTGATACTGTCATCTAGTGATACAACAGGCTTGTCAGGGAGCTGAAGTGGGTATAGGATGGGATTAGGGGATAGTTATGCTCTGTGCATGTTTTGTTGTCAAAAACATAGCAAAATATATAGAGAAAAAGAATGTAAAATTAAGCTGCATGTGTCGCCTGGAACACCTGCCACCCACATGCCATGGAGACGCCAGCGCCGTCGCCTCTCTCCAGCTGCTGCCCTATGTTCCAGTGATACTGGGGAAGAGCAGGGCATGTAAGGCAGGGTCAGCCTGGGGCAGGCTCTGCTGCCTTCATGTCAGGAGACCCGTGGCTCCCTGCAAGCCGTGCATGATGCGGTGTGTCGCCAAAGCAAAACTGCTCCTCCCGCTGGGGCTCCACTGGTGTGGGAGTTTGTTCAACCCTCTCTGAGCAAGCACAGGATCCGGGGTGCTGCTAGGTTTGCTCCCCCTCCAGCACTGCTCCTCAGCCCGGGAGTGCCACTGCTCATCTGGGTGGGGGGGACGGGGACCTGGGGCTCTTTGTGATCACTGCTCAATGAACAGCACAGCGAAAGGAGGTGCTTCACGTTAGAGAGTGAGACTCAGCCTTCATCTCCAAGAGTGGATGCCCCATTGCTTTGCAGCGTGGCCAGGTTTGCCCACCTTATCTCTCCTCCCAGCAGTGCTCCAGAACGTGGCTGCTGACACTGGTCTTCATTGTTGGGACGTGACACAGACCCAGTGGAAACAAACTGGGCCTCACTCTACCATTGCTGTCAGCTGCTTAGTGTGACTGACCCCACGATAACCATCATGCCTGCACATTTCTCCTGGGCCAGCATAAGGTGCTTCTGCCAGAGGAGTACTCTGACGTATTCTGGGTGAGATCCCTGGCTGGCGTAAGCATGCGTGGCCAGTTGAAACTAATGGAGCCAGGCTGGCAGGATCTGGCTGTGGAACTGCAGAAAATACTCAGGTCGGGTAGATAAACACTTTCTCAAGGCTCTGTCTCCTCCTCTACTGCATCTCGGCTTGGTGCTGTGATAAAGCCTCAGGGTGAGCATCAGGTCCAGGGACAGGGTGCTGACGCTCTTCGAGGGGAGTCTCCAGCCAAAGGTCTATGGCAGCTCTTTGCAGACTGGGGCAATACACGACAAACATCTCTCCCCACCACAGCCTCCCCCTAGTAATTGCTTTCCCCACCTACGCAGCGTGCTGTTGCCATTGCTTTCTCTTTCCTTTATCTAAGCAGATTTTCATAGTAACAGTTGCTGTTTCCTTCATGAGTGACATTTTCCTCCTGCCCTGGCAGTGAATGAAATTCCAGCAGTAAGCAGGCTGGGGCCGTGGATCTTGAATGAAAATGAAATAACTTCTCAAAGTAGAAGCAGAAAAAGAAATGTAAAAAAAAAATAAAGTTTGAATGAAGTGCTGTGGGTCAAATAGTTGGAAGACAGTGGAGGAGGGCTTGGGACAAGGACAGTCCCTTGTGCGGACTTGACATTTGTCTGGGGACTCAAGCGCGACTGTAGCTGAGTGCTCCTATGACTCGGGGTCCTCTTGGGTCAGCCAGTCCCCTGGGGACTCGTAGCCCCGAACAGCAGCGCTCCTGCTGCGGGGCATCGCTGGCGATGGTCCTTTGGAGTTCTTTGCCAAAGGGTGCCGTCTTCCAAAGTGCTCCCACTGCAAGGAGAGAGGCTCCCCGGAGTGCTGGCGCTGCCTGTGCTGCCTGCCTGCTGCTTTGCCATCCTTTGTCCCTCGGTTAAGCCCATTCTCAGGAGCTGTCGTATGTGTGTTGGCTGAGGAAGGAGGATTCATTTAATTCTGCTTGGTGACTCAGACTCAAGAGGTCTGGGCGCAGCCTTCTGCTCGGTGGGTTATGTATTGCGTGACCTGGGCACAAGGTACTTTCCCCTCTTTCTCTGCCTTAGTTTTCTGATTTGCAGTAAGGAGCTATTCGAGTACGAGTCTCTCTCGGGGAAAGCAAAAAGCTTCTTTCATTGGCAGCTCTCTCCTACGTGGGGGTCTGAGGTGCTCAAAAGTGGGAGACAAATGCGACGTCACTTCTTTTTTCTGAGGCTGGTTTAAGGCACTGCCCAAAGGGAGCCTCTGAGCAATCTCCTTCTCTGTTGGCCCTCGGAAAGCTTCATGCACGTTAGGAAGCACACTCCCGCTCCCTGTCTTTCTGCAACATTCCAGTGCCAGTTTTTCACCTTTATTTCTCCGCCCAAGGCTGACACCAGATCTTTACCCTTCATCACTCAATAGCGTGAAATGAGGGTGGAGGCCCCTCTGCACTTTCCTGGTTCTCGCACTGACCCAGTATAAAACTGGATGTTTTACATTGTTCAGAGCAGACCAAAGGGTGCTCCAGGTTGACCAGAGCAAAGTCTTAGGGCCTGTGGTCTTGAAAGGGGTCTTCTGAGCCCATTACCTTTGCCTGTCTCTCCCACTGTTTTTTTGGGTCTGGGTCTAGCCTTGCTTTTCAGTCATTTCTTATCCAGACCAGCCTGGGCTTTGCATTGCCGTGTGGACAGGAGCCCCGCAATTACAGTTAATAATCAGTACAATCTGATTAGTGACCCACAGTCTGTGGTTGTGAAGTCCCATCAGGGAAGGGTGTCAGAACCCCGGCTTCCTTGTGACCTGCTCGAGTAGAGAGGCAGAGTTATGCCAGTGATAGCACAGCCTATCAGGTTGCATTCCTTCAGAAAGGAAGCAGCAGTTCATGTTCCTCCCAAGATGTTTGGTTTTGTGACCCTGATTATAATGAACCTTTCTTTCCTTCTAGCCCAGCTCGCTCTTACATGCAGGTCTTTGTTCTTCTCACCTGGGCTCATAACCTTATCTGTGAAGTGACCGTCACAGAGAGCGATGGGTGACACTTTGGGACTCAGAGCGGTGCTCTTAAGCCAGCTCGTGCTGTGTCTAAACCATTTTCCCCTTAAAACAAGCAAACAAACCCCTACAAACCACAAAACGAGAGAAAATTAAACACGTGGCTGGATCCTCTGCTAGCACTGCGGGAGCTGTCAGGACATCCGCACGGGCCACACCTGATAGATGAGTCTCCTTAAACAGATGTTAATTGAGGGTGGAAATGTTAAAGTACTACAGTGCTCTGCAGTGTGGTCTGGAAGCTGCTATTTGCATCATCAGCCCAGATAACATGAGCTGCAGCACAGGGTGCCTGGGTGGTCCTGTGGGGGCTGAGCCAGGGGACCGTGGCATGTCCTGCAGACCGCGTGAAACCCCTGCAGTCAGCCCTGCCCAACCGTGGTGCCTCCACACGGACAGCAGATTTCTTCCTAAAAATTCCTTCTCAGTCTGTTCAGTGTTGTAAGGTGAGGGAAGAGCATTTTGTTTTCTGTTCTTTAGCTTCCAGTGTCCCTGCCTGGGGGAAGCCCTGGGAATGCAATGTCTGGTGGTAATCCATAGCCAAGGTTCAGGTTAGCATGTGGCTGGAGAGCAGACACAGGACTTGCATCCTGGGATGTGGGGGAGAGGCGAGCTGGCTCTGAGCTTTCTTGGTTGTGTCTGTCAGGCAGAGCCCGGGTGGAGGGGGGCTGGCCGTGGGCAGGGGTGCAGGAGGAGCTGGGCATGAGGAGTGTGGCCAGCAGTGTTGTGCAGTGGTCAGAGCCAGGTAGGAAGCAGGGTTGGGCATGTGGGGCTGGCTGCCGTTGGGAAGGAACACTGAATGCAAGGCATTGGAGGGGAGAAGGCCAGCTCTGCTGTAACCCAGTGTGGGCTGAGAAACTGCTCCAGCCCGAGGAACACACAAATGTTGGCAGAGAAATAGTGTTGTGATGTGTTGGGCCAGGCTAGCTGTCCCCAGCCACCCAGGCAGGCATCGCTGGAGTGAAACTTATGACTGGGCAAAGCTATGGGCAAAGCAGGGAAGTGAGACTCAGGCCTTTGATTGGGAAGGGAAGCTGTCGTCCAGAGGGGCTGGCAGACCCCTGGAAGTTAAGAGATGTCCTGCTCCAACCTTGGCTCCAGGTGACCCAGGCTGCTGCTTGTAAAGTGATGGTGGTGAAGATCTACAAGAATGACGTGGACCAGGAGGTGATTGTGCGCGAGATCAGCCTGCTGCAGAAGCTGTCCCACCCCAACATCGTCAGGTGGGCACATCCTCTGGCCAGGGCCGGAGCTGGCTTGGTTTCTCTTAAGGCAGTTCTGCAATGAGGGATTGAGCTGAACCTTGATGGCTTATTTCCTTTTTTTCTGATGTGTTCTTCTGCTTAGGTACCTTGGGATATGTGTGAAGGATGACAAGCTGTACCCCATTCTGGAGGTAGAGGTTTCTGGCTTGCAAGTGTGCTGTGGGCAGGCAAGGACCCTGTGGTTCTTTGGCAGGGAGGATGGCAGATACCCTGTAACGCCTGTCTTCACCTCTCCCACACCTGTGCCTGTGAATGGGTCTGGACTAGCAAGATTGCCTCAAGGGGGGGCTTCTGGTCCTTTCTGCCCCACAGCTGGTTACAGCTGGAGTGGGGCACAGTCGCTGCAGGGCCATGAGATTCAGGCGGGATAGCCAAAAAGTGTTTCACGTTGGCTTGGTACTACCAAAGGGCCAGAATGGGCCAGCTGGTGGGGAGAAGAGGAGCCAGGGATGGAGGGCAGGAGTAGAAAGCAAAGTAGACGGAGAGTGGCAGGACCTCCAAGGAGGCTCTGGAATGGTGGTGTGGTCTAATGGAAGAGCCTGGGCTGGTACCGGGGAGGTCTCGCCTTGTTCCTACACTGTTGTGGCAGAAGGCGTTGACTGAGCTGCTGCCAGGCCTTCTGCCTCTAGTTTGCTGCCCGAGTGAGGACCACGGCTGGCTTATACAGCCATCCCTGTAGCGAGGCAGAGCCCGGAGACCAGCAGTGACTTGCTGTGCCAGGAGGGGTATTTGCACCATGCTACACCCAGGGGCCGTGCGTGCAGTGGCATTCCCAACCTCCATCCCAAGGGAAGGGCTCCTGGCTTGGCGAGGGAGGGTTCAGCACCCGGGAAGTTCAAGGGGAGCCTGTGCTCAGCCGCACAGCTGCCTTCTTTTTGTCTCTGTCCCCAGTACGTGAACGGGGGTTGCCTGGAGGAGCTCCTGGCCAGCAAAGACGTTGCTTTGACGTGGAAGGAAAAAGTGGACTTAGCTTCTGACATCACCAGAGGCATGATATACCTGCACTCCAAGAACATCTACCACCGCGATCTCAACTCCAAGGTATGCAACTGGAAAGGGGATGTCATCCTCGGATTGCTGAAGGTGGCAGTGTTAGGGGACCATACAGGGACCCTTCAGGGCTGTAACCAGAAAGCCTCAGGCCTCATGCTGGTCCTCTGCTCCATGCTAATCCCTTTGCAGGCATGGAAGCTTTCTTGATAGAACCTGTCATCGCATTGCATTCATTGCTTGTCAAGCGGGAGACCCAGATGGAGATAAAAATACATTGCTCCTAGTGCTGTTGCTGTCAGAAAAGAAACCGGATGGAAATGTGTGCAGGGTTACACATGGTTTTCCTTGCCAGTGATTGCAGGAGAAACTCTGCCAGGTTCAGCAATTTCCTTTCTGGCTCAAAGCAGGGAGAAAGCTGTTGTTAACAGGAGGTGGTCATGGGCTCTGGGAGTGAGTGCCATATGAGATGGTCCCTGCCTGTGTGCTGAGCACCAGCAGAGCTCAAGTGCAGGGGAGTTGTTCTTCCTTGGTCCAGAGGGTCCACGTCACCAGTTTTAGGATGGTCACGTCCGTGGGTTTCACACCCTGGCAGTGTGCCAGCTGCGAAGGCTGGCCCCTGGAGACCGGCTTTGGGTGTAATGCAAAGGCACATCATGTTCCTGGTGTATTGGCCCTCTGGCTGGGAGGCTGCTTTCCTCAGCGCGTGCTCATGCTGCTTGATGGGGGCAGGAGCAGCACTGGGGCTTTGCCATTCTTAGGTTTGTCCATGGGGGCAGGCTTTGATGTGGCTCTTCCTCTGCCACTGGTATGGCAGTAGGAACATGATGGAGCAGTGCCTCGTTGATCTCTCTTGCGCTAAGCTGTCCACACCTTAGGTGGATCTGCAGGGTGTCCGTGATATCACAGGCAAAGTGAGCTGAGGGGTTGGCCACCAGCCTGGACCTTACCTGTGCCAGCTGGCACCGGAGGCTGGCTTGGTGGTTTGTGGAAATGGAGCCTGCAAGTCCTTGCAGTTGATGCTGGATGGTGGCGTATCTCTTACAAGCCATTTTTGTTGGTGCTCTGTGAGCTTTTTAAGAGGAACTTGACGTATTGATGAAGGTTGGCAGTGCAGAAGCCTGTGAAGCATTACAGTCTGAGAGACATCAGCATGGGAATGAAACTCACCTTTGTAATCTCAGGCTGTGTACTTGGCTCAGTTACTAACCATGAAACCACAAACACCAGGCAAGGACAAGACAAGAGCATGGCTCACTCTGACTGCAGGCCAGTGTGCTCTGAAGTCAGGTGAGATGTAATTTCCTGTTTGGTGGTGACTGATGAGCTCTAGAGCTGCTCGTGGGAAGTTAGTGAGTGCTGGGGGTCCCTGCCTGTCCCTTCTGTCTCGCTATGATGGTTCAACCCTGAAAGACTTCATCCTTCCCCAGGGAAACCTACGAAAACTGCAGGGGTGATAGCTGAAGATACAGGAGAGAAGCGTGTACGTGCTCCCTTGAAATCTAGTTGTTGGTGGGAGCCATCTGGAGAAGATGTCTGTCATTTCTGCTAGTTCCCTGGGAGCAGATGCCGAGGAGGAAATCCTGGGGAACTGAACAGGCTGAAACCGCTGGGATTTTGAGAAACCTTAAGATAATTTTATAGGAATTTCTCCAGAAAGCCGTGTTAGGGATGTGTAGCCACGTGCGGTGAGAAGGGCAGTGGGTGTCGTTCTGTCTGCCTTTGGCTGAACGGTGAACAGGGTCCACATGCACATTTCGAGGTCTCTTTCAGATAAAAGGACGTGGATCATCATGTCCATCGAACAGCTCCTTCAAAGGACCTTTTCTGGCTTCTGATGTGATTGGTCCATCCCCAATCTGCCCCTCATGCTCCACGTGTGCTGCCAGGATGCAGGTCTCTGCTGAGGGGAGAGCCTGTAATGACCTGGTGGCGCTGAGGGCCGGCGAGGTGCTACTCAGGGAAGTGTCCAGGCCCTTCCTTGGCGGGCGTCTCATGCCTTGCCCCGTGGGCTCCTTTCAGAACTGCCTCATTCGAGTGACACCACGGGGCCGCGAGGCACTGGTGACTGACTTCGGGCTGGCCAGGGAGGTGGTGGAGCTGCCTGTGAAGGATGTGGAGAGGAAGCTGTCTCTGG
Organism: Steatornis caripensis; assembly: GCA_013398225.1. Taxonomy (NCBI): domain Eukaryota; kingdom Metazoa; phylum Chordata; class Aves; order Caprimulgiformes; family Steatornithidae; genus Steatornis; species Steatornis caripensis. Next base: position 142,224 of record VZSC01016338.1, read on the forward strand.
TGGGCTCAGCTTTCTGGATGGCTCCTGAGATGCTGCGGGGAGAGCCTTATGACCGGAAGGTATGGCACTGCTTCCCAGCTCCTTGTTCATCCTCAGAGCTGCTGAGCGAGCATGGGGCATGTCTCCTCTGCTTGCTGGTGACGTGTTCCAACAGCAGAAGAGCCCTTCCCTCCCTCCGTGGGAAACATTGCCCTGCTACCGGGACCTTTGCTCGGTAATGCTCTGCTTAGCAACTTGAAAGTTCACCCTTATGGGGCCTTGTTAAGTTAAACTTTCAGGGGAATGGAGTGCTGCTGTGGACAAACACAGTGAAGCCTCTCTGAGGAAGATGCTTGGTGAGTTACAGCTCGATGAGCCTGTTGCAGGATTTGTGGGGGGTGCCAGAGCTGCGGTAGAAGCACCATATGCATTGAACAAGAGCACAGGGCCAGGCTCCCTGAAGATGTGGCTGGATTCCAAGTGGGGCTGTGGTGTTTCTGGGTCAGTTCAGAAGCCCAGAAAAGTTTAGGGGTTTGCTGCCTCCATCTCCAATGGGCTTTTGATGGGCTTTTGCGTAATTAATGGAAGGAGCTTGTCGTTGGTACTCCCATTTCTCACGCATTGCTTCTGTGCATGCCCTGTCCCACCCCCCGCTCTCCCACCCCTCCTGCAGGTGGACGTGTTTTCCTTTGGCATTGTCCTCTGTGAAATCCTGGGCAGGATCCCAGCTGACCCCGAAGTGCTTCCCAGGACTCAGGTAATGATTCCTGCAGCCAAACCCAGTGGTATTTTCTCCATGGTACCAGATTGTGACTTCTCTCTGGACCAGATGGAGCTGTACACACGTGTATGTGTTCACACTCAGGTTTCTCTCTAGACGTTTTCCCTGATCTCAGAATTTTCAGAGCACAAGAGTTCAGTGCATCTATAGTTTTGAAACTTTTGTTAGAGCAACAATTTGAGATGAAATACTTCAACCTTAATTCCAAATATTTAATTTTGCTTTGACATTTCAGCTTCTCCTTTGAAGTGACAGGTTAAACACAACTTCCGTCCCAAACACTTATTTTCAAAGAAGTTGCAGTTAATACATAGTTGATGCGGAAACAGTGAGCTACCCTAAGACCATGGCCTTTTTTGTTTCAACATTTGCAACATTTCCCTTCCAGAAAGTGGGAAGGGAAAATTTATACTGAATGGGGATGAAAAATCCAGCAGGAAAACAGCAAATTGCTGCTTTCCAAGGAGCAATGCAAAGAACCTCCGGTGACCAGATTATTCCATGTTTCTGTGAGACTGAGCAGGAACTAACGCTCCACCCGTGTGCACAAGATGAAGGAGAATTATGTATTGGAGACTCTGAAGTCTGGAGAGGCAAAGCTGTAGTTATGGAAACAGCTGGCTGCACCCCTTCGACTCTCAGTTGCTGTTGGAAGACCAGATTATCTGCAGTTCCTGTCCTTGGCAGCCACTGCTCAGCACCCGATGCTCGTTCCATTACTGGTTTCTGCCTTTGTGGCTCTTGTTCCCTTAGTTTGAGCTTTTCCGGAAGGACACATACTGACTGGCGGGGATAGCACAGAGCAAGCAGAAGGATGCTGCAGCCTCCCAGCTCTGCTGATGACTTACTGTCTGCAGCCCTGCCAGAGCTGGTGTTGTCCTGGTACCTTTGCATAGCCGTTAGTAAAATAGCTGTGATGGAGACTCTAAAAAGTTTAAACCATGAGCATTTTGTGCTTTAACACCTTGAGAAGGTTGAAGAGCTTTTAAAGGACTTTATAGCTGAAGTCTTTGCTGTGTACTCTTCCTCTTTCCTCATAGGATTATGGCTTGGATGTTGCTGCCTTCCAAGGGATGATCGGCGAATGCCCCAAGCAGGTGATGGACGTCGCTGCTAGCTGCTGTGGGGTGAGATTCTTGCTAGTTTTTTTTTCTTTGGTTTTATTGCATTTGTATCACACCTGTATGACAGAGACCAAAATTGTTGGAAAACTTGGAGGGCTTGAACTTGCTGCTAGCACGCAGGGCTCTGCCACTTGGGCTGTGAGATGATGAGTATGCTTTCATCCACCATGCAGTTTTGCCCCTAGGAGAACTGTTTAGTTTGTGTGTTACGGCCCGAAACATCCCAAGGTCCTGCCTGTTCCCTTGCATGTCGACTCCAGTGTGGGGAGCAGGTCGGTGATGATGTCCGATCCCTCCTTAAGCCAGGCTGCAGGCAGAGGCACGTGGGTGACCCTCTCTGGAGGGCACTGCCTCGCTGTTACCAGCCCTGGTGTTACAGATATCATCGGAGCATAGTTCTCCAACCTTTCTTGCTTTAGCATGAAAGGTAATGGTGGAAGCTGGGGGGTCTCCTCATGCTAATCAAAGCCTCTGGAGAAAGCGAGGAATTGAGTTAATCTCTAAAAGAAAGAGGAAAACAAAGGCAGTAATTGGGCAGAGAGTGGAGAAGCTGGGTGGTTGTAATGCACCTAATTGCTAGGAGCTCAAGGCAGCAAATGGAAGTAAATCCTTGCATGGGTCCCGAGGACATGTGAGTAACCTGCCCTGGATCAGAGGAGTGACTCACATCAAGAACGGGCTTAGATTTATGTGCGTTGAGATCTTGTATCTCTGATGGGCAGCTTCCTACTGCAAGTTGATATAACGGGCTTCCGCCAGAAATGGCCCTTGGGGCTGTTCTTCTCTGCCCTTGCGTGACTGCAGGTTTGGGAAGTTTCTGGTGCAGCTCCCCAGGCTGGCACCGCAGGGTCAGGTACAAAGGGCAGCCCCTGGATGGCACAGCAGAGGTGAGGGATGGGGATGCCCCAGGCTGTGTCCCTCACTTTGGGTGCGCCCTGATGGCACTGGGAGGGCTGGGGGATCACAGCCCAGTGAGGATGAGCTGCATCAGCGAGACATGACAGTTAGATCCTGGCTGTCTTGAAAAAGCTCAGGGAATGATACGTCTCCCTCCTGATACCTACCCGCAGCCTTTCCGCGCACACCTGCCCCTGCACGGTTTGGGTGGGCTTTGGGATGAGCAGTTCCCGCACCCTGTCCGGATCGGGGTATGTCAGGCCGGTTTTCAGCATGTCGCTGCCTTTGCTTGAGCTGTACTGCACCGTGAGACCTGCCCTGCGGCTGCGCGTTTGCAGCAGCCCGGGCCTGGGTCACCAGCTGGTGGGTGACGCCAGAAGGCTCCACCAGCAGGTGCGTGACCCGGACTGGTGCTAGCGATGGATGGTGGCACCAGCCTTGAGGGACCCAGCAGTGCTGCTGCAGAGCACCCACTCCTGTCCAGGGTGTCCTCTTCAGCTTTCCCTTCTCGTTCCAGGTGGAAGCATTTAAGAGGCCGTCTTTCTCCGAAATTCTGGATGAATTGGAGGATGTCGCCGAGAGCCTGGAGCCTAGGAGGGACAATCAGCTTCCGGGCTGAGCTGCCTGCCTCCCGTGAGGCTTGGCAGAGAATTGCCCAAACTGTAAATTAACTGTGTAGGGGGTCAGGAGTGAAGAAGAACGGTGGGGAACGGAAGAACAAAGTGATGCGCTGCTGTTTATTTAATCATAGTCTAGATCTCTAATTTCTTGGATGGAAAACATGGTTAAGAATGGAGAAGAGACTTACCAAGGGTATATATTTCCTAGCTAAGGTTTTTAACAGATGTAATTAGGACACCGAGGAGCCTTTGTCTGTTTGCTTGTTAAAAGCGAATGATTCTGGAGGGACCTGAACTCCTTTGAGGATGCTTTCCAAATTCCCCAACAGAAACTTTGTCCTCTCCTGCTTTCCCGTGCCCCCCAGAGGCAGGGCCTTCCCCTTCTCCATCCCCATGCCCGTGGGGAATCACCTCTCGGGGGGCTGGGGTCTGTGTGGTGTGAAGGAGAGGGGCTTTAGGGCGCTTGGTGAGCCTCGGGGCTGCTTTATATTTCAAAGCCTTAAAGCACCCGTCCAGCAGTCTTGAAGGAACAGGCATGCTCCTTAAGGTCTCTGGCTGGGTCTCCTGGCATTGCGTTCGGGGCACACCCAGGAGCGGAGGCATCCGGCAAGGTTTTGGAGAGTCAGCCGGGGCCACCCACAGGGTGCCGACCTGCGCCGGCCGAGGCGATGGGGAGGGTGTGCCTTACCGAGATACGAACTAACCGACTAATATGTCCTCTCAGAAGAGCTTTGTCAGACGCATGTCCCAGCATCACGGCAGTCTGGATTTCTCCCCGCCGCCCTCAGCTGAGGCTCAGAGATGGAGGGATCTGCCTCCCCGCTTCTCGTCCCCCTGCAAACATGGCGATGAGCACAGTGCCAACAGCTTGTGAGGCCGAAACAGGGGAGAGCAGGGTTCAGCATCATCCAGCATCTCACCCATTTCTCTGCCTGGCCCAGCACCCATCGCCTCCTCGGCGTTGTGGGGCACCATCGCAGGCCCCAGGGCTCAGGCAGCCAAGAAAGGACTTTGTTTTGATATTTTCTTCTGTGCACCAGAGGAGGGTGCTGGGGCTGCGGATCCAAACCAGTGGTGGAAAGAATAATGGCTAGAAATGTTCTGGCATTGCAAACTAAGAGAAAGAGGTGAGCAGTTGTGTCCCTGCCCCCAGACCAGCTGATTGCTGGGCCATTGGTCTGAAAGACATATTCTGCTGGGGCCAAAATGTTTGTGAGTGTAAATAGGTGTGAAATCTGTATAGTGGTGGCGCTGTGGCTCTGTTCTTGTAGACTGTGAGCTCCTGGAGCAAGGATCATTCATCTGTCCACCAAAGAGTGTTTGTACAGCATTTAGCCCAGTGGGCCTTTGGCCTACAGCTTGAAGGCTGTTCTCCCACGTAGCGGTAGACCTACCTGGGGTCTCATCTCAAGCTCTTGGAGCTGGGTTTGGTGTCACGTATAGCCCAGTGTCTCTGTGCCGTGGTCCCTGCACGGACCATGGAGTGTCGGTGGTGTGCTGGGACAGAGATGTAGGGGTGGAACATGGTGCCTTTTCACCAGGGATCATAAGGAATTGGGAGCTGGCATGAAACGCACTGGATGGCACCAGAGTCACCAGCTCAGCCACATCTCCAAGGGACATCTGCAGCTCCTCGTTCCCGAGAGGTGCCATCGTGTTTTTGTGGGATACTGGCTTATTTGCACAAGAACCCTCCTGCTCAATAGTAGACTGCCCAGCAAATACCTTCACCCCAGCTGGATACTGCCAGTGGGGTGGAAGCAAAGCCTTGAGAAGTAGAAGATTGAAAATAAGGGAAACTTTTCAACCTGGAGGACGGAGAGTGGACACTTTTTGACTTGCACCAGTTTGGGGACTTTAGACCAGTGGTGTGAAATGGATTGCAACAGCAGTGCGAACAGCACTGGTACGTGTGTGTGTCTTCAGTGAGAGCCAGCTACCACCAGCATCACAGCAATGTGTTGGACGAAAATCACAGGGTGTATATTTAGTTACCAGAAGATGGACCTGAGGAGCCGAATGCAACCTCCCAAGGCTTCCCAGGCTCCCCTGGGCTCTTCTTCCATAAAGGAACAGGCTTGAAAATGAGGAATCCAACAGTAGGTCCTAACACCCAAAGCATTAAGGATACAAAGCCTTTTCCAAAGGCCACTGTGGATGGAGGATAGGCGACCACCTCGGCTCCGTCCCTGGCTGGATGTATTGCTTTCACAGAGCCTTTCACCAGCCTTCCCCATGCTGCCTGATCTGCCAAGCTGGAGTCTGCTCTTCCTCTGTGCCCTCTGCACCAGAGCAGACTCAAGGAAGATCCCTCAACATACCGAACCCTCAAACGACCTGTTACGGGATGAAGGTGTCTTGTTCCAGGGATGCTTTGCTGTAGGGCCTCTCCCCTGCTGACCACCTGCTTCCTAGGACCAGCAAGGCTTGGTGCTGGTGGTGCCTACCGCAGACTGGGCTGATCCTTCCTCCAGCCGTACATCTGACTGGTCCTGCAGAGCAACAGCTGTGGGGCTGGGAAGAAAAGGCACATGGAGTTGTGTATACTTTGGTGATGCTGTGGTACGAAGGAAGATCTTTTGGGTTTATTTATCTGCTCAGGGGCAAGAAGCCTGCTCAAGGATTAAACAGATCTGGGGGGCAGCAGGATGTTTTCTGCACAGAGAATAGCATTAGCCAGCACGGTCTGAGCTGCAGTGGATCCGAACTGTGTTTCTTCTGGGCTTGCCATGTGCTCCATCCGCTCTCATGGTGAGGCCACATGCTGGATCTCTGCTGACCAAAGGATATCAGGTCCTTGTTCGAAGGACCTTTGGTGCCAGCTGCGGGGGCTGGTGGGACTGAGACTGTCTGCAGGTACCACGTGGACTAGAAAAGCCAGTGTTGGGCATCTGCAGAGAGCAGAGGTGGTCTGGGAATTTGTCTGGTGCATCTTGTGGACCAAGAGTTTCTCTTTGCTGGTGAGAGTGGGGGGGAGAGGCGAACATGGGAAACCTGTGCTGGCAGCGTAGGGCTTGGCTTCCCCACACCAGTCTGATGCAAAGTCCAGGTCAGTGGTTGAATTTCATGTCTGAGAGTCCTGGCACTGAACTGAAGCAACTGCAATGGTGGGTGGAGGGTCTTTGCGGCACAGCAGGCTTGCCTTTGCTGGACCTGAGCAGGAGCTGCCTCCTCTGCCTCTTTTCCCTCTGTTGGCCACTTGCTCCGCAGGTGCCAATGGCACGAACCTGGCTGTGCTGCGCCCCACGAGCCGTGCGTTCCTGCATCCTCCATTGTGTCTTTGTTTTTATAAATGCCATTTGGGAATAAAGTCTAGTGCTTCTTTTCCACATCAGCCCCGGCTGTTATGTTTCATCATCATCCTGGGTCTGCTGAGTGGTGCTGCCGAAATGCTGTGTTTCCACGCATAGGCACCAAACACATCTAGATTAACAGCTTCGTGCTCTATCAGCATAGCTGGCATAATAAACCTTTAGTTAAAAGTAATTTACATGAGTATTACCTATGAAAGAGTGGTATTTGAGTCCATTGCTTCCCCATGCCCTCGGTTTGTGGCAGGGTCAGCTGGTGTCTTAAGCCACCCCTTCGCTTTGGTCGGGCACAAGGTAACAGCAGCAGCAAAAGCACAGTGCAAAGGGTGTTGGATTCATCTTTTCCACCCCAGCAGCCCATACGCTGAAAGCACCAAACCACAGTGAAATGATTTCCCTTCCCCAGCTGCAGCTTGTTTTATGCTGACCCATGTGTGGCATTAGTTACTCTTCAGGTGCATCCCTCTCACAAAGACACCTTGGAAAATTGGAGGGAGGTGTTCACTGTGCCAGGACCACTGGGTCTGCTGCATCTGAACACAAATCATAGAGCAGTGCTGAAGCTCGGTTCTCTGAGCTCCTCGCAGGATAGTCTTCGGTGCTAGGTGGGAAGAAGATCTTCCCTTCTGAAGTCCAGTTTCTTAAGGTCAGTCAGCTTTCAGATTTATAGCTGTGAAATCTCTGGGCACTTGCCCGTGGCAAAAGTGCTGTGTTCCTCCCCGGAAAGAGCCTCTGTGCAGCCCTTGGAGGCTGGCAGTAATCCCGTGGATGGTTTGGACTGCTGGGTCTTCCTGTGTCTCAGATGGTGCAGGAGGGCATTGCTGGAGGTGGCCTTGCTCTGGCCAGGAGGCTGGCCTGGGTGGGACCTCAGAGGACTAGTCTGGCCGCGCATTTGTTTTCAGATGGCTATGCGCCAGCAAACCATCAGAGATGCTTCCAGCCTCTCGTGTCTGGCTCCCTGTTACGGCAGAAACCAGGTCCTCTCCCCACACCCCATAGCCTGTCCCACCTTGCTCCCTTGGTGACTCCCCTGGCCTCGCTCGTTGTTATTTTCGGCAAGAGAAGTGTCTGGAGAAGCTCCAGAGACGTTGTCATCTCTAGGCTTCAGGGCTGGCGCTTTCCAGATCCACTAAGGAGCAGAAGAGGGTTTTCAAACACAAAATGCAAACCTGATCCATGAGCTTTCCAGGACACGGAGAAAAAGCCCTGAGACGAGCAGTGGCCAGGATCAGTCACAGATTGACTGGGGCTATTCTGCTTTTCTTCTGGGGGCCCTTGGCAAGAGGATAGAAAGCTAGAGGGACTGGATGGTATCGTGACAGTTTGGGGACCATACTGCTTTAGGGCATCGCAAGTCTGTTCCCTGCCTCTTCCCCCGCTGGTCAGGTGTGAGAGCTGACGGAGGAGTGAGAGCCCTTGCGTTGAGGAGAGGCGGGAGCTCTGGGCTGGTAGCATGTGTGCGTACCTAGGGAACTGGATCCTGGCCTCGGTGGTTCAGTTCTTCTTCAATTGCACTGGAGCCAATGCAAGCCCCCTCTGTGACCGCTGCAGGCGTGGTGCCCGGGGTGGACCATCAAGCCCAAGGATCCTCTCCCCCGCATGCCTGTATCAGCACAGGGAGCATTTTACTGCCTTGTAGTGGCTGCAGCTCGTGCTGGAGGGGATGCAGTGCCTGCCCGTGGTTTGCTGTGCCAGCTTGGAGGACACAGGAGAATGTAACTCTGCAGACAGGTCCAAACCACCGCACCTTGCACTGATGATGGCTTGTCATACCTGAATATTTCCTCTGTGGAGTCAGGTGGTGGTCTGGGAATATTATCTAGATGGATTTGGGTAAACTGTTCTTGGTGTGCTCTTAATCCCTCTAAGATCGGTGTCCTTACAGATGACATTCAAATGTTGAAGGTTTCTGTGTAGTAAGAGGCGAAGATAGAGGGTAGCAGAGAAATAGGATTCCGCACTTTTAGCTAGGTGAAAGCTGAGGATGGCAGCACCAGCTTGTGCATCTCTGTAGAGGAGTCTGTGGTTCTGCAGAGCTTTCTGTGGCAGCACCTTGGGCCTCTCCGAGGAGCTCCTCGTGGACAACAGCTTCTGTGGCTGGTTGGGTGATAGACAGCTGGGTGCTGAGGGACCTGACTCCTGCTGAGGGCACGTCAGTCTGGGAGCAGGAGGAAAACAAAACACAGCTCCTGGAGATGGGGAAGTGACTATGGGACTTTCAGCGTGCGCTTCTCTGCTCAGACACGCACTTTCCCATGTACCTGAAAAGAAGTGAGCAGGGACAGCACCTCGTGAACAGGCAAACGCAAAAGCTCAGGTTTATTTCTGTTCTCACCGACAAGGTTTGGGTTCAGTGTTGTAGGACTGGAACTGCCCTTGCTACACATCTGTGCAATAAACACTGTGATAAACCTGGGACCGTTAGGAACATAACACAAATAAATACTCTGCTTCCACTGACTGTGGTCTGTCCCTGCAGTGAGGAGTTAGGACTAGGCTCTCCTCCCCTGCATCAGCTGTGCGGAGGAGCCCAGGACCAGGAGTCGAGGAAGAGGACACCCTTTAACCAGTTCTAACAGTCAGATAAAACACCACGCCAAGTGCATGAACCGCCTCCATCTGCCAGCAGGTAGCCAGTGGGATTTACTGGCACCTGCTGGTGGTTTGCAGGAAGGCCACTTGTGCAAGGCTTTATTTGGGACTGTAGTGTCTTGGCGCCACACGTGTTTCTGGATGGACTGTTTTGTATCCAGCTCTTGGTCCCCAGAGGTTAAAGAATGAGATCTAGAAACATGCCCTGGAGGACTGGCTGAAGCTGGCTCTGTGTCCCGGTGGGAAGCGCTGCGCAATGCTATCGTGGTTCCAGGAGCTGAGCTCCCACCTGAAGTCCTGGAGCATCTGTTGTGTGAGGCACTGGGGAGGGAAGGAGGGAGGTGGCAGTGCTGACAGCCCTGTGCTGGAAGCCCCGTTCTTTCCATGCTGGTCTACATTGTGGGTCCATCACAGCCTGCAGGGAGAGAGGGGGGACTGGGAATTCGGTGCCTTTCAGATGGCTCTTGGGTCCAACAGAAAAAAGAGGCTGCAAGAACGCTGCAGGCTTCATATAAGTGGGTTAGACTGAAAATTACCAGTAATTACCATTTAGGGTAATCATATCTGAGAGCTTTACTGAGATGCAGTAGCCTCATCATCTCTTGGCCTTTAAATCAAGGTAACGCACTTTTCAGAAAAAGATGCTTGAGCTCAGTCAGCATCTGTGGGGCTGCTGGAGATAGTGCAGGGTGAGACTCTGGTGCCTACAGGAGCTCAGACCAGCATCAATCTCGTCTGGCTGCTAAAAGTCTGCTCTAGGCTGGAGGCACAACCTGTAATGTCCAATTTGTGGACCAACGTTATGTTTTGTGTCTTCTCTTGGCTGTTGAGTGGCACCTGTTGGTGCTAGTCAGACACCCTCTTGCTGTGTTAAACTGACCCCAATTTAATTTCTGTTCGCTTATGGGAGTAATGGTATTCTTTGTCTGTCTTCCAGTTTATGCCATCAGCATAGCTCCCGCGAATGCCCAGCCAGTACGTCCTGTTCGCGTTGGAGTAATGGCAGTCATTGTTCCACCATGCTTCCCTGTACTTGGTGGCACAGTTAGAGGAGCTCCTGTCATTGTCCTGGCCTGTTGTTGAAAATGGCCTGTCCTTGTGGTATGATAAGGAGTGTCCTGCAGAGAGGACACATTCACAGTTACTGCAACAGAGAGCACAAAATGGAACCTAATGTGTCTGTGCACCAGTGCAGGGCGTCAGTGGGCCTTGCTGGATGCAAGGCAGATTTTACACATCCTGCTGTTCCCTCCGTTGCCCAGGCTTGTTCCTTGATCCTGAAAGGAAGGAGTGTCCTGAGCGCTGCCAGGACTGCTAAAGTGCACGGAGAACTTACCTATGCCTGTGAATAAAGTGGGCCAGATTCTCCTTGCAGTTACACGGGCGTCACTTCTCTTGCACCACTCTGATTCTTTTCGTACTGAGGTCTGGACTATGAGGTCTGGACTATCAGACAGAGTTGCAGTGTACAAAGGCACATAAACTCAGAGCACCGTTATCCCAGGCATTGGTGTTGCTCATTCCTGCATGAGGAATGTATCATTCCTGTATGGATCTCATTCCTGTATTGAATTTTGCAGGGGATTTGTTTGCTTTTTAAATAAAAACAAAACATTGGGCATTTAGAGGATCAGTGCTTATGCTGCAGGTATTGAACAGCACCCCAGCGCTGGAAGCGCCAAACCTTGTGGGCAAATCCTTCCAACGTAAGCAGAACTTGGTCTGGCTACTGCAGAGCTGTTGGGAAGGTCACGTTGGAGGAGGTGCTGCTCAGGACCAGGCTCCACATTTGCTGCAAAACCGTGTGGCTGGGCTTGTAGGTAATGCTCTGGGTCACACTTCTGTGCGTGATGGGTGTCCCTGTCCTTCCCTGCACCCAGAGGTTGCTCAGCACATGGGGTACTATGGCCAGTTTTAAAAAATTGACCCAAAATGTGGATGGTACAAGGAGTTTGCATGATACAGCTCAGTGCTGTAAAAACTGAACACTTCTGAAATACTCTAGAATTGCCAGGGAGCTGCTGCTAACTTACCGGTGTTTCCACCAAGGAAGTCTCCTAGAACCAGTTTGTATTTCTCAGACTCTCCTAAAACTCTGAATGAAGCATACTTGGCAAAATAGTAGTTGTTTTCAAAGTCTCTCAGGTCAACGTGGATTTCACAGGGTCCTAGAAGAGGAGGTGGACAGTGGTGGTGCAGGGCACCTGGATTTTGGGGTGGAGAGTTTAAGGAGCCCTGAGCTAACTTGAGAGGAGCTTCCACTACCTGAGAGATTATGATTTATTTGAAATTCCTGCAGGATGTACTGTACCTTTGATGGTTTTCTTGTGAAGTACCTGTTCTGATCCAATGTTGGGTGGTCACGGGCACTGAGAACTATGCGCGCGGGAGTCCTGCACACAACTGTGAATCCAAGACAGTGTGAACAGGATGAGTGCCATCACAACCCGTCCCAGTAGGAAGATGTGTTGGCCTGTATCCAGGATAGGTCATGCAGCCAGCTCATTCTCTTCCCTGGCTTCTAGTTTTCCTTTTATTAGAGTGGAATTGCCTGCGTGCAGTGGGCTGCGAGAGCCTGCATGCTGTTTAGGATTGACTGTTGGGGCCTCAGACAGGGGTGAGAAGTTCCGATTCCTTTAATGACCAAGTGTGGTGCAGGGGTTGGACTCTCAGGGCCCCAGCCCAGGATGGAGGCAGACCTTACCCAACAAGGTGAGGAACTGGATGTTGTCATTCGCCAGCCAGAACTGGTCAGCGGGTTGCCAAAGCCTCGTTTGTGTGAGTCCCAATCTTGCACGAAGTTCACTGATCCATCCGAGCACCTCTGGGAAACGTGCAGGAAAGGAGACCCTCAGCCCTGCCAGGCGATCGCCCCCCAGAAGCATCCGCAGCAGCCGGTGGCACAGCCCCCTGTAGCAAACGCTCCCCCTGCGTCAGGACACTCCTGCGGGTCTCTGGGGACTGAAACCCAGGGGAATCCCTCGCTCACAGATCTCCTCCATTTGCCCTTGGAAATGAGGAGGAAATGATTTGCCAGTTCAAACAGAGAGTGGGTCTGTGGTGCTCAGACTGCTCCCAGAGACATCTCCCGGGAGAATCCCCTGCATCCACAGGGATTCACCCAGGCTCGCTGACGTGAACTGCAGCTGTCCCCTCAGTGTGTGTTTTCCTCCAGTTTTGTTTCTATTTTGGTGCCGTCCTTTCAGCCTTAATAAAGATCACCGTAGGGACGTAGAAACTTCCCTCTCCTCATCCTACTCACAATCCATCCTCTGCCATCTGTGTCCACATCGCAGAGGACAGCAGTGGCATTGCAGCCGTGGGGGTAGATGGTGCGCCAGCCGCTTGGTATCTTCCCTTTACACAATAGGTCTTGGCAGTTCCTGGCCTCTGTGCAAATCGGGGAAAGAGAGCAAGTGGAAAGAATCTTTGTGCTGCAGGATGCTGGCGTACAGCTACTGGGAGCCAAACCCCACTGCAGTTTCTGAGTCCGCAGGGGAGATGGGCACCTTCTAAGAGGTGGTCTAAGGCACTCGGACTCCTCTCATCTGCAACAACTCTTTCGGGGGTCTGGGTGATGGAGCTACTCTGAGTGGGATGGCAAACTCACGATCCAGGAATTGTTCCATGCTCAGGAATGTATGGGGGGCACAGAGAGTGTGTGGGTAGTTGGCGGCAAAGGAGTGCTGATGCAGAAAAACACCTACCTGTAATACAGTGTTCAGATCATCCTCCGTGGATTGGACAGATGGCACTTTTGAATATATATATGTATAAATTATATATTATGTATAAATATAGATACTATATATATATGGACCTCACATATATTATGTATAAATTTATTTTTCCTCCCCAAAACCACGCCTAATGATGGAAGCTCAGACTCACAGATGCCAAAGGACTGACTGGAACAGTCCCCGTCAGACATCCCAGCTTACAGTTGCATCTGTGGCTTTCGTAGGTGAAAGCCTTGGGAGAGGATCTGAGATGGTGGTGCTGGTGGCGCAGGTGTCAGAGTGCTGTCCCTGATGAATGGACGCACAGCTGTGCTGGGCTGCCTTGTGGGCTGCGTGTCCTTCCTAACAGAGTAATGGACCTGGACTTGGCCTGTTCCTTAGTAGTCAAACGTTTTTATATGCCCAGGAAACATAAAAGGGCAGAGGAGTGCTAGGGGCAGCAAGGGGCCAGCTCATCGGGGTCCCAGTCTCCTTCAGGTGTTACAGCAGCTCTGATCTGCCCGAGCCTCTGCGTATGACTGTGGCCCTGAGGCATCCAAGCGTATCCAGAGCAGGTTGTAGCTCTGCTTTGGCTTTAGCTCATGGAGACCTACAGGTTAGCTGAAGCTTGTTTGTTTTCTTTCTCTCTTTTTTCTCTCTTTTTTTTTTTTTTATGATTAACTTAATCTGAGCACAATCACACACATGGGCTGCATCTACTGAACCTGCCGCTGCAAGCATGGTAGTATAACTACCTTTGAAGTAGCAGCATGTCTACCGTTGCCCAGGCTTGTTCCTTGATCCTGAAAGGAAGGAGTGTCCTGAGCTCTGCCAGGACTGCTAAAGTGCCCCTACCTTTGAAGTAGCATCATGTCTACAGAGAAGTTTCTAGTGGTTTCGTCTTGGAAACCAGGACACAGGGGCTCTCAAAAACAAAGACAGACCTCCTCCAGGGCACACACAGGGCAGGCGTCTTGAGTAGCGCTCAGAGGACATGGCTTTTCTGGCCTGGCTGAGTTACAGAGTAGACACACAGAAGGTGCACGTGGCTATGAGAAGCAAATCTGTTAACAGTGTTATTTCCTTACTCTGTCCTTCAGTGTCACTCTGAATTTGTTTTTATTGCTGCCCTGTCCTGACTCCTGGTGCAGGGAGTCCACCACCATCTGCTCTGCAGAAGGACCTAGGATGAAACTCACCCCACATTTCTGGAAATACAGGCTCTTCTTTTGTTCCCGTTGGACAAAACCCACCATCAATTGCTCTTCACCTTCCACACCCTGCCCTCCCCTCCTCCAGCACTTGGCATCATTTGCTTTTCAAGACAAATCCTGCTGCACTGGTAGAGGGCTGTGATGTTAGGGAGAAGGGTCTAGGTCATCTGTGCACACAACAGAGGCACAGAGAAACCAGGCTGGAGGAATAACTCTATATATGTTCTGTCCCAGCCGTTCACAGGCCCGCAAGAGAAGACCCACCAGCTCATCAAAGCCCCATCTGCACAGAGCCAGGAGAGCACAGAGGGACAATGGCCAGTGGGAACCCCAGTCACATTACTCCTGTAATTATAGCGGTGACACCCAGCACCCTCAGTCACCGGCAGCAGCTCTCCAGGTCGCCCAGCAGACACACGGGGTGGCTGCCAGGGGAGCGGGACACATTATCGATACACAAAAAGCAGCATCCTTGCCTCTCGCGCTGTTGGACCCAGCATGGTATATTTTCCCCTGACATCTGGTTTGGGGCTGGGAGGTCCAGATGGCCAGGCTGACACAAGATGTGTCTGTTGGACCTGGATGCTCTGCCTGCTGCTGGCCAGCTCACAGAGTTGGGTACCGACGTTTTGTGCCACCGTGGGACAGGAGCGGGTGGGTGTGGGACAGAGGAGGAAACACGCCCGTGGGAAGGCAGGGCCAAAAGCCCTGAGAGGGGAACGGTTGCTGCTGATAGAGGGCTTCAGTCAGTGGTTTGGGAATGGCTGTGACAGCCGGAGCAAATGACCAGTGGCACTTGGCCCCCAGCTATTATAAGACAAATTCCAGAGAGGGAAGCAATAGTGCAGACAGTGCTCAGCAGCAGGTGCCAGTGGCCCTAGCATGCAGGATTATGGCAACAGGAAAAAGAAACTTGTTTTCTCTCTACTCTTTTGCTAGTGCTGGTAGGGAGATGTGTTCCTCTGTCACTAGCAGCAACTGAGTTTCATCTGAGCCTCTGCCTTTTGCCATAGCACAGGAGGGTCAGAGTTCTGCCCAAATCTGTCTGGTCCCTCAGGCACGTGAAGCCCTGTGGCTTCTGTAGTTGATGGTGCTGGGCAGCAGCATCAGGCACCTGAGCCGGGGGCAGCCCCTGTTGCTGATCGGCTGGCCTGGGAGAGGGGTTGCTCACGCCACCCAGGCCGGGCTGAGCCCATGATGGGGCACAAGTGTCACCAGACAGCCCCGTCCAGTACCTCGTGGGGTACTTCCATTTCTCTGTAGTTGGTCCCACCTGGTGTGTTGTTCCAGAACAGCACAGGGTAGAAGTTTAACAGTTTAACTCCCATGATAAATTCAGCACAGTATGATTTACCTTTCGGTCCTGGGAAGCGAGGCTCTCCAGCTGCTTCTGCAAGAGACAAGAGGAAAGTACTCATCACAGATGACTCAATGTGAGTGAATTACTGTGGTTCCCCGGGTGCCTGCTCCAGCCCCTCCATATGTCCCAAACGTACAGGAGAGGCTGTCAAGTGGTGCAAAGCCACAGTGTTCTGCTGAGCGTCCCGGCAGGTGCTGCCACCCCGGCCTGGCTGCTCTCTTGATCACCAGCATCTCTCAGGAAGAGCAGGACACAGGGGAAGAGAACTGCTGCTCTGTCTGCTGGAGCCTCAGTGACTGTTTGTGGGGGCTTTCTGTTTTCCGTCAGGCACCTGTGAGATTTTGGGCAATACCTGCTTTTTCAGTGGGTTCTTCCATCTCCTGCTGGGGTTTCAGCTGAAGTCTTGGGTGCTTTTGGCCAGGAAATAGCTACATATTCTGCATGCAAAGGGTCTGTTTTCCCAGCTAGTCAGCGCATCCGTGCTCGCTTTTCTGAGTGCCACCTTGTGCTGAGAACTGGTTTCTTTAGAAGAGACACTTTTCCAATGTCTGCAGCACACATCCTGCTGAAGACCTTAAGCACAGCCTGGATGGAGTGAAAGCCGGTTTCTCAGCAGACATCTTCCTCTTTTCAGGAGCTCATCCCATTGCAAAGAAACCCCCATGCCCTCCTTGCTTCACCCTGTGCCAGCTGTTTCCTGGTGCTTTGAACCCATCCTTCTGTTCGAGAGGGCTACAATAGCAGCACGCACCAAGTCCAGGCCTAGAGGCTGCTGGAAGCCCTCAGCATCATGTCTCCTCATCAGGCCTCCTGGATGAAGCTCCTGAAAGCTCCTCAGGGTGTTGTGGGGCATTTGGACAGGTTTGTCATACTAGAGGCAGGTTAGGGGAATTGGGAGAGGTCTGATTTTAGGGGCCTGGTAAGAGTCAGTGGGGAACTTGAAGAAGAAGAGTAGTATCTTCCTCTGTGATTTGGTCCCGCTCAAGGACACTGTTTCTAGTACTCACTCCATGCAAGATCAGTATCCCCAAATCCTGCTTTGCCTGTGCGACTTCGGGGCTGTTTCTTGGACTATGACCAGATCTACAGTTCATCTCTGTACACCCAGTCTCCCAATGCATGTTCTGAACTTGGGTAAATTTATGGATCAGAGCTGAATATGTTGCGCATTACCCTTTGCACCAGGTGGTCCTGCTTTCCCAGGATGTCCCTGGGCTCCCATTCTCCTGCAAGGAAATACTCAGTTTGTACGTGTGCATTGCAAACTGACCAGAGGGGAGATGATACAGAAGCCCGGGCAGCTGGGCCTTGGCTGTTGCAGAAACAAGCAAGCTGGGTTTTGTTAATTAGATTCAATCTTGCAACGTATCTTACTCCTTTTCTTCTGTTGAAGCTACACTACACTGGTATTGCCAGTGTAAGTCTTAATTTGCAGCTCATGTGTGAATTCCTATGAGCTTTGTCCATCTTGGAGCCAGTCCATGGATTTTGCTGCAGTGGATCTGCTCCCTCTGCTAATGTGATTCACCTTCTCTATGAGCTGGCTATGAAAACCCTGAAGGCTCCCCATCTCCCTCGCTTCCTGAGGTACGGGGTGACAGTACAGTTCCCAAACTGTTCCCCCGTAGACATGCAGGAGCATCGCAGTCTCCCTCCCACCCAGACTGTTCAGTAAAGTCTCAGAAAATAAACGGATGTTTTTACCATAGAAGAAATACTTGAGTTACAACACTTCACACCGCAGGACCACTTCAGACTTGTGACAAGACTCAGGGAAAAAGGATGACTCCATGCGTACCACCAGCACATCTCTAGATGGGGTGTGTTCCACTCCTATTCAACCCTCCAGCTGCTCACAGAAGCCAGTGCCAGGCCAGCCACCGCTCCAGCCTCAGCTTGCTTCCCCTACTCAAAGCAACAAAGCCATCCCATGTCACAGTGTTCATCACCGACTTTTGGGGCCAGATCTGGGATCCTTGGAGAATGGCGAGCCGTCAGCATCACCCAGTCCCACCACTCCACGTCTGAGGAAATGATGTCAGTCTTCGTGGAGATTATTAGGGCTCTGAATGTCTTGGAGAGGAAACTGAACCCCCTGGAGTTCAGGAACATTGTGAACAAAAGCAGTAAGGGTGGAAGTTTGGAGGTGTTGTATGGATTGACAGGTGGCATAGAGGATCTCGCATACTAGAGGAGCTGGACGCTGGAACTCTCTGGCTTCAGGGGAGCTCAGTGGCAGAGGAGGCTGTTACAGATGACACTACATGCATGACAAATACACTGTAGCTTAATAAAAAGAAAGCTGAGGGTTGCCCTGGGGGGTGCTGGCAGCAGAGTAAGTGACATCATTGACGTATCTATGGACAGTAAAGGTTCTACCAAATTTCATGACACCAGGTCAGTTCGAAATTGTCCCAATCGCCTTCCTGAGGAACACAGACAGAAAGCTGTGTTGTGCAGCGTCCCCAAGCGGCCACGGTGCCTGGCACCCAGCAAGCCCTTTACCGATCCTTTGTATTGCTCTGCATCCTTCAGTAACTGAGCCAAGGCACCACGAACAAAATCCCTTTACCAGGATGGAAAACTTCGACTGGGACGGCCTGTTCCTGAAGATCCCGCTGGTGAGGGGTGGAGGATGCAGCAGGTTTGTAAAGTGACTGCTGAGACTTAATCCTCCTCCTTACTGTCCTCCCATTTCCAGCTGAATTAAAAAAGGCTTAGAATGAAAAAAAGCTGATTTCTTCCACACTCCCATGCTCCTCGTGTTATGGAGGGAGATGAAACAGGCCATCTGGGTGGGATGGCAGTAGGATTTGTGCCCCACTCACCAGGGCAGTGTTCCACGCCTTTATAGAAAGACTAAAACATCTGTCCTATAATGCTTTGTTTGCTACTGGGACTCTTCTGATGGCATGTCCTGTCATGCTTGCAAGGCTATAGATGTCCTAAATTTATTTACCATTGTAAGAAAAAAAAAAACTCATTTACAGATTCTGTGTCTGTGCAGATGTGTGTCAGACATGTTTGTTTTGGTTAGGTAGGAAAATCTAACCAACAATCTGTCCTGACCTGAAAGGTAGCAGCATGGCTAATGAATCTAAAATTGGTCACAGTATAAAATTAAAATAAAATCTTGCTCAGGCCCTAAAACCATCAGAAAGATTCATCTAAACATTACATCCCATTGTAGTTAAATTTAGGGCCTTTCACTGTTCTTGTGCTGGAAGATTTCTGTTTGCCATTAAATAGACCAAAACAAATGTGAAGGCTTTGCTGTCCAGATTGGCCTCAGATGTCACTGCTTTGTCAACAGGAAGTCGACCACTAAGGCCAGAACCAGTCAGATTAGTTTAAATAGAAACCAGACTTTAATTGTTCAACTTGTTTGATCTCTGACTGCTACTAATGAGTTTGCTTGTTTCTTAGGGGGCTGTACAAATCTGATGAGTGATTTGGACCAGGGATTGAGAGCTATCCAGATGGCCGTCAGGACATTGGCTTGTGGCTCAGGCCTCATCTAATTAAAGTATGTACTGAAGTACCTGGTTATGTTTCTCTCTTGTATTATCCAGCACTCTACAGATACGTTGCTGACAATTCTCAGAAGACGTACATTTCAGTTGAGGAAGACTCTCTTCTCAGTAGCTGTAAACATCTCCTGTTTGGTGATAAGGATATTTTCCCTGAAGAAGTCTTTGCATATTCTCGTAACACAGATCATCTTTCTTTGACTCATTCCTTCCTGGAAGAGTGCAATGCCTGGTATTTTCAAAACAGCCCAAAACTGCCTGAGGAAGACCCTTGGCCTGTTGCAAATGCAACCCCTCTACTGGTTAGGATGCAGATGCATTCTAAAGCACAGGTAACTGTTAATGATTTGTTTAGCATACATAGATTTTTAGAAATTATTATCCATGGGTGTTCATTATTTTCAAATTTACATCGCAGGTTGAAAGCTGCACTCCAGGTTGTTTTTTATGGCCTGGAGATTACAAGTTGCCAATGAGGATTTTTTTAGAAAAAGAAACAAACAACATATTCATCTCTCAATTCACAAATTTTATTCCTTTAAGTTAAACATCCATTTTATCCTTGTTCCACCTCTAAAAAAAGCCTCGTTACTCATTAGCATGTCAGAGTTTCTCAAAGCCCAGTTTTGAAAGGAATTAGGAGGCAAGGGCTGTAAAGACCTGTTCGGACCTTCCTTGTTCTGAGAGTGTAGTGTCTTGTGTAGAGGTAGAAATATGGAGAAGCATAATATTGTCAGATCTTTGAAAGCACTGAAAATCTGACCAAGGATACCTTGCTGTGGTTGTCTTGACTCTGGTTCTCCATCAAGGCTATACAAAACATGCAGCAGGAGGTCTACAATTGCCAACTGCATTTCAGTTTTTATGTAGCTCCGTATTTGTATGTGGAGATGCCCTTCGGGCCCGCAGACTGTTTACTTATTTGCTTTTTTGATAGGAACACAAGCTGCATATGTATATTTTATTGTTATAGTTAGTTATATAGTTATAGTTATATATAGTATATAAAGTTATATGTACTATATATAGTTATGGTTAAAGCAGGAAATTAAATCATAAACAGATGTCATGAGTGTGCATGATAAATTGGTTAATAGATACATGTGGTAGTTAGATTTTGTTTTCTAATTTTAGTAGAGGTTTGATGGCTCGATATTTTTAAATTCCCCTGTAGCTAAAATATATAGGCTGCTGCCAGCATCCCATACACTGATTTGCCTTTCTGCCGTTAATGTAAGCAAGGTTACACTATCTGAAATTGTTCTTAAAATGATAGCCGGCCTTATTTTCCCATCTTGCTCACCAACATATTTATTCTTACTTGTTTTTTCTTTAATTGCCGTCGTTGTCTAAGAGTACCTAGATGCTTAAACGTGCCGTACTCTTTTCTCCTTTTCTAGGCACTGTCAAGTGGAGTTCACCTGAGATGTCCACCTCATTCTCGGTGGAGCCCGCAGTACTTACAGACCTCTAGGCCCCAGGGAACTTACCTCAGAGTAGCTAAATCAGAAGGCAGCAAGAGGAGACTATGATGGGGTCTACGTGATTCTGAGGAATGGGCTTGCTCATCCAGACATAGCTGACAAACGGATACATAGCACTTGCTGCTGCTGCTGTGAGACTCTAAGCCTGACTCTTTACCACATGATGAGAAAATTCCTGGTATAGTAGGCTGGACTAAATTTTTCTCTTGTTTCATTACATAGTATGAAAGGAATGTTCAGTAAACAGAAAAAACAGAAAAGCAGTGTCGCACGAGTAGCATCTGTAAGGACTGGTATCATGCCAAACCCCATGGTAAATAAATAACCTAAATGAAGCCTTTCAGTAAATATTAGAGATTATTTCAAATGTCAAGTTTGATTTCAGATTATGATTATGCAGTGAACTAGATCTATGTTCTTGGATGTGACTGTGCCCTTATTATTTTTTCTCCTAGTTGAAATCAGATTCAGAGTTGCTCTGTTTTTGCTGAAAAGTGGTGGTGGCTAGAAACCATGGATGCACAACTTCAGTTTATGTAGGAGGGGGATGAAATCCTGCCCTCCTTGCGTTTTTCTTAATCTCCTTTTCAGCTACCTCAATATTTGGCATTCATTGTAAGTGGCTAGCAAAATCTCGATAATAATTTAGAACACTATATTTCTCTTCTAGCCATCTCAGTTACTTTTAGTCTTTTTCTGTGCATGAATCCTCACTGAATTCCTGTGAAATCCATTAGTTAAAAATAAGCTGAAAAATGCATGTTTTGAATCCTGTAAGACCTGATTCAGTATTGTGTTTCTATTTTGTGGGAAATATAGATTTGAATTAGCTAAACTCTGTAGAGTACCACTACATTAAAACTGTGTTGTCGGTTCCTTCCATGTCAAAAGCTGTGTGTGCCTGTATGTGCAAGTATGGATGCTTCCCCTCTACAGGTTCATTCCCAAAATGATTTTGTCAGTCTTCTTATTGATAGTGGAGCCGGTGTGAATAAGCGTAGTGATGAAGGATTATCTGCTCTCTCCATGCGCTTTATTCTTTTTTATCCAGAAGAATCTTTTACGGGTAATATTGCTGAGAGGAGCTTGCACAGTTACAAGGTTTGTTTACTTCTAATCTAAAAGGACATAGAATCATAGAATCATAGAATGGTAGGGGTTGGAAGGGACCTCTAGAGATCATCTAGTCCAACCCCCCTGCTAAAGCAGGTTTTTTTTAAAGCAGACATGAGTGACTGATTTTGCTAATTTTCAAGGCAAGTTTTGTACCTGTCTGCCTTAGTATCAAGGACTACAAAGATATTAAATGCATTTTTATTAATGGAAGTTAAATATCTTCTCACTCTAGAATATTTATTGTCATGTATACAAGCTTCAGGTTTGTGTTTGTTTATTTACTTGTTAGCAGAATAGCTGCACTGGATAAATTTATTTATCATCCCCTCATATCAATCTTGCTGATGTGAGATTATGCATTTTTCTCTGTACTTTTTACGTGTGGGAACACTTCAGCTAACATTCACTGCCTTGGGACTTGGTTCCAGAGCATGCATAGACACAGTAAAGCCATCCATCAAGAAGAGAAAGGGTTCATTTTATACTAAGATTTCTCTATTCAAGAT
>VZSC01016338.1:164500-182780 GCA_013398225.1 Steatornis caripensis
GCAGAGCTGCTCTCCAGCAAGTCAACCCCCAGCCTGTACTGGCACATGAGGTTGTTCCTCCCCAGGTGCAAGACCCTACACTTGCCCTTGTTGAACTTCATGAGATTCCTCTCCGCCCAACTCTCCAGCCTGTCCAGGTCACGCTGAATGGCAGCACAGCCTTCCGGTGAGTCAGCCGCTCCCCCCAGCTTTGTATCGTCAGCAAACTTGCTGAGGGTGCACTCTGTCCCTTCATCCAAGTCGTTGATGAATACATTGAACAGGACTGGACCCAGCACTGGACTGGACATGAAAACGAAAAAAATGAAATCATAGGAATCACCAGCTAGGATGAGAAAAAAGATAAAAAAGGGGTCTGGGCAGGAACTGTGTGGTCTTTGAAACGTTTCGGTGGAGTCTAGAAATGGAAGGGTGCTGCTGAGACTTTCACATGAGGCTAGAAAGGTAGTGGCCCATGCCTTGAGGAAACTTCTTGGAAATCAAGTACCAAATAATCCTTGGTTGCTCTGAAGTCACTGTTCCAGTTCCAAGAGTATGTTCAAGTGGTGGCCCATTGCTTAAGTTGCAAGACTTCTATGGGAAAAGGAGAATGTGAGTGAGAGATAGCAGCTGCTCAAAACTGCACAGAAAATCAATGTGGAGCTATTACCTGCAGTTTTGGAGGTAATATGAGGTAATTAGGAATAAAGAGGGGATCCTTCTGTGTTGGTTTGTGCCTGTCACAGTCTCTGACATTCTGCAAGGTAAACATACATTCCTTTCATTTTTCCTCTGAGTTGAATATGCATCCAGATTTGGAAACATAACCCTTGTAGATCCTAGTTCCAGATTCTTATGCAAACTAATGCAGGTTGAAAATCTGTAAGTTTCTTGCTTTATTTCAGCAAATTTTATTCCTTTAAGCTAAGCAATGTATACTGGAAACTTTTAATTCTTCTAAACGTGTTTTAGACACCATGGAAATTGAACAAGAAAAATATTCCATTATTTTAAGATACATTAAAAAAAAGAATGAAACTTAGTTACAAATTACTTCTAGATGATTTCCCTAACAGTTGTTAACTAAATTCCATTGTCGTTATATGCTGTACTATGCTACTGTTCTGATGTGTTAATATGCCGAGTCATGCATTGGAAGAAGATTTTTTTTTTTGGTTTTGTAACCTATTTCTTTTTTTAAATCTTTAAGTGGAATGAACAATCAGAAACAGTCAATGTGGCTGAAGGCATCATCTCAGAGTAAGTCTCATGCACTATAAATGGGAGATCAACCCTAATGAACAATTTTATATAAAGAAGGTAACAGTATTTCACATATTTCACAGTATTTCACACACAAGCGTGCATCCATTGCAGGGAAAAATATTTTTCATTTGTTTATCTGGGCAAATCTTGTTTTCATGCCAGTAGAAGCCACTCATTGTTTATACACTCTAATGTATTTCATGTCAGCAGTGGTCAAAGATTGCAGTTGGAAAGTGTAGTTCAAGCAGAGGACGTAATGCTTGAACAAAACAAGAGTTTTTGCTAGTGGAGTGCTAAAAGCTGCTAAGTATGCAATGGACAGTTGCAGTGTAGTGTAGACATGAGGAAGGAGAAAATATTAACTTTATTTCCTGAAGTCCTGACTACAAATGAACTTGCTAGTTGTTTTCTGCAAGTGTCTGTTCAGTAGTGTCAACTGAAATGTAGTTCAACTGTTGTGCCTTTATGGATCTTTGAAAGGGCCATATTTTGGTTTTTGCTTTGCTTACAGAGCAGTCACCAAAGATAACAGTTTTTTTTTTACTATAAAATTCTGCATGTCGGAATAAGCTTTAGAGTGGCCAGAAAGCTGTTTAAAGCAATTATCCTAGTCAAAGATTTTTTTTTCAATAGAAAGAACTCCAAGCTCCTTACTCTCCAAGTATTTTTTTTTCTCATTACATTTCATGATTGCCAAGCTTGTGAGTGGCTGGGGAATACTTGTGAAGCTGCTCCTGAAGCTAGGAATAGCTGTCGTGATATTTAGTAGGCTTAGTGTCTGGGACTTTTAGTGTTCCACAGTGCTATAGCTCTAGGGTCTAGGTTTATGGTGGCTGTTTGTGAGAGAAGAGAGAGCTTGGATTATTCTTTGAAAAAATATTTAGTGTTAAGTGTTGCTTGTGATAAACAGGAGTCTTAATGCTATGTTTCTGCTTTCAGTTAGGCAGATTAACTCCTCTCCACACAGCTGCCTAAATTCCTGGGGAGGAAGGGGTCCAGCTAACACAATACCTCCTGCATTCTGCTCCAGATCTTAATGCAAGGGCAGAAGATGGAAATGAGATATACAGTTCAGACAAGGTATGTTGCTTTTTGAGCACATCTTTCAGCTGTTGAAATTCACATTGCACAGGACCTAAGCAAGGAGTTGAGATTCTTGCCTGCTTGATTTCACAGTGAAATCTTTGCATTCCACTGAAAGGACCTGTTTCTGTTGATAAATAGGTGTAAGTTCTCCTGTTTACTACTTAAGGACAAAGTATGAAAATACAAACTGACAAAGCCATCTAAATCTCCCTGTCCTGCCCACACTGGGCCCATAAGAGCAGCCAGAATGGTGCAAGAGAAGGTACGCAGCCACCTTTGCCAGGTGAGGAAGCAGATGTGTCTGCAGTGCTCTACCTCTTTTCCAATAGAGCTCCATGTGTCCAGGCTCCTGGGTCACCTGCTTTGTGGAAAGCAAGGCAGGAGAATGATGGGGCGAGAGTGGCACCCTGACTCCCCGCGGATGTCAGCTGCTGTGCAGCCAGCACACAAGGCCGTGGCACTTGTAGGGGGGCAAGTGTGACTGACTGTAGCCTAGTTGTTCAGAGAAGCTGAAAGGGGCATGAGGAGTCTGAAATGGAGTATCCCAAAGAGCACATTTGAATCACCCTCCCATACAGTCTAGTTGGGTTCAGACAGGCTGATCAGGCGCAAGGGTCTCTTCTTCCCTGGGACGTTAACAGGCTAGTCAAACGCACAGTGGTGGGCAACTTCCACCTCCCCCAGTACTTTCTGCTCTTAACGTGACAGAAAAAATCGGCGTAGTCGGCAGGATTGCTATGGATAAACTACTGCAAAAACATAAATGTGCCCCTTCCCAGTCTGGGAAGGAGTGGGCTCAAAAGTTTTGGGAAGTTGGAGAGAAAGTGGTAGAACGCATTGAACAATGTCGGGCAGAACAAAAAGCTAAGAGGGGAAAAGGTAAAGGTATTATTTGTGCAGTTTTAGGAGCCTGTTTATCTTGTGCACAGAAAGAAGTAAAAGACTAAGACTCCCCTGCTTCCGAACGGGTTGCTGTTGTAGAATATTTGGCTCTAAAATCGGAGAATGAGTTATCGAAATCGTCATTAAATTTTGAAAGGGAGGCAGGAGAAAAATTGGGAGTTCGAGTTGATAAGCTCACAACTGAAAATAACGAGCTCAAAGCTGCAAATAATTACCTTAAGGCTGAGCTAGACCACCTTAAGACTCTGCTCACAGTACAGCGCCAAGAGAAACAGCTTTTGGAAGAGCAATCCCCTGTTTCGGTCAGACAGATCCGCAGATCGGTGTCTTACGCTGATTCTGACACCTGGGACGGTGATACTTGGTGTGATGATGAAACTGTAGAAACCCCCAATTCTGGCTCTCAATCTGTTTCCTCATGACCGTTAGTTGAAACTGAAACTGCTATTGATGATGATGATGAAAATTGCAGTTCTATGCGAACGATTTCTTGGTCTCCTGCTGAATTGGTAAATTGCAGGAAAAATATACAAGGCGACCAGAGGAATCTGAGACTGAATACGTGTGGTGAGCCTCCCTCACTGGAGGGGACTGAATCTAGCCAAGTGAAGATGAAGCAGGAGCCTATTGGGGACCTGGAGTATTTTTAACTACCACTCCAGGAGATCATAAGGTGACTAAGGGAAGTGCAGGGTGGAGCTGTGATTGCTCTCAGTGTGGATTGTGTCTGTCCTCACCCAGGCCCCCAGGAGCTTTCGGACGAGGAATGGGACTGTTGCAGGCTGCAGTGAGCAATCGGGATCCAAGGTCTGTTTTGTTTCAGGCAATCGGGTTTGTGCATTCGGGCCTTGTTTACCTTGTCTTTGCAGTTTGTGCCTGCTGGGAAAGTGAAAGCTTCTGTCACTGTAAGAAAAAGCAGCCGTTGTTTCAGTTGCATCCATTGATGGGTACAACAATTACAGGGTTGTTAACTACCATACTATGAGACCCAAAGCACAACAGACTTGCTCTGAAGGCTTTATAGGAAAGCACAACATTTAAATACGGGTCTCCTTGAAACACGGCTTGTTCAGCAGTTGTTAGCTTGTTCCTGGTTGGCAAAATGAAGAACCCAGAGAGGTCAGGCTACAAAAAGCTGAGCTGGCACACTTGAAGAAAATGCCCATTGATTGTAAAGAGGCAAATGTGACACGCTTTCGAAAACCTGGTCCACAATACACCACCACACCACTGTTTTGGAAGAGCATTAACACCATCATGAAGAAAAAGCCAGGTGATGAATATTTACAGACAACCTCCAGGAGCACACCACCTTCCCCAGGGAAACGAGACATGCTATTAATACAAGCAACTTATGTAAATGAGTCGGTCCCCGTTTTCAGTGTCCCTGGGCAACTGGAACATCGGCTGGAGACCTGCATGAGACGCCCAGCCCCTGGAGTGGGGGCTGGAGGATAGGAAGGTCAGAGCACCCTGATGGGAGCCCTGCAAGCCCTGATCCGTCGGACCAAGGGGCACCTTCTCTTGACACACAGGGCATCTCATGGGCTGGAAAAGGGAGACTCGGTGGCAAGTCCCAGGAGCAGAGCTTCTCCCCCCGCTCTCCCAGGGGCTCTGTCAGCTCAGGCACCCTTCCCAAGGACAGCCCCAGCAGGTGGGTGCAGGCAGCACCGCAGGACAGAACAGGCACCAGCCACAACAGCCAGCACTGCGGGAAGGCTGGGACCCCGGAGAGCCTCCCAGGGTCTCCAACCCCAGTCTAGCCCAGTGGGCGAGACAGACAGTGCCCACAGGAGCGGATTTTTAGTCTGGGCTACCTGCTGTGTAACGATCTATGGGAGAGTACAACCGGATCCAATGTCACATGTAACATCAGCACTGTGGAGAGGTGTGACATTCAAATGAAAACCATGTCGGTTCAAACACCTATCAACAGCTTACAGGAAGAAAAAGGCGAAGCACTGTGCAGATAATAAAAATAAAGTAAAATTACTTTCTGAACCTTCTGTGACAAGTACTGTCACATTGAAGTGCATGTCTGCAAGCCCCTGCCTGCACCACGCGGGTCCTGTTCCCATGCTGTGCTCTGGAGGATGGGGCAGAGCGTATCTGCAGGCAGCTGGCAGGAGGCACAAACCTGAGAGGGGCGGCCCGTGTGCTGGGGGGCTGTGCTGCCCACCAGAGGGGCCTGGGCAGGCTGGAGTAAGCGGCAGGCCGGAACCTCGTGCTGTTCAGCCAGGGAAGAGCACAGTCCTGCAGCTGGGGAGGAACAAGCCCTTGCAGCAGTACCTGCTGGGACACCCAGCTGGAAGGCACGTGTGCAGACACCTGGGGTCATGGTGGGCCCCACGCTGCCCCGTGTGGAGCCAGCGAAGTGCCCCTGGGGCAGAGAAGGCTAACTGTATCCTGGGCTGCAGTCGGCAAGGCCTTGGCAGCAGGCGGAGGGCGGTGAACCTTCCCTCTGCTGCACCCAGCTCCAGGCTCCCCAGTGTGGGACACAGATGGCCATGCTGGAGAGAAACCCCATCCCAGTCCTGCCCCCAGCTCCTCCCCGGTTGCCGTTGGGGTCAGAACGTTGGAGCCAACGGCCGCCAGTGCTGGCAGGATGGAGCTGTGCTGGCACTCTGAGGTGCTGGGAGGAGGCAGTGTCTGGCCCAGCAGTGCTGCCCCGGCACCAGCACTGGTGCTCCATGTCCCAGCCTCGCTCAAGCTGGCTGGCCCGCATCCGTGGCGTCAGCCAGCATGGTGCACCGTGACGGTCCTCCTGCTGCTGCTGCGGCTCCTGGTGGGCTCCCCCCATGGTCTGGGGACACGCAGGCACAGCCGGGCCCCGCAGCAGCGGCGTTGCTCTTGTGTGGTGTTCTCTGCTCTGCAGGGACACTCTCACCAATGCTGAGCTGGTGCTGAGTGTGGGCATGCAGCTGCACCCCTTGCTGCAAACACTTGCTGCAAAACCTTGTCCAAGCACCCACATTCCCCTTGTTTCTGACAGGGGACAGAGGAGTGACAAGAAAGGCAGTGATGCATCTCGAACCACACGCTGCCAGAAAAAGGCTTTCAGAGAAACGTAAGAAGCCACAAAGGAACACGTGGACTTGGGAGGAAAGAGAGACTCTCTGTTTACCAAAGGAGAGAGGGGTAGAACAGGGCTCTTCACTATCCAATTTATCTCCAAGGTTACCCAATTTATATCCAATTGATAGTATTTACGAAAACCTCCAGGTAGGCGCCCCGTTTGGCCATCCCGTGGGACACTCGCAGTGGCAGAAGGTCCACCTCCGGTCCCAGCACCATGGACCTCATGTCCCCTGCTGTTACCTGGCACTTTTCTCCTTGCCCGATCCATCCTATTCAACCCAGGAACCCAGCTGTCCTTATGGCAAGCTTCTGCTGAGGACCTCCTCCAGCATCTGGGGACAGGGGTCACCATAGACATTGAATCCCTGACCTTGAGCAAAGGTTGTTCCTTGGGAGAACAGCACAAGTGAGTGAGGAGGGTCTGCCATGCTGAAAGTCACTCAACAGGGGTAGGTAGATCTTTCTGCAGCGGTTTGCAAGAGGTCTGAGGGTGCAGAGTGGGAATTTGAACATCTTGTTGAAGTGCCAAAATGGAGACACCTCCGCAGACCCACGAGCTCTGTGTTGGGGTGAGTTGTGTTGCACTGGGGTATCTGTAGTTTCAGCCTGTCCAGCTGAGCTTGTCAAACTGTGTCTTTCTACTGAGGGACATCATAAAATCATAGAATAATTCTGGTCAGAGGGGACATCGAGAGGTCTCCAGCCCAACCCCGCGCTCGGAGCAGGTCCCATCAGGCTGCTCAAGGACATGGCCAACTGAGATATGAACAACACCAAAGGTTGTTGTGTTCAAAAATACTAAATTATGGGTCAAAATTAAATTAGTTATTAAATTCGGTCAAAAACATTAAATTCTGTCCGGTGCTTATTCTTCAGTGCCAAAGCCTCACTTTTCATTTCCAAAGAATCAGCTTCCAGGCCCAAACCTCACAAGACACAAAAGCTCGTTTCAGAGTCCGATGCCTCCTTTTATTTTGCAAATCCTCAGTTATAGGGCTCAAAGCTTCATTTTTAGGGTTCAAACTCTCGGTTTTAGTGTCCAAACCCCTCTTTTATGGCTCAAAGGCTTTATTTTAGGGCTCATCATCTTGCTTTTAAGGCCTGAAGCCTCATTTTAAGGGTCTAGACCCTCATTCTTAGGGCAAAAGCCACTTTTTTCCAGTCATAATCTCCATTTATAGATTCTGAAGCCTCATTTTAGGGGTCAAAGTGTCATTTTTAGTATTCAAAGTCTTCTTTTTAGAGTCAACAGCATCAATTCTAGGGTACAGAGCGTCTATTTTATCATCCAAACCCTTCCCTTTAGGAAACAAAACCTCATTTTGGCTCTCAAAGCCCCCTTTTTATTTTTCACAGCCTCATTTTTTGTGTCCAAACACATTTTTCGGGGATGAAAGCCTAATTTTTAAGGCGCAAAGCATCAGTTCCTGATCCAAATCTTTAAGAGTCCAAAGCCTCATTTGTAGTGTTTTAACCCTCCTTTGTAGGGTTCAAATCTTCATTTGTAGGGTCTTTGACCTCCTTTTAGGCTACTAAGTCTCATTTTTAGGGTCGAAAGCCTCAGTTTTAGCTTACTGATTTAGGTTTACTAAACTGAGCCAGGTCCAGCCCTTCCCTCAGGCCGTTCTGCGCCTCACAGGCCATTTGGGCACAGCAGAGCGGATGGTCCTGCCGGTGCCTGACAGGGAGGAGAGATGAGGTGGCGCGGAGGTGCTGCTTTCCTTCACCCCTTGGACGACATCTCCCAGTGTGCTGCAGCACCCTGTGGGTGCTGTGGGCTCTGATGTGACCACCGTGATGGGAGTTACAAGGCCCCAAAGTATCATTTTAGGGTCCAAAGCCTCATTTTGGGGATCTAAACCCTCCTTTTGAGGCTCCAAACCCTTGTTTTAGAGGCCTAAGCTTCCTTCTAGAGCCCAAACCCACATTTTAAGGCCCAAACCGATCGGTAGGGCTCAAAGCTTCCTGTAAGGGTCCAAAGGGGCGTTTTAAAGCCTCAAAGCATCACGTTTGACCCAAAAGCCTCACCTTTGGGATCAAAAGCCTCACGCACAGACTCTGTGCTGCTTTGTCCTTGAGGTGCATTGTGAGGAGGAAAGCTCCTGTCCTCTGTCAACCTGATGGGCATTTGGCTTAGAAAAGGCAAGAGAAACGGAGCAGAGGGAAGCGATATTGTGCGGCTACGTGGGTGGTGGCTACTAGTGGGGAATGGACTCCATGGGTGGGGTTCACAAGTGCCCAGTTAGTGTATTGTTTATCTTTGACATGGCATGCTATTTCCAAATGACCTTTCTTTTAACGTAGAATGAAATTCTACCCTGCAATGTTAGATTTATTGGGCCTGGGTGGAAAAAAAACACAATACAAACCAAGAACATGACACAGAAAAGCTTATATTTTTCAAGGTTTGGGGATGTGCAGCCAAGCTCTGCCCCCCTCAGCCTTCTCCTCCACTGTTTTCTCCACTTCTGCCATCATCTGTGGAAGGAAGTCAGTCTCAACAGCTTCTCAAGAAGAAACTAAGAAAAAGTGTTCTTGTCTAAAGGAGGAAGGGCAGCATCTTGGGACTCATTTTCATCTGTCTACAGACATGACAGGATGACCACCCTCCTTAAAAGACACTCCCTTTGGAAGAGCCCGATGAAATCTCTCAGGAGATGTTACCTGTCTTAACTCCTGCCTATTTGCCAACGTTCCTCACACTACTGGAGCTGGGCCAGGGCCCACTCCACCTCAGAAGAGTTCTTCAGTTAACCACCAGTAACGCCGAGTTGCTCACGTCAACTCATTTCTCCCTTGCTCTGGTAACCCTTAATAAAGACGTAGACAGACTCACAGCCCCCTGCTATCTCCTTGTCTGGCCTGCTGAATTACAGGTGTTACGATAGAGATTTCCTGCCCCATGGGCTGCTCATGCTAGCCAGCTGCTTAATTCACAGGAATGCAAAAGCAACTCTTCTCAGGAACAGAAAAACAAAACAACCAACTACCAATGAACAGAAGCATCCATTTTCCAACTTGCATTGGTCCAAAAAGCAACAACCTGTCTACCTACAACTGGGCAGGAATACGTAGAGTTTCCTTTTAGCACAGAATACTACAGCACTGCACTCTCAAATGTCTGAGGTCTGCCTGTTACATTCCTGCACTCACGTATGAAAAAGAGAAGAAAGAAACAAACCTCTCTCAGTTGGGTCGTAAGCACAGCCGGTCTTCTTAAAGTTCTTCAAGACCCAGTCAGCAAGCTTAGCCGAGAACTGCTGAGCAAACTGCCAAGCTGCCCTCTTCTCAGAGGTCTCCTCCTGCGCCTGCAGTGCTTGTATCTGCTGGCGTTTGCAAGGTTCCTGCCGAGACAATGCTGCCTGTGAAACATGTGTTACTTCTCTGATCTGAAAGAATGACAGCAAACATTGCAATTGAGTACATTGGTTTATGCCTCATACCTCCGCTTCTTCGGCTTGCCTGGCCATGGCTCCTCCTCCTTCTGCCACACTGGAGGGCGAAGAGGACCGTTGTTCAAGGTGCATGTCTCCCTGACGTACTATCTCCTCCACCTCTATTCCGCTGTCCCCAGGCTCATCTGAACAGAGCAAGACATAAGGAATAACATGTGTTGGGGTAAGCTGAGCTTTAAAAGAAGTCATGGCTCTGCCTGATAATTCAGTAGGATAAACTACATGCCAAGACTGTGCAGCAAAACGACTCCTGTGAAGCAAAACGGCAAAAACCTACACCCCAACTGAAAAGGGACTTTGTTTTGATCTGCTGACCCTCTGGTGCCATGTGCTCTGCAGCCTCTGCTGCCCTCCTCGGGAAGGACTCCGGGCAGCAGGTGTCACTCAGCACACGTCAGACCTCGCAGTTCAGACCACTAGGTCTCACCACAAAGATCATCCATGTTCTCTTCCTACCGCTGCCAGTAGAGCCCTGGAGGTAGCAGCACATCTGAAGGGTGGGCACTTGCTCTGACTTGTACCTGTCTGTCTCATACGGGAGAGCTAAGAGACCTTGTGCAGAAAGGAAGGGCTCTAGAGAACGCAAGGCAACCTGCATTAGTCAGGCAGTAAGAGACCAAAACTTCCATGGCAGACCACCTCGTGCTGGGTGAAAATCTATGCCTATGGAGACAAGCTGCTGTGCAGCTGGGCAGAAGTGCAGCAGGCTCAGTGGGGCCCCAGCAGTGGCAGTGGGTTCCAGCAGTGGGTTGGAAGGGCCCTCTGGAGATCATCTAGGCCAATCCCCCTGCCAAAGCAGGTGCTCAGGATTGCCTCCAGGTGAGTTTTTTATATCTCCAGAGAAGGAGACTTCACAGCCTCTCTGGGCAGCCTGTGCCAGGGCTCTGGCACCCACCCTTAAAGCCCTGCTTGTTAATGTTGAAAGTGATGAATTCCAGGATAAGGGCAACGAGTAGAGAACTGCAATCCAAAGGGGATGGTCCCAACTGCACCATGAATCGCTCGTTTGAGGTGCACGTGGCTCCACGGGCTTTGAATTTGACATGAAATTTAAATCTTTCCAGCATTCTACCTGTGTGCACATCAGCGCTCTCTCTGCCCTTCTCGGGTTCAGGTGCTTTTGGCTCCGGTTGCTTCTGCACTTCTTGAATCACCAGGGCTCCTCTGCGGACTCTTCTGTGCCTTAGAGTCTGAGGACAACAACGTGGGATCCTCTGGGTAGGTGGTAGGAGAATAATCCCTCCCCGATTGCTTTGCCTATGTAAATGGTACCCATTCTCCCCAAAGGTAACTGAAGATGAGCACCTTTAATCCCCCACACCCCGTATTTCAGACTTGCAGTTCAGGGCCCTCACCCTGAGGGGGGCGTCACGGGCTCTGTGTCCCGCAGGGGTGTTCGCAGCAAAGGCTTGCGCTGCACCCAGCGCCTCAGGACCTGCCCCAGCAGGCACTGCCCCAGCACCCTTCTCGGCTGCTGTGCGGTCCAGAAAAACCATCACCAAGCACAAGTCATCTGAGTGGAGCACAGGCGACACAGGATCTCCATATGTGTGCTCTCCACCCTGGCCCTGGAGATTTCTGCCCAAACTCCTCCAGGGAGAAAGAGTCCTGTGTCTTGAGGGCTGCCCTTCCCAGAAAAGCTGACCCCACTCTCCCAACATCTCTCCCGCCCACACGCAAGGCCAAGGTGAAGAAATGCAGCAACTACTTACATCTGCCTGGCACCGAACCAAAGTCTCGATGGTCTTGGCAGTTACCATCACTGGCTAGACAAAGGAACAAAGGCCAAGTGGGAGAAACTTGTCTGATGGTCTGTGCTAGAAAGCAGAGTCACTCTCTTGACCCAGCGGGAACAACAAAGACACTTACAGATCTACAGAGGCCCAAGACCTTCACGAGGAGATGAATTGAGGGCAACATGGTCAGTTGTGTTTCCTGGGCTCCGCTCCTGTGCACAGGGAATGGACACAGGAAGAGCTCTGAATCACTGAACTCAGCTTTGCTCTCTCCCCTGCCAACCCATGCAGTGCCATTTACATTGAAATAGGCAAAGAAGTTCAGGCACAAAAAGAGCCAGTGGTGACAGCCACTTTACCAGTGCAAGGCTGAGCAACTCGGCCAGCTCTGCCCGGCAGCTGCCCCAGTAGTGCATGCCCCTCTCTCCCAACTCTCAAGCTGCCTTTCAGCTGCAGCCAAAGGACTCCACATCTGTTGGAGTGACACCAGAGGTTTGCTGCTCCAATGGGACTTACCAGAGGATGGCGCGCAGCCAGAGGTCTTTTACCTCCTGTGACCTGTAGAAGGCAGGAGAAGAGGTGTCACAACCCGCTGCTACAAACTAGGTGCAATGCTGCTTTCCCCACTGGGAAAGCCCAAACCTCTGGATCAGGTTCCCTTCTCAAGGTGCGAAGCATTTTGCTAGCAGAAGCAGAAGACATCAGGCTGATGCCTCTGCTCCCCCAACTCCGCGAGGGCCCCTTTCCCCTGCCTGCAGCTGCACTCTAGTCCAGGCAGCTGGAGTACGTGGACAGCAGGGCTGTCCTCCCTGGATCATCCAGGAAGGGAAGCTGGAGGCAAGTACCGGGGCCACTCTGATACCAGGGAGACCTGCCCAAAAAGCAGCTCTCCCCTTGTTCTTGAGCCTTCCCAAGAAGAGTCTCCTACTGCACCCTGAGCTCCTGCTCAGGGACTGACAGGAGCCGACAGGGGCTGGTCGGGGGCAGCAGGACAAAGCAAGTCTTTCTGTTCTCTTCAGAGAGATGAAGAACTGAGAAAGTCAAACCCAAGAAGCGTTTGCTGATCAGTGGGACACGTCACCATGACTCACCTGAAAACGACCACGCGGTAGCTGATGGGCCAGATGAGGACGAGGGTCCTGCTGTAGTTCAGGCACAGTTCCACATCTTGTGCTCTCCCGCACACCGGCTTCTCATTGTACAGCACCCACAGCTCGCTGAGACGCACCCTGTGCTCCAGCCAGAAGACGGTGCCACATCTGCAGCCAGGAAGAGCAGGGGCTGATGATGAGGTTGCCTTCGGGGAGACAACCAAGGGAATCCTCCCTGGGAGAGCCCCTGCACCCACAGCGAGCCCTGGGAAGGGTGTCCCAGAGACGCAGCTCACTCAAATCAGCAGTGTGCCTGCTAGGGAGACATTCTGACTTTTACAGCTCTGGTTTCAGACCGCCTGACCCAGCTGAGGAAGTCTCCCTGGGACTTCCTTGGACATTGAACTGAAGGCAAGTCCAAGAGGGCTTTACAAGCTGTCTCCTGAGGGCTGTAGCCAGCAGGAGTTGGGAAGGAAGAGCACTGCCATCTGATGTTCTTACCTGAATTTGGCAATGCCAAGGGAGTCTTGGAAAAGCAGGAGCTGTGTCCTCTTTGTCCTTCCGTGCCAGGTCACCTCCACGCACTCGTTGCAGATGAGATCAGGGTGCCGTTGGGACACGAGGACACTGAGATGGCTGCCACCAGAGCTGCCCCTGAAAATGACACGGTTGCAGCATGAGACAGGCTGCTGGGAAGCGGCTGTGCCTGGGGGCCACAGAGACAGAGCGGGCACGCACTTCGAGAAGAAGCAGGACAACAGGTCCATCGTGCCACGATCAAGCAGACAGCTGTGCTGTGGATGTGCTCAGCAACGGGAAGAGCACGACTCGCCCCACAAGGCCTTCCGAGGCTGGGAAGCAATGTGCCTGTCCCAGCGCAGTGCTGCTCCAGTCAGAGCCCGTCTCTGCCTAGCCCTGCCTGTGTCAGCACTGCGCCACACTGGCAGGCACTGGTGGCCGTGGCCGGGGTGGCTGTGGGAGCCACAATGGCACCTTGTGATGTGCAGGAGGGCACGCCCAGCGACGCGTATGACCTCACCTGGCCAGGCCTTGGGATCCTGACAAGCAGGCCAGCGAAAGCTGGGTGGGCTGAGCGGGCCTTCGGGATAACTCGGCTCCTTGCGTGCCTACTTTTTTCCATTTATCATTTACTGCCTACTTCTCCTCAACTTCCATCGTCTTTCAAAGGTAATCAATCATGATTTGACTTTCAGGACAGATCACAGAGTGGGTAGATACAGGATAAAAAGTATAGGCAGGTCTATGCCTTCTGAGCTCTAGGCTAAGCTATTACACCTTGATAGGTTGCCCAGGGCTATGGGTAGAGTTTGTATTTGCTAACTCTGATTTCTTTGGCATAGCCTAGGGTAGGGAAGTAGGGGAGTGGCAGTGTCGCCTGAGGCATTGGCCTCAGCCTAGTATGGCAAGAAGCCATCGAGTCGGCTTTGAAAGATGACATTGCTCCTAGAAATATCTGGCATCAGTAGGGCTACCTTCTGTGCTAGGTACTTGCATGTTTTCATCAAGTTACAATCGGGGAAAGGGAAGACTTGACCTCATAACCCAACTCAAGACTCTAGAGAGAAAGGAAGGTAGTCCGAGGCAACGAAATCAGAATGTGGGTTTGTTGGACTTTCAGCAAAGTAAGCAGGGGAACAGACTGTTTCCAAAACTGTTTCTTGACCAGTAAATTTCAGTGGCAGTGTTAGGCTTTCCCCGCAGTTTTTTGTGTCGGAGATTAGAGCTGGTTATCCTGGGTGCTCCTGTACAGAAATCGACGTTTAGCATATGCTTTCATGCCACAATATCGTCTTATCTCTTTCCAAATGTCATTTCCTTGTAGTCATTGCCGAGGGAATGGCTCTGCCACCAAGCAACCACTTTCCCCCGGAGAAGATTTGCATGGAGTGGCATCAAAGATGGGGAGCTGGACCGAGACTCCACAACCTGGGCAATACGTGCTTCCTCAACGCCATCCTGCAGTGCCTGACGTACACAGCCCCCCTGGCCAACTACCTGCTCTCTCGGGAGCACAGCCAGTCGTGTGAGTACCTTTATGAACACCTCCTTGTATATCTGTTGGGCCCTTCCCAAGGATTCCCAGAACCTGGAAGTTGATTTTGGAGAAAAGCGGCCCTTCTTTGTCAGTCCCCTGATTTGGTGTTCTTTGAACACTCAAGCCTAGAAGCCTCTTATGCTATCTACGTGTGTTCATCTTCAGAAAGGCACCGCTTTCTAGTCCCAGGTCTCGGACCCTATTCCTGCAAGTTAAATTACTATCTTTGCTTATTGCATGGAAAGCATCTGTCAGTTAAGTCTCCCTCCGCAGACAGTTTTCTAGGCACTAAAATGTCCCGGGCTTGTTGGGACGTTGGCACTTCGGGACGAGTGGAGACTGCTCTTAGAACTTCAAGATCTGCATTCGATTTCCCACCGCTATGGCTATTTTGCTAACCTGAGAACCCTCCCTCCCTCCCTCTCTCTTCAGGTCGTGAGCAAGGCTTCTTCTGCACGATGTGCATCATGGAAGCACACATTTACGAGGTCCTGCATTCCTCAGCCAGGGCCATCCAACCTACGGCTGTCATCAAAGTCCTCACACGTAAGTCATTTTGGGTGCTTTTACATGTTTTCTTCCCTTCTTGTAGAACAGAGCTACTAACAACTTCTTTCTTAGGAACAGGAGAACATTTGCAGCTTGGCATGCACGAGTTCTTACGGTGTACTCTCAGTGCCATGCACAGAGCTCGTCTGAGTGGAAGGAAGGAGTAAGCACAAGCAAATTACTTTTGAATGTTCCTGAGCCCTTTGGACTCTTTGACGCACTCCGATCGAGGAAACCCTATGCCCAGGGTTTTCAGGCAAAGCAAAACTTTTGGAGGAGATAACTCTCTGCCTTACCATTTGTTTCCAGCTTGGACCTCTCTTCTCCAACAACTACCATTATCCATCAAATATTTGGGGGCGTTCTGAGAACCAGAGGTACTTTTAAACAGTATTACTGTCCTCAGAATGAACTGTGGCTCTTTCTCTGTATGTGCTAAACAGTTTCTAGTATGCAGCAGTATGTCCAGTGCGTCCAAAGTAGTATGTGTCAGTGGTTGAAATGGGCAGAATTAGCCTCCTTCCCAGCCTAAGAAGCACTTCTCTTTGCCTTCTAGTAACACGCTTGAGCTGCAAAGCCATTTGCAACAGCTACGAGACATTCCTTGATACGCGTTTGGATATCAGGGTAAGATGTTTTGAAATTGTGGTGCAAATCGTTTCAAGGCCCCTGCAGGGGGGCTAGTTTATCTCCAGTAAACCGTGTTGAATTTCAAACTGTGAGCTGTTGCCATACAAAAGTTTGGTCAGGTGGATGGGATGGGAACTGGGGTTCT
This sequence comes from Steatornis caripensis, assembly GCA_013398225.1. Lineage (NCBI taxonomy): Eukaryota > Metazoa > Chordata > Aves > Caprimulgiformes > Steatornithidae > Steatornis > Steatornis caripensis. The sequence continues at coordinate 180,475 of VZSC01016338.1, forward strand.
GTGCTCCTGCTGTGGAAGCCCTGTAAATGTGTGCTGGACGTCAGCTGGGCAGAGAGCTAGGATGACCTCTACAGCCACAATGACACTGTCATACCACCCTGCTTTGGACTACCTCAGCACGCGCATCTGCTGTACACATCGGTTTGATCGCTTTTGTTATTTTTGATCATGTGTACCACAAGCAACTCTGGTATAGCCCCGGAGCAGCTGTTTATTGGGATAAGGCTGGCAACACACGGCTAGCTATTTCTTGGCATTTTGAGTTTCCAGGAGCTTAGTGCTCTCCTTTCTTTTTCATCCAGGCAGCCACCTCTGTCACTGGAGCTCTGAAACACTTTGTCAAGCCTGAGCAACTGGATGGTGAAAATGGCTCTAAATGTAGCAAGTAAGATTACTACTGATGATGTCTTCATAGGAAATACTGGGTTATGGTATTGCACATCTGGGAGCACGAGTTACATTTTGACTTAATTGAAAAACCCACTCATGAGATAGCTTGGGTTTTGTGTTTTGTTTTGGTTTTTTTTTTTTCCCCTTCCTCATACAACTAATGCACCCAAATCATCTGGAACTTGGAAAAAAATGCATTTGTTTCTAAGATGGGTAATTTTTTTCCCTTCTGCCTGAATATTTCAAAATCTTCAATGAGAATTTTATTCCTGACATTGTCTGCCCTGGAGGTGGTCCACCTTCCTAGCTAGGAAGTTGCCCACTGAACTACTGCTATGGCCAGAAGGGAACAAAGACATGTCCCGTAAGCTGTGGTGAGCCCAAGCAAGGGGGAGCTCTGGGCAGTGATTTGGCAAGAGCAGCTTCCTCAAGAAAGCAAGCAACAGTTTCATTTCCAAGGCTTTTTGGATGCTTGCGCCTCTCCAGGAGACTTCGGTCCTGGGAGCAGCAGCAGCCCCGCTGGCTCTCTGAACAGTGTCACGCCTAGTTCTTGTATTGAAGACTGCAGAGTGCTGCTGTCCAAAGCGAGCCAACTTTGACCGAAGCTACTTTCAGTGAGAGCATATGGACTTAAGGGCTCTCAAATGCAAACCAGTGCATACCATAGTTGGGTAAAACAAGTCTTTGCTCAACTGTACATGGCTGGGGCGGGGGGACAGAGCGGGGAGAAGATCAGTTGCGACAGTTGGGTCTGTGCTTGTTCTCAAGGTGTGAACAGCCGGCCACTGTGTCCAGGAAGTATACAATACATTGTTCCTCCAATGCCAATGTCCTGATAGTGTGCTTGAGCAGATGTCATCCTTTCTCTGGCAGAAAGATTTGCAAGGTATGTATACAAGTGCACTACAGCTTTGTCTGCTTGGAAGGAGACCCTTCCCAAAGGAGAATCTTTTCTGGGAATTTGTTAATGACTGCACTCGACATATATCGAGTGCAGCCGCCTAAGAAAAATCAGTGCAGCAGCTATGCTTTGCTCTTTCCCTTGTTGTACCAGGAAAGTTCCAGTGCGAAGATACACACTATTCTGCGCTCAGAACAGTTTCCTGCCACTTGAATGGTGAAATGGCAACATGTGCTATTGATGAACCAACAAGATCTATTTCTCTGACCCCTGGAGCAAGTGCTGCATGCCAGGAAACAAAGAGCGCTTCAGCGGCAAAGCTGAATCAAGCACCAAAGAGGTCATTTTCTGGAAGCACCGTGGTTTCGGCCACGGCAAAAGCGAGGGCTCCGGAAGCGGCGCACTGGCCCGGCAGAGCTGCCGTTCCGATCGCGGGCTGGCCCCGGCACCACCGGCCCGCTCGCCGACCCCGGCACCACTTTCTGCTTTTCTCAAGGGAAAATATGGTGCTATTTATGCTATGTTAAACCAGATGTTTTCAGCTGTTCCTTTATTTTAAGAATCCTCTTTTGACCATGTGAGTTTTAAGCCTTACAGACAAAGAAAATTATGTATCCTAACAGAGGGTGTACCATTGAGAATAACGTGACTACTCCTAAGGTACCACTCACCAGAAGGGTTATTGTATGTAAATGAAGACACAGACGTATTCAAAAGGCATGATTGCACTTGCCATGCCAGGTAGCACCAATAACTAACACTCCTCAGACAGTCTCCTTAACTGATTTTTTGTTATTAGTATACTATCTGATAATAAAGCTTCACTGCAGTTCATCGATGCAGTGCTACTACTATCAAAGTTTTTGCAGACAGCTGAAAGCAAACAGAACTAAATCCTTAAAAGAGACCGAGGACTACCGGACTACTTTTCAACAAGTTCTCAGTGTGTTAGTATCATGGTCTTAGTTTTGCTTAATTTTAAAAAAATATGAAAGTTAGCCTAACGCTGTCTAGT